>ML677362.1:12719522-12779590 GCA_007922305.1 Dermatemys mawii
GTTGGATGCATGCATCCGACGAAGTGGGTATTAGCCCACGAAAGCTTATGCTCTAAAAAAATTTTAGTTAGTCTTTAAGGTGCCACAGGACTCTTTGTCACTTCTGCAATTCCAGACTAACACGGCTACCCCTCTGATTCTTTTAATAAATGGGTAGAGCTATTTCATGCATTCTGTAGAGAAATTTGGTATTTTTATCCTTTCCCGTCCTATTAAATGCAGTTGCAAAAATTAAAGGTGCAGTTACTTTGTATTCCAACATATTTGTCTTATTCTTTTTGAAGGTACCAGTGACACACATCTGAAGTTCAGTTCATAATACTATTTTTATAAAATAATACCTGAGCATTTGCTACTGTGACCCACTGATGATCTCCCTTGGTGTGTATTTTCACATCCAAGAGAGAAAATGTATCTCAAAATTCAGTCTGGCTAAATCTGGCACATTTGCAAGGAAAAATGTGAATCATCATCAACTTCCAGACACTGCATGGAGAGAACATGTTTGCTTACGTTATTAAAGAGACAAGACAGGCAAAATAATATCTTTTATTGGACAAACTTCTGTTGGTAAGAGAAACATGTTTCAAGCTACACAGAGCTCTTCCTCATGCTGGGAAAAGTACTTAGAGTGCCACAGCTAAATGCAAGATCAAACAGTTTATTTTACATTATTATCCTCACTGGGTTTTCTATTTTTGTTTTAATTCTATTACTGTTATTTCTAGCTTCCTTTCTCTTTTTCATGCCTGCAAATAATTTTGGTGTATCCAGCTTTGATAAATGATAGTTCACGAGTAGATTGATTGATTTTGGATTATTATTGATTACTCTCAATGAGATCACTGTGACACACTCAAATCGATAATATTCGATTAACCAAAGCACCACTGTTCTATACTTTTAGCAGCAGTGGGGAATTTAGGGACGGAATGTTCACAAGCTGATAAATTGACAAAGCATTCAGCTTTAAATAGCCCTTTGTTTGGTGTTAGCTTGCCAAACTATGTTTCTTTGGAAAGTTCGTTTTCACAAGTCTAAGATTTCAGTAAAAGAAAGGTCATTGGTTTAAGGTTTATTAAATTTTAGCTAAAAACAACTGGCTCCATTTGGGTGTAAAATAATTTAAGTACTTACTGCAGGCAACCTTCATGCTTTAGAGCTGTAGCTCAAAGGTTTCATTCGTCTATGAAGATGTCAACTGTAAATATAAAAATGCATCACTGAAAATGTAATGGGTTTAAAGATTCGAACGGAAATAAAAAATCCTGCCTGAGGAAAGCACTATAATCAAAATAAAGTAGTCTTAACTTTTTCCTGAAGAGGGCATACTTGGAAGCAATGCTTCAAGGCAGCAGGTAGTGAAGTTGGCCGGGTTACTCTTTCCTCCTCCCCCATCCCACCAACCCTTCCTCACGTAGTGTAGCTTTGAATAAAAAATACACAGGTTAACCACTAATACCATATAGTGGAATATTCTGTCATTCAAAGGAACTTTACAATCTTGTGAAAAGCATCTTGCCATATTAAAAGCCAGGTTCTGAAGTACTGTGTTATTGGAGGCTTTTTTATATCTTTTTAGTAGATATTACATTTCTTAGGAGATAAGGGCCCAAATTTACAGATGACGGGGATTATAAGTACACCATAGTTACAGCCGCGGGTTATTGCTAAGCAAGAATGTTGCAGAATGAAGATACAAATATTTGACCAGACTAATAGGGCTTTGGATCGTGTTTGATATTTTGAGCGTGATCATCAAAGGCACAAAAGGGAAGCTACACTCTAACCTCCCATTTGTCTGATTAAAAATCTTCCCCTTTATTTTTCAGCAGTTTAGGCCTTACCCAGTGTTAATTGATGTCATTGGAAAGATTCCCATTGTTTTCAATGGGCTTGATCAAGCCCTGTTACTGGGGAGGGGGGAACCTCAAAAAAACGAATGACTTGGTGGCATTGTAGCGAAATGAAATCTGTGGAGAAGCCAAGCCGAAGCTCACGAATTCATCTCCAGATGTGACATTTGTGCCAGTAAAGAGTTGCCGAGGGGAGGCGAGTGAGTGTGGCCAGGAAATACAGAAAATGTGGTAGTGATATTAGTATCTTCTTAAAAGCAGTGGTGGCATTATGCCAGGCTCCTCAGTCCTCGATAGTCTAAGAAGGAGGCAGAACAAGTAGGAGGCTGAAATGTCAAGGCTAAGTAAGAATGATCCCCCCTCCTTAGTTTTGGCATCTAAATTACAAGAGCAGTTAAAGTATTCAGCTTGTTTAGCTTTTTTTTTCCTAATGAATTCCTAACCTTCCATTACAAACCAAGGAAAAGAGTTACAGAATATAATACACAACTGTCTAATGCATATTATCTTGACATATAATATAGCTAAAATATCATGAAGACTCCTTATACCATGTAAAAGCTGCTAAAGAATGTCTTAATCTTCAAGTGAGTTTTCCTTCATGAAATGTAAAATAAATTTTCGTGGCTAGAGAACTGCCTGGATAGGCATCAAACCTATGTTCCTTTCTTTATGAAAGAGATTTATATGGATGTTTTAGGAGATGTAGGAACTTGGCTCTTAGACAAGAAGCATCTTGGCCTTCTCTCCTCCATAGAAGAAAGGTTACACACAAGGTGGCACAACAGGAAAAATCAAATATCGAAGGCCTGTTTCCCAGTGATACTTAGTGCAATAAACTTGAGAAGGACTAGTTGAAGAAGTAGCTAAGAAGCACTGGATATCTGTTCTGGTGGGAGGAGGGGGGCTGAAGCTTGACCCCTCTCACTAGTAATAGTACTACGTAGTTTCAGACCCCTTTCATTAATGGTGAATCCTTCAGTTGTCTCCAGAATATGATCTGTAATAATAAAATTAAAGAGGAAGGTATTGGTCCAGTTCTGTACCGTTAAAGTCATAGAGATATTTGCCATTAATTCAAGTGAGAGGGGATTGGGAGTTATGGTGAATCTTTTTTTAAACACGAGTGCCTAAAGTTGGGCACCTAAATACACATGCCGGTACTGCAATAAAACTGGCCTTATTTTGAAAGATGTTGAGTACTTGCAACTATCGTGGGCTTTGTTGAAATCTAAGGCGTCTCAGCACCTCTGAAAATCAGGCCAATTAATCAATTAATATATACCTGAACATGGATTTATGTGCCCAATTTTACACATCTAAGTATGAAGATACTGGTCTTATGTCTTTATTTCCAAATAGGCACGCCAAGTGCCCTGTGCATAGGTTTGAGCGCCTTCAGTACATCACGGGAGGTGCTCAGAAACCTCCGGGATTCAGAAGAGAGAATCCTGTCAAATTTCTCCATGTAAAATTAAGTGTGCTGGCCACTTGCATTGTAGACTCTTTTAGCCTGATTCTGATCTTAATTAAGATGGTTTTACACTGTGATAAAAGATTTGATTTGTATGAAGTTGTTCTTTATTTACACCAATATAAGTGAGCACAGAATCAGGCCTTTTGCATTTTCTGGAAACACACTGAAGAAAGTTCCTCAGAAGCAGCAAAATTCCATTTATATAATGGTTTGCAGAGAATATTTTAATAATAGTAGACATTTCTGCTCAGAAAAATCTGTTTATTTTTGTACAGAAAGGAATTGGTGAGTTGCACAGAGAATGTTTAAAAATATTGTGTTCTCCGCATTTACAACTAACATTTTTATCAGCAGAATAACTTCTAGAGAGGCTAGGCATGCGGATATGTTTTAGCTTTTTGTTGTAGGACTAAAGATACACATGTATACTTAAAACCCCATGTTTATTTCCAAACAGTTGACAGTGGAAAAGTAATTGAAGATGAGGCATATTTTACAGCTCTTCCTTTTTCAAGTGTTCAGGAGCAATCAGGTCTTTGTTTCCAGTTTAGCAGAGCAGCTTTTTGTTGTAGAGCTGGGTTAGTGAGGATTCACTGAGAGCAGCAAAAAACCACAATCCATCAGCAGGCTGCTAGTCAGCAGCAGGTGTGAACAACATAAAACAGGATTAACACTGAACCAAAGTGTGCACTAAAAACAGAACCCCTGCCTTGCTTTTACAAGGAAAGCAAGATAGAAGCACTCTAGCACCGTACATGCCCTGTTTACTAAACAGTGTTCAAAAGGCTATGTAAATGTCTCTGGATCAGCTGCAGAGAAGTAAGTACACAAATTATTGTGTAATTCTGATTTTATTTAAAGCAGCTTTTATTTTCCTTTTCTTTTTTGAGTTGCATAAACGGATTAAGTCCTGTGTTGGAATTCAAAGTTGTGGCTTTAATTTCTGTTGGTGGGGAAAGGGAAAATAAGAAATTCTTGACGTTAAGGATGAAAATGTCATCTTTAGTTTTTAATTTTCTGACTGTTGATGCAGGGAAAGGCAGTCTGTGCCACAATTTTAAGAGTATATATGTGTGCTTTGAGGCTTAAGTTCTAGGCGTTCATTTCCTGTGTACATATATTGTTTTAAAAATTGTTGAGACACAAACACAGACCTACCGCAAAATATAACGATTATATTCATTATATGCAGCACCAAATTTTTCCCTCACTTATACCTCCATTAAAAAGAAAGGGGTTGCATCTCGGGAAGGGTGGAGAATTTGTCCCTTGTAATTTATGACTGTTTCTGAGCCACTCTCATCTCTCTGTTAATTAGTATTTTATCTGGCCCAAGCAATTTTGCCTTTTAGGAAAACCCATATTTAAGTTGAAGTTGTGTTTTTAGAAATATTGTGTGTAATTTCTCACTCTCTTTCTCTGAGTTTCTTATATGTCCATCACTCTGGCCATAGCTCAGTACATTACAGCTTCCCATTTAGACACCAGAATATGTAGCTAGATTTTTTAAAAAATCCTCCTTTGTCACTTAGACCCTTGAATGAAGTGGCTGGGTTTTTCAACTCACCCCTCTGTGGAGAAACCATACAGACTGCTTGCTGCGGAGGTATTATAAAAATCTGACTTTTGACAGCTTGGCCCATAGTCTCTAGGTTGAGTACAATGAATTTAGAAGTTTAGCCCTTCTCCCACTACATGGGAATAGGATTGGGAAGTCTTTAAAAATATGAGCTATTTTCTTGAAGGAACAGAATTAAATATGTATTTATGCTTTTTTAAAAGATCTGTCCCCAATAATCACTTTTTTAAGGTGCTATATTTTACTGTGTATAGGTGTATTTAGATATGTAAGAATTTTCACTATAGTTTGCACACATAGTAGCTGCTTTTCAGAGTCAAATTCTCCCCTCAGGCACGTGCAGAGCTCCTATTGAAGGTAAATTCTCGATAAGCATACACTTCACTGAAGACGAGGCCTGTTACTTTAAGGGGATACTGCTGAGGGCCCAATCCAGCAAACGCTGCTAAGGCCATGGTTACACTGGCACTTTATAGCGCTATAAAGCCCCCACGAGCGCTATAACCTACTCCCCGTCCACACTGGCAAGGCACTAATAGCGCTATAACTGCTGAGTTATAGCGCTATTATAAATCCACCTCCTCATGGGGAATAAGGGCTGTAGCGCAGCTGCTGTAGCACTACAGCAAGAATGTGGACGCCCACTGCGCTACAAGTAATCTCTGGAGATGCCTAGAGCCATTTAAGGCAATGGACGTCTCTTCCCTTTGTTTTGAACTCGGCTGGAGGAATGCGGAAGTACCTCTTTAGAGTTTCTTTCTTAACTCGGCAGATAAGCAATGCAAATGTTTAAGGAGGGAGCCTGTGTGAAAACAAAGCCCTCTGTGAACGGAGGCTCACTGACAGGCTTTCAGAAAAACGGAAAAACCACTGTCTCTCTCCCTCCGCATACACACAACGCATCCCCCCTCACCTCCCTCGTTTAAAAAGCACGTTGCACCCAGCTGAATGCTGGGATACCTGCCCTAATGCGCTGCTCTTAATGCCGCATTAAGTGCCCCAAATGTGGCCATGCTATACCGCAGGAGCATCTGAGTGTGGACATACAATAGCGCTATACATATTACTGTATAAGGGGACCGCTATAACCTATAGCGCTATAATCTTGTAAGTGTAACCATACCCTAAGACATAATGCTTACTATTCTGAAGTCAGTGGGACTCCTCAGGACAGTAAGCAACATGCCCAGCCATAAGTAGTTGTTCAAAATTGGGCTCTAATGCACTGTGATTAATTCTGAAATCAAGGGGAGCTGCACAGGTATATATGAGAACAGAAGAGGGCCAAGAGTTTACTGCCTTGTCAGTTTAAAAACTCTGCAGCTAAATGGCCCAAAACAATGAAATTAGATTATGTACCAACAGGTTTTTTAACTCCATCTTTTAAAAGTTAATTGTTTTTGAATTATATATGTATCACCAGTGTCCATAGCCAGAAAGGGTCTAGATGTTCTTGCAGTCCTGCAACCTCAACCATTTTTTTTCCTTATTTTTTTCTGCACTTAGATGAAAAAATTAGCTTTTGGTGGCAAGCTTATGTGACAGTTTTCATCCCAGAGGGAGCATTTCTAGCCTAGTTATGACTTCATGAAAATAGGAAGGTTTTGTTTTCCAATGATGGGCTAGCATAACTTCTAGTAGATCTAACAGTCTCTAGCAAGGTAAACACACCACTATAATACCGGTGTTTTTAAAAAACAAACAAACAAACAAACCACCCATAGGTTAGTTCCAGAATTATGGGATTAAAAAGTGGTCAATTCATTTGACATCAGCTAGCAATAGCAGAGTGTGATTGACTCTAAACAGGATGTTCCTGAGTTTTCAAAATAGTGGACATAAATGTTATTGAAAGTTGGTTACATAATAATAGCTAATGAAGTCCGGGCCCGTGTGATACCACTTTTAAATTGATTCCAAAGTGCACTATATTTACCATCTTTCCGCTATGTTGCAGATCAGTTACTAAAACTTCAAATGCTTTTCTGAAGTTCTCAGTCTTCAGTTCATCATTTTTATCATTTCTGAAAGTCACTGGCACCGAGCTCTGTTTGATAACTCTGGCAGCATGCCCATACGATCCCTGAATTCTTCCACCTTTTTTCCTTAGCATAATGGTGGCCAAACCTTAAAAGGTTCAGAGGCTCGAGTCTGTACACATAAGCGTATAAAAAGTTTGGATACTTGTCTGAAACTTATCCAAACTGCTTAACCTCTCTGGCCTCAAAATCAGTCAGGAAATCCCATGGCAACAGGCTGTCTTGTGAGATTTTCAATAATTCCTGGTTTCTGCCAGGTTAGAAATATACCAAGCATAGTCTTTTGGATGGGATTTCAATATTTTCTTCCTGTACCAGCTGACGCTAGAAGATACATTAAATGCTTCTTTAAAAGAATCTTTTCAAAACTCACAATAGATTGAGGTTTAGGTGGGTTTTGGTTTTGGGCCAGTTCCTAACTTACCCAAATAAGTTTAATTTAGGATCAGAAGCTGTTTCCACTGAAGTCTATGGTGAGTTATGCCACATTTTTCAGTTGGAGCAGAAATTGGACACTTAGAATAATGCCACTACCAGCTTTTGTGGTAACAATATTAGAAACAGGATGCACCTTGTTTTTATTAGATTTCACATCATGTATATACATCTTCTCATAAACACTGTTTTGATATTTTTAAGCAATAGCTAAGCCCAATTGCAATTCAACCATATAAGAGATTTTCCACGTTGTTATTGTTTAATATTTCTATTGTGGTGGTGCCCAGAGCCTCCATCAGGATTAGGACTTATGATGCTAATTTATCCATGAGTATAGAGGTAGTACATTTTTCCTACTCAGAGAGCTTTATGTCTAAAAAAGATGAATGATATACAGAAGCTGGAGCAAAGGGAAATATATAAAATTCTTACATAGGGAACATATATGTTTTTGTGATTGTGTGTATGCATCCGTGTGTAGGTACACTTTTTCACTGTGTAAATAAATATTGACTTCAGTTGCCCCTCAGCCTAACTATGAAATGTGGGATAATTTCTTGTAGGTGGTTCAGCAGAAGTGCACCATGAGAAGGGATTTGAAGGAGGACAGGGTGGATTCCTTAGATCAGATCAAGGAAGGTGCATTTGATATCCAGGGAGTGTAGTGTGAGAAAGTATGTCCGTGCGAGGAACACACAAGTGGTCAAGGGTGGTATCATGGACAGAGTAGAAGGTCTGGGGAAGGATGCAGCAAGAGGCAGGTATGGATAATGAAAGCAAAACAAAAATAATTGAGTCAAGGGTCCTGGCCAAGTAACCACTTACACCCTTTTGTGATGACTGGCAAAAATATTTGTTTTTGTTTTTTAATTTTCCTGGAAACATGAATTTTTGCTTAACATACTAAATCAGTTATCAACAGATATGAAAGGTTTATAGTCAGATAAATATTTGTTAACTGGTAAAATTTGGGGGGGCACCAGTGCGGTTTATAGAGAGATTAATGTTGTGATATGTCTGTCTCAGGGCCAATCAGAATCTGACAGAAATATTTCCAGAGATTTTTAAAAACTGTCAGTGTCTGATTCTGCATAGACATTGAAGACAGAATGGGAGTTATGAGTGCACATGTAATGAGTGATAAGGTTTTGTGTGGAAACCATGACCATTTGCTCTGAAGATCTTCATTTTAAACCAAAGAATAAAAAACACTTGGGTGCAAAAGGCTAAGGGTATTGAAAAGTAGAAAGCTATGCAATGAGTTGTTTGGTTGAATGCTTTAAACTTCAAAAGCATCAGCTGTTTTAATGAATACACTTTTGCTTTTCCAAGTTGTTTATAAGACCTCAGGTATTCCTTTCATTTTACATTTACTTCTCAGTGATTTCCTGGAAAAATGGAAATAGTGAAACTTTTCTCCTGTAGGAGACTTGAGTAAATCTTTATTTAACTAACTCATATATAAGTGTATATAAAGGTTTCTTTCCTCTCTGCCTACTGATTTCTGCTACACTGATGATAATGTACCTGGAAGGGAAAAGCATTCCAAGCTGAGACAGCCAGCGTCAGACAGGGCAGTCTGCCATCTGTCCCACCTGCTGCATTCATGTGTCCATCTGGTTACCCAATAGCTCATTGCAGGCTTCAATAGAAGAACATTTAGGCTGAAAAGAAGGCAGTGTGAATTATTTAGGTAGCTAGTGTAAATAAAGAGAGGGTGAGAGGAGGAGAGAAAAGGGGGGAATGGAAAAAAGAGAGAAAGAGCTTACTGCTAGATGCTTTGAAATGTGTTAATGCATGAGAGCATTTGATTTGCATATAGATTTAGATGTATAGATCATTGTGAAGATTACAAGCCAATGAATTTTATCTAGATTTAGATAGCTCTCAGCCTGGTTTGCACATAAAATATAGCCAGTTTCAAGAGGAGACTCTTTTGGGACTTTTAACCTAAGTGAAACTGATGAAATGTAATGCTTTTAGGTATTAATTTAGCAGAAATAAAATATTTCCTTTTAAGAACTTTTTATGCCCTTTGTTAACCAAGATTTTATAACTGCTTTACATATTTGATGTGTTATATACACTGTGTATGGTTTTCATTTGATTGTAGTTAGTTACATTTATAGTCTTCTACATTTTAGTCTAGGAAGAAATGCAGTTAGAAAAGTTTTTTTTTCCTTTTTCCTATTTGGATTTAATTGTTATTGAATAAAACACATCAGCAACTGAATATTTTTAAAACCAGAAAGTGTCGTACACACACATGCACACACAAACACAAAATATGTATATATGTGCATATGTACACACGCACATTGTATATATGCATTCAAAAAAACTGTATCTCATAGGTATTTAAAATGGCAATGAGCAAATAGTCATGCATCAATACAGTAGCCTTCCAAAACAAACAGGTGGATTTAAGGCCTGCTTAGGTTAATTTTAAAAATCAAGCAACAGAAGGGTTGAATTGCAGTAGATAAGGTCATCATTATTATTCACATCTAAACATAAATTATTTCTAGAAAAGATAAATAGCAATCAGGTTTAAATTTAAATGCAAGAATGCAATTGGAATACCTAGCACATTAGCTATACTTCTGAAGCTTTTTAAAAATTAGTGCTTCCATGTTATGTCTTTGACATATGAAACTCTAGTTTATTTCAGTACCACATTTTATAAAACAGAAAATGATATTTTGCCAGGTTCATATTTGGCTGAAAGGGAAATATTTTTCAGTTTCACAAGTCTCTCTTCCATTCTATTTTTAAATTCCTAAACTTTTCCTGAGCCAGGCAATAAAGGCAGGAAGCTAAGAAGAGAAATCTTTGAAAAGGTGGTAGGGTTTGGTGTCATTGTTTTGCCTGATTTTAGATCTGTGCAGAAAAGGGACATAGCATCTTGAAATCCCTACAGCCTGACTACTTCTGTAAGATTTGCACAAAATTCAGCTGCAGCCATCAAAGGGATTTGAGTGGATTGGATTCTTTAAGGTTAGTCCATGTCAAACCTATTAAGTTCAATTCACATGCAAAACCCTTTTTACATTTTTTTTAAGCCAATAAGGCCGCAGCTACTATTAAGGCAACATCATGTACTTGCAGTAGAATATCCATGGTAATAGATCACCGTACTGGCACGTGGAGCTAACCAATAATCCACTTTGTCTTCTTTCAAATTAAAAGAGGCTGCATCTTCCACAGTAGGAAAATGAAAATGAGTTTGAACATGCAAAAGTTGAGATCCTTAAGAGCATGTTAAAGAACCTAAGTTAGACATTCTTAATATATATCTTCTGTTTATAACATGATCAGCAAAATTGTTGCTAAATGAAGATTTTTATAGCCTATCGGTGCAGGTTTAGACAGTTATTTAGTTAACTTTCCATATAGTGTTTATCTTGCTTTTGAATTGTTTTTGTCTCTGTAAATTGGTTCTATTGCTTAATGCTGAATAGGTGTAAAATATGTGTTTGGCAGTAAGCATAAGAAGTCATTGGGTTAGTGAATGTACTGAGCAGTATATATGTAATGGGTGGTGGCTACTGCAAAAATGTATTTTCAAAAAAGGTGCTTTGTTTTCAATTTAGTGACTGACATGGATAATTTTTAGGGTTTCCACCTGTCTCAAAAACCCAGAGGAGAACATCTGTCTGTGCAATATTCTGATGATTCTAGATACCAGCAGACTGTACAAGGGGCACATCGCTAAGACACCTTGCCTCTTTTATGTAGGCCCAAATCCTGAACCAATCTGAATTTCCTCTTTGGTGTCAGTGGGAGTTTGGGTTAAGGACTAGGAGCCCCAATCCCATTAGGTGTACATAAGGTCCTCCTGGTGCTCAGCCATTCCCAGGAGTTGCTTTTCATTCTGCTGGGTTGGGTCCCCAGTAAGTCCTGCAGGATCGGGCCCCAGATACTGTGAATGCCTTTACATGCATATTTTTTGTTTCAGCTTCAACTCATAGTGACTTAAGTCTTTATAAAATATTGATAGGCTGAGCTTACAAGCCTTTATTCAGAGAGCCAGATCCGGAAAGTTATGTAGGGCTTTCTGCATAAAATTGCAAACTTCCCATTTTTCCAGTTATTTCATTGGGAGTTGAACGTGCTTAGCACATCATAGGAAATATGAAATGCTGTGGGACTATTTTTGCATTTTTCTTTTTTCCTCCTTAGTGTTTTACTTTTCCTCCTTGGTATTTATTTAGGCTGCTTCTTTCTTGTATGTGATATTTGAAGATATAGGGTGGTCCTTAAATAAAACATTGCAAACACCTGTATACATGAATAACTTTGTTTGAGTAGCCTCATAGTTACTTCTCGAGTATGTTTTTGGAGGATCCGGGACTTAATTCTTAAAATGTCAGTGTCTGAAGCTTTATTGACTTAGGCTGGTCTACACTTGGGATCGGGGGTCAACCTAAGATACGCAACTTCAGCTACACAAATAGCATAGCTGAAGTCAGCGTTTCTTAGGTCAGCTTACCTGGCTGTCCACATGGCAGCGAGTTGACCACTGCTACTCCCCTGTCGATTCCGCTTCCGCTTCTTGCTAAGGTGGAGTACAGGAGTTGACAGGGAGCGTGTTTGGGGATCAACTTATCATGTCTCCACTAGATGTGATAAATCGATCCCCCATAGATTGATCACTGCCCGCCGATCCGGCGGATAGTGTAGACATACCCTTAGTGGAAAAATATTTTTTTGGTATTTGAATGAAAGCATCATTTGGGAATGTGAAAAAAACTCACTGGCAACCTAACCGCCTGATGCAGCACCCAGGGGTTTTGCCTGAGTAAAAAGTGAAGGATCAGATTCATTTACTAATAGTCATCTCACTTTTTGTTTTGCTTTCAAATGGAGGCTTTTAAACTTATTTTGAATTCTGAGCTAAGTTACCTGGCCTAAGACCAGAGTAACTCTATGGCAGTGTAACAGAACTCAGAAACTGCTCGCAATTCTTTGTTCTTTATGGCCTAAAAATCGTTACCTCTGTAAAACAAAAAAATAAAAATAAAAGAAAGTTTTAGCAGGTAAAGGCTATTTACAATCTCTGAAACATTTTAGTTATAATGTAAATTTATATTTAGTGGTTCATCTAACCACAATTTATAGCTGAGAGTCCAGTCTAGCTAGTTAGATTTATATAGTGCTTGCATCTTTTAATACTGATGCCTGATAGCATTAATATAACTATTTATGCTATTATTAATTGTATCAGCTAAGTAGCAAATAGAGCATCCATGTTGCTATTTAATAGCATCACATAAAACACTCCATTATCCCATCTGCAGCATGGGGTGGTGGTGTAAACTGCATGAATTTTTCATTTATTAATATTTGGGAAGGGTAAGGTTAGTATTTCTTGAGGGAGGGAAGTGAGGGGAAAGAGGGAAGTGAGTGAAAGGTTTGGATTCTCTTTTGCTTGACACGTAGAGATATTTTGTTGATAAGATTATGGTTGTTTCGCTGAACAGCTTTGTTGTCGCGCAAGAGTTATGTATTTCGTCGTTGTCAGACACTACTTCTGGCAAAAGTGTGCTCTACTTTCATATTTCTTTAAAATGTGCAGGCTTCAATGTAGCACTGTGTCATCATGCATATATTAAGATAAGATTACAAGGATTCTGATAGTAGCAATTGTTATATTATTAGAAATAGCACACACACACCCCAACCCCGTTTGGCAAAAGTAAGGATAGGTTCACCAGGGATGTAAATTGTGACCTTCTAGCTTTGTTCTTAGTTTTTAGCAGCATTTGTCTGAAGCGGGGAAAAAAAGAGCAAGAGAGACAGAAGTTCATTTCTCAGAGAGGCTAAATTATCGTATTGCCTCAAATTACAAATTCTTTCCATAGCAGAAATGAGTCATATTAAGGATTAGTTTGGGAAGGCTAGAGTCGAACTCACTTCTCTGCCATCCATATATTGCATCTCTAATGCTGCCAATCTCTTACTTTTCATAATTGCTGAATTCGTTTTCCAAAATTAGCTAAGAGTATGGGGAAAAGTTAAGGAAATGACCTGGTTTTGAGTGACTATGAGTGCCACTAGAGATT
Organism: Dermatemys mawii; assembly: GCA_007922305.1. Taxonomy (NCBI): domain Eukaryota; kingdom Metazoa; phylum Chordata; order Testudines; family Dermatemydidae; genus Dermatemys; species Dermatemys mawii. The sequence goes on from ML677362.1 coordinate 12,732,977, forward strand.
TAGCTGTGTCGTTTTATTCTGAGGTGCCTAGAACGCTACAGCAGATGCATCATAAAATAAAATGTATTATTTGATTATTATATTATTACTGTTGCAAGCCACCAGAGAACTGTTGCAGAAATGAAGAGATGACAGTGTACCAAAGGGAAACATAGGTATAGTGAGATATCAGGCTCTAAATGAAGCACTCTCCACATGTCTTTCCCTGCCAGTGGAATAGCTTGTCACCAGCAGGAGCACAGCTCTTGCAATGCACTGAGAATCCTATATGCTTTCAGCAAGCCTTAAAGATTTTCTTCTGAAAAACCTCACCATATGAGCTTGGATTCCAGGAGGATGTGAGCACGGTCCCTGTTCAGAAAAAATGTGCTCAATCTGTTTCAGGCGAGTTCCCTGAAAGATGGGTTAAATCAACTGATTGAGCTGATTTTCTCTCTTGAGGTGATATTTTATTTATATGATAAAATGCTTGGAAAGTGATTAATTTGTCAGGGGAACATCTTGTTACTGTAAATTTGCCGAATGTATAATAAAATTGCCATAACACAGATGGGAAAATGAAGATCTTTTAAAATGGAATAATGGAGCAGTCTGCCTGCATTTTCACCAGTTAATTTTAACTTTGTTAAATTTCTTCCCCATTTTTTTCCCTGAAGAAAGCAAGCCGGGAAGGGTCTGCACTGGAAGGGGGAAAGAGAGAGGGGAGAAGAGGCCTTTATAGCTGTATAGATGCCCTTACTGTCTCCCTGGATCAGAGACGACTGATACATTTATCAAATTTCTGCCTGCGCAGATTGATTCAGTTAATGTATATAAATTATACAGGTCATATTCCCCTTTCTAGTAACATAGAAGTTAGAATTAGGAACCTCAAAGGGGACCATAGCAGGCATGTGCTTCTAATCAATAAGAGGCACCTAAAGCAGTTCTTCCCTGCCTGTTTCTGCAGGATCACTTTCACTCGGCATCCAAATAGTATAACACTCATTATTCTATTACAGCAGTTGCTTAATGTAAGAGACTAGGGAAGTTTGTTCAAGTGAAAGGCAAAGAATATAATACCTGTCACTGAGTTTCAGAGTGTAACTAGTGAAAATAGCATTAGTGAAGGAACAATGCCTTTTATTCATACTTCTTTTACTACCGCCTGTCCATCTGTCCACTGGAATGAGCCACTTATCATGCTTCCGGGTTTTTCTCTTTCAACTTAAAGAATTATGAAAGCAAAATTCCAATTTTTCCTGTCTCTTTATGACAGGTAGAGTGAAGATTGTGGTCATTTGGATTAAAAACATATCCATCACCACAAGCCGACAGGTTATTATTATGTCTCCTTTGAATATATGAATTTCATCCACTATGTGTTGGAAGTCTAAGAATGCCAACTTTATATATAAATAATTATCCCACTGGTGATGTACTGCATACTGTTGCCATATTTTTTCACTTTTACAGCATTCTTGGCCTTACCACCCATAACATAAATTGTGTGCTCTCATATTTAATAAGACCTGTTGGATAACAATTCCTGTATAATGTACAGTCAGCCAATCACACATCATCATTTGACTATCACTATTTGTTTGTCTATGTCAGATATTTCAGTAGATATCTCAGTTTAAATTTGACAGCATGTTTGATACAGGGAAATAAGAGGGTGACCTTATTTATGTGCTCACGCTGACCTCAACACACCAACCCCAGGTAAATGAGGTTCCATGAAGGGACAGGCAATGTTCTGATTTAACTGGTTTTATCTCAGCTTCCTCATCTTTTTGTGGAATGTCAGGAAGACCATCCTGTAAAGAAGCAAGTCTAGAACCCAGTCTGTTTTACTTGGCAGTTGCTGTCAAACCCCAACTTTACAAGAGACCAGTTCAGGAATGGGTAGAGTTGTTAACTTTGGTAGGATGAATTCCTGGAGATTTCATCACATGACTTAATCTTTAATTAAAGATTAATCTTTAATTCCTGGAGACTCCAGGACAATCCTCTAGAGATGACAACCCTAGATGGGGCATATTTGACTTTATGATATATATTCTATCCCACCCCTGAGTGAAATGTGTATCGGTTGTTGCCATATATACCTGATCCTGCAAGTGATAATGTGGTCTCATTGACTTCAGGGGGTGTTCTTTTTCAGTGCCGAATAGGCTCAGCACACTGCAGGATCGGGGAGGTGGGCTTTAATCTAGTTTAATTGTGAGTGCACTTTTTTTTCTTAAAGATACCGGTTGTGTATGTCTAACATATCAAAACTCCAAATGGATGCCAGCTGGCTTCAGAGGAAGTTTTGGGTATAAAAGACATGCACTTGTGAGCTAGACCTTATACGATTGAAATAATTAAGGCAAGTATGTTACAAAAATACAACCGAAATATATGGTTTATGGTATAAGATAAATGTTGCTGGCTCAATCTTACAGCCTGTTCTCAGGCAGTTCTCCAGTTGAACTCAGTCAAGATCTAGCCTGAGTGATAATTAGGCAGATTCAGGCACATATTAATTAACATACCTATGTGGTCATGTTAAAATTGCAAGTATTTAACTTCAGCAGTTATCCTGTCCTGAAGCCAATAAATAGAATGGTAAGGTGCTTTTGTTCACTTCCTTGGATAAATATTTTCTAAAAGTACCAAATTTCCTTCCATTTTTAAAAATAGTAAAAGCCACATCAGGAATTCATAAAGAAGCTTATCCTGTAAACTCGCTTGCTGTATTCACGCAGACTGTGTAGAAGTGAAATCCATTTATGCCAGTTCCTTCCTGACCTTTGCTGCTAATATCCAGAGGCAAAACTCCAGCATATAAACCCAATGGCATAAATAGCTTTGAATTACACATAGCAGTATGTGAACAATGTGTAACTGTGAAAAGCCAAAGGTTGGGTGGGGTGTATTTTTATTTTAGGATCTATAATCATGCTTATTAAAATAAAAGCTGGGATAGATAGATTTTTCGTCCCTAATTTCCATCTGATGTATATTATACAATGTATCTTAATGTGTGATGATACAGTCTTCAAGATCTACTCAAGTTTTTTCTCCCCACTTAATTTTCAGAATGTACAGGGATCAAAATAGGTAAACAAGCCGTAAGACAAAAGAAAAGACATCCACTTTTCTTACAGGCTTCATTAGTGATTTGCAAAGGTTAAGACCATACAGCGTAGGAGTTTTGTTCTATATTAATGACTAAGGCTCTGGTTCTGCAACCAGTTAGGCAGACCAGATGTGGGGGGACTGTTGCACCCACACTGAGTCCCTTTGAATTCAGTGGGGCCTGAACAGTTGCAGGAGTCTGCCAGCAGATTGAGCCTTGCAAGATCGAAGCCTTAGTTCCACTGAATTCACTTGCTGGGGTTGGTAGCTCCTCAGCAGGTGTAACACGTTCTAGCTCCATTTAAGTCGATGGAGCTAGGACCATTTATAACAGCTAGGAATCAACCCTGGTACATCCGAACTTTTGGTCCTGGTGGTAAAAGTTTTGCCCTGCTTGAAACAAATTCCATGCTGATTTTGTTCACTTTTTCTATTAAGGAAAAATAACTTTTATTTTAATGCTCCATATATTTTACTCTTAATCACTTAAGAATCAAGCAGTAAAATCAAAGGAGACCACTTCAGATTTCATTTACTTGTTTTATAACATACATCTCCTTTCACAGATGTTTCAGTGTGGCTGTACATTTGTGGTCTTTCCTTCTGTTAGGAATTCTTTTCTACATTCAGGGTTCATATAGTGCATAATTTGTCTTCAGATTTACGTGTTGCAGCATATTCCCATTCTACTTATAAGTATTTTTTGTATTGTCTCCTTCTTCTCTTTCTATTGCAAATCCTTTTTGAAAAATACAAAAAAAACCCCAAAACAAACAGACCTTGGGCTATTCACAGCTACACATTGCTCGCACATTACTCTGTGTGTTGGCTAAAGCTGTTTGTGCCACAGGCTTTATATTTGGGAAGTCTGCAGACAAAGAAATAAGATTACTGAAATATATACGTATCAACACTGAGGTGAAAGATATTTTATTTATTCTATAACTTCTTACTATGTGTGGCATGAAAATAAGCCCCCCTTTTTGTATCCCTATGTTGAAAAGTGACAAGTTCCCTATTCCTATGAGTTCAAGACACAGAGCCTGATTCTGCTCCCATTGAAATAAATGAGGAAAATCCCTGTGTGGAATCCGGGCCCCATTGAAGTCAATGGCAAAATTCCTGTTGATCTCAATAGGACAAGGATTTTATCCCCTTTGATATCCATGGGACTGCAGGGGGAGATCCAAGCCCCATAAGCCATTAACTCCTATAAGACTGTGAGGTATGAGGGCTAGAGGGTGACTCAATTTTGGAATCTTCATAACTGCAGAAAAGGCCCACTTCTGCAGTTCTTATGAAGGCAAAATTCCCATAAAAGAATTAGATTTATGCTGTCATCATATGATATGGCACAACCAGAGAGTATCAGAAATGTGTGCTTTTGGGAGAATTTGCCCCAGTAACAGTTTTAAACACCTTTCCATTTGTATGGTATCTTGTGTGTATTTGCATCTTATAATTTGAAAGAAACATTTTCCCCTCCTAAAATATTATACCTCACTCAACTCAGTTTCCTTAAAAAAAAACAAACAATTTCAGGCTTTCTCTATGAGACCATGACAAAGTGATTTTATAGCCAGTACTGAAAGTGACTAAACTTGACAACAATTGTATTTCATGACAACCTTTGCTTTCATGTCCCCAGCCTGCTTTCCTATCATCAGGGTGTTTCTTTTTTCTCCCCTCTCGCTCCTCCTTCCCCTCCCTGAACCCTCAAATGTGAGCTATTCCATATCTTTGCATTGGCTGGAAACAAATCCCTTTACCAGAAGTGCATTTTAATGGAGAGCATGCTTCAGTTAAGTCGCCAGAACCTTAACTGTATAATATTCAATTTCTTACCAACCCAGAACCAAAGCTTTTCATTTAGAGCCATGTTCGTAAAGGTAGTGGAAGAATTACTATTACAGAACTAAACCAGATTAGGAGGGAATATGAATTAGATTTGGTAACAGATGGTGCTGTGGAAATTAAAGGTGCTTTGCGAATGGAAGCGACAGCAGCTTGCCTCTTTTTCTCTCTGTCTCTCTCTTTCATGCACTTGATAGACGGGTATAAATCACAACAATCCCGTCTTGACAGCCAATTTCGAGAATTTGATCTGGTTAAAGACATGGCTTTCCTGCTCCACTCACCGAAACCAGCTTCTATTTTATTTTTATACAGCACCTTGTCATATTTAGGAAAATGGAATCACCTGCCTCCCTTTAATGAAATTTTCTGTAATTACAGTTTTAGCTCTTTAGAGTTAATTACTTTTCCATTCAGCCTGAGTTCTCAGACTGTCTTGCTGGATTCCACCCCCCCATACTCATTCATATAGCTTTAATTTTTGTAAAGATGCTGTTCTTTGTTGGAACTTGTTTTCAGATCCATTATAATTAAATCATAATTATCAAAATCATTATTGTGTAGGGAGAAAGCAGTGTAAACAATTGTTGAAGTCATTGCATCTTTTTTGACAGTGGGGAGCAGCCTTTCAGGAAACACTCTGATGTTCAGGGTATTTTTGGCCTGTTTATTAAAATAGATCCAAGAAGCACATGGGGAGCTAGATAACAAATGCTTTTCTTATAAGTGAAAGCCACTCACATTGATGTGGACATAGTGGCAAAATGAGGAGGACAGACACATGCATGGAATTAAGCACAGGTTGCAACTTTTATTGAACTAGTGGAGGGGCATGACCCACCCATCACCCATACTCTCCGGGCATTCAGTTGGTTTCAGGGCAGGGGTTACAGGGCTCCTTACTATATAACCCTTAACACAAGGTAGAGTCTCCCCACCCTACCCCCAAGGGCTCCTCTTTCTCTTAGTCCTGGCACTCTCCCCACCAAAGGGTATAGCAGGGTGGGGATCTCAACCAGTTGAGGCCACAAGGTCTCACCCTATCACACAAGCCGAAGGCCCATCACTAAAATCCCAGGGCTTTTACTTCTGAGAACAGTTCATTTTATTCTCTTAACCACACTGGGAACTGGCTGCAAACAGCAGTGAATAAACAGCACACCCCAGTATGTCAGTTAGATACTAAGTGCATTCCTACTTAACCCACTGTGACTTGAAAGTGGTGCAAGGCAGGCAAAAAACTCCCTGGTCCTCTGCCAGTGGGTTCATGAGAGAAAAAAATCCTTCCTGGCCACCTGAACAGGTGATTGGCTATACCTGCAGCATCTGTCAGTCTGGGTTTGCGCTGCTAGTTTGATTGGGTAGGGTGGTGCTGGTGGAATGGAGCCAAAAGAGGTTCCATATGGCTGCAGTGCTGGGCTAAATCCTGGGCACTGGGGAATGCTGGCCAATCAGCACCCCTCTCCAACAGTTGGCCAATGGGTACTAGACACTCCCAAGGGAGGAGCTACCTATTATCCCTTGGATAGTGTTTCCCTCCCTTGCTACTGGGACTGTTCCCCTTTCACTGCTGACCCCATCAAGTTCCCCCACCCATTGATGTGGCTAGGGGGCTTTTATCTGCCTATAGCTATTTCTGCAACTTCTGATACCACATTTTTCAGAAAAGATCAGGATAAAATTCCAGCGCCGCTGTTTGTTTATGTAAACTTGTCCCCCATTCTAGGGTCCAGATTTTAAATTCAGGTCTCTGGGTGCTGAATATAATTCACTTTTTACAGTTAGGCTGGCAAATTTGAAAATGAACAAACAGACACTGTGCTTGTGACTTGGAGATTCCTCACTATATGTCTCCAAAGTGAAAAAGAGGACAAGTAAAGAAAATGGGGGAGAGGGGCAATTTCTGTCAGGAATTGAAGAGAAGATTCTTAGAGCTGGCAACTAACAGTTGGTAGAAATAAAGCTTCCTACTGGCAGTTAAATCAAATGTAGTAACAACTCAGCGACTCCCTGCTGCTATCTGCCAGCATGGTGTAACACACAGGGACAAACATTCACTTAAACACTGATTGCAGGAAAACGTCATTTTCCAACTCACCAAGTATTTTACACACATACACACAGTGGTTTATGTGCATGTAGGGAGAGGAGGTAGGCAGGAACTGGGACCAACTGGGTCATTTACTTCATAATTCTTCATCCTAACTCTTTCAGAAACTCAGGATCGGATGTGATTCCTATCATGTTTTTCTAATTGTTCTTCAATATCACACTGATTTTAGAGAGCAAATTATAATTAAGCTATTGCATAATCTATAGAAAATCACTGAGGGAATTGGGTAATGAGATCGGCCTGTATGTACATTTACACAAGCGCACACACATACACACTCTCTCTCTTTCTCTCACTCACTCCTTCTCCCTCTCAGAGAGTCAGCAGAAAATCATTGAGACAAATTGTGGAAGCTATGATGACACAAACTTTGTCTTGAGACTTATGGCCATTTTCTTCCCATCCTTCCCCCCCGCCCAGTGACAAATGACAAGTAGGTCCCTGTGATCTGTGGTACTGGCTTTCTGACTGGTACAAGTAACTGCTTTTGATGCTATAATCATTTCAAAATAATCCCTCTTTGGAAAGCCTGTTACATTCTGGAATAAATATTTGGTTATTTCTGTAGTGTGTGGAGGTTCTTTTCTTGAACTAAATGAATGCAGTGTTGATTTTCTTTTACTATTTCAATTGATTTCTTTTAATTAAAAAGAATCCCCAGAATTAATAGTTAGGAGATGCCTTGTCACTTTAACTTCTCCTGAGACTGGAAACATCAGGTGAATTCCACCTGATATCAACAGAGAATAATCTCAGATAATATAATTTTAGATCACAGAAAACCAGCTGGATTTTTAACCAGCTGGTGTTTCACTCTGTCCTAATGTGTGACATTAAATAAAATAGTTTGCTCATAATTTGACAATAAAATTTGATAAACGTTGTTGTTGTTCCCAGTCTTTATACTTATTCTCACAGAATGATTCTTGGCTACCGTTTTAGTAGTCATGTTCCAGCCTTCTCCAGCCTATACATCTTTGTAACACAGACAATCTCTTAATATACATTTATACAACTCCTGGCACAACAGGGCCCCAGCTTAGTTGAGGCCTATAAGCACTACTGTAATATAATTATAAATAACACAATATGGGATTTGAAACCAGCAAAACAATAGGGAAGTTAAATGTAAAAAGCAGCATTTGAATAATATCACTATTGTGGCTCCAAATAACAACCATATTCCTACTTTATATGTCTGTGAGAACAAAGGAAGATGGAGAAAATTAAGAACTGAGAATCAGCCTTAACTTTTTGCTTGTTCGGTACTGTTGATCTGTGTCGGAACCTTCATACATTGTATACATCAGTACAAATGCATACGTTCCTTTTTTGATGTGAGTTTCAGACTCCCTGGAAGGATTTTCATTTAGCTGTCATCCACTTCTCATGTTGGTTTCTCTTCAGTGTGTTCCTTTCTTTGAGTGCTTGAAAACTGAATTGTGTGAACACAAGAAAACTTTATTGATCCACATTTCTGTTTGAAAGACTTAAGATTTGTAGAAGTGGGTGATTTTCTTTTCTGCAGAAAGCTTACTGCAGAGGAGGTCTGTTAGCAACATAGTAAATCTCAACAAATGAATAAATGTTATAGGCGCAAATGCAATATTAAATTTCAGCTTGTGACATATAGCTGCAGTTTTTTGGCTCAAAAGTGCAAGGTCATTTATTTTTCTTCCCTCTGAACTTTTTGTTCCCAAGAGAGCACCTGGTTTACAGAACAGTGCTTGTGTGGTGTGATAAAATTTAAATTTTGCTGCCTGCAATTGTTGCACAGTTAAACCTTACAAGTAATTTTAGGATTCATGTCATGGTCTTTACAATCTGTGGGCTCAGTATGCTAGAGAGACTGTGCATGTCTAAGGATACATTTAATTAAAGCTGCATTAGAGCATATATACAGACTTGTTAAAACACTTGGTTTATCTCAATAACATTGATTAAATAGCAGTAGTTTGTTTAATCTAAGTGTATTTTTGCTATTATTACATTACTTCAAAGTAATCAGGGTAATAGTAATCATCAGTGAAATATCACATTAGTTATAAAGTAATGCCATAAGAATTGATTTGAACTTGGCAGGAAAAGAAAGCTCTTGCGCATATAGTGCCAAAGCCCAGTTTAGATTATTAGAATGAGAGTTTTAAGCATAATCTCAGTTTGTATAAACAGTATGTATTTTATAGGCTTATAGGTTACTCTATACTAGATCAGTATCCATTTATATCAAGGAACACCTCAAGCAGTTAATTATGCAAAACATCCTGTATGTAATTACACAGTATTATTATGCATTTAGCAGTTTTATTGATTTGCCAGTTGCTCGCTTACAGTATTTAGAGCTATAAGCGAGATGCTCACCCTATATTGAAATAGGTCCAAGGAAATGAGCTAAGGATAAATGACACTAGTATGCATTATTGCATCAGATCTAATCCTTAAGCGCAGAAACTGTCAGCAATGATCATTTGCAACACGTTGTGATATCACAGGACAACTTCTTTCCCATTACTAAAATTTATCAACCAGGAAGTGCGGGGAATCAAGTTGCAAGAGTGAGGAGCAATTGCGATTACTTTACATAAATAAAAAATGTAGGGGAAAAAAGGTTAAAAATATTTGCCCTAACTTTACAGGGCATAGATTTATTATTTGAGTCAATAGTTGGAAAAAATTGCAGTTTTTAAAAATAATGCAGTTATAGTGAAATTGAGAGTCCTGGGATATGGGCCTGTAAACTGAAAATGAATGATTGTGCATTCTTCCATTTTGGTCTTAATGAGCGCTGTGGTGTGCCTTAGTAGGTCACATGCAGATTGATGATACCAGTTGGGAAGCTGCAACTTGGAGCCAGGTAACGTGGCTGCTGCTTGCAGCAACCTGATGTCTACATAAAGTGCTTCCACAGCTCCAACTGTCAGCAGTAGGGACATCAGCCCTGGTGAGAGCTGTTTGCTTGTTCCGGCATGCTTGATAGTGATGGAATGATGGGGACTGCTAGAAAAACTTAAGAGGCAGAAGAAACTTTAAATTTTAGAGAAGTTGCTCACCATTTGTAAATCAATGTAGAAAGTCATGTCCATCTTGTTGGCCCTAAAGCACTCCTCAGTAGGCCATGCGCGGATGTTTGTTAATAAAGGCCTAATGCATAGCATAGGTGTGCCTGGTGGTGGAGGGGTCAGGATTAGCAATGCTTACTTTGCAATTAATGATCTCATCTATTAGTTTAACCAGGCAGACCTTAAGATATTTCTTATTAAAAGAAGGAATCCTTTCTGTTCCTTCCTCCAACTAAGCCAGTGCACCTTAATGCAATGATGATATGTTAGACCCAGCAGTTGTCAAAGCACAGTATTACTGTGATGCCATAATGACACCCTGTCTCTGTAAAGTAGTCATGTTTTCTAAAATCACACGTTGCACCGTTGATTTCTGACATGACACTTCATTCAGTCGCTTTCCCTTTCTTCAGCATCATCATTCTCTGACAATAGCAGCTGGTGCCCATTTTCCTACTAAGTGATTCACATTTTGCCACTTTACTAGAGTGCAATTAGCTGAAGCAGAAAAAAAAATGCTCATTGTAAAGTAGTTCAGCTGAAATTGTAACTCAGCTCTGTAATAAGAGCTTGTGAGAGAGTCTCGAGGTGACTTAGGTGTCACTGCAAGAGGCAACATTTTGGTTTCCTTCCACACAAAGACTTTTTCTCTTCCATTCTAAGGAAATATAGGAAATCACTGGTGTACGCCTCCCCATTCTCTGTCTATTGATTTTGGTACAGAAAGTGAAACGATACTAAAAGGCAAACACCGCGTATGAGAGGAAAGCTGGTGTTTGTGGTTGAAGTGTGGCCCTGGAAGAATGGGAAGCTGAATTCTATTCCTGGCTCTGTCAAAGACTTCATGTATGATCCTGGGCAAGGCTTTCTTTCCCACTACACAGTGGGGATACCACCGCCTCACAGGGGTTTTGTGATTCGACCACAACTGATGTTTGTGAAGCAACATGTTTGGGAGATAGTGGATGGATGGTATTCTTAAAGTGTCTGTGTATAAGTGTATAATAATTCCTATCTCACTGGCTCACTTAAAGAAGTCACCATTAACACACTGTAGTATCTGCAGTGCTAAAGAAATTCTCCTTTACAATAGAAAATAACTGCGACATCTTATATACCATAATGTGGAAGCTTGGTAAATGTTTGTTTGTTTGTTTATTGGTGATCAGTGCAATTACTGGGACAAAGGGTTGCTCTGGTCTAAGTTACAACATCACTGCACCACTGTTGAAGTCATTGTATGACAGATTTATGTTACCAGTTTGCCTGAGACTTTGGGTGATTAGGCTGAAGTCGCAGGACTTTTAGGGGTGGAAATGCAGGGGCACACCAAGAGACTAAATGTTAAAGTTTTATTAACCTACAACAGTGGTGAGTGCGTGGGTATGCCCCATGTCATTCAGAGGAAGGAAGAAAGCATTAGTGCCCGAGCCCTAACCCACTTTCATACTCACACACGCACAAGCCACAGCTGGCCACACCTGGGTGTAATGTAAAAAGAAAAGGGGGAAGGATGGATGAGAGTTCTGCCCTGTGCACAGGTTGTCTGGAGTCTGCTGTAGGTCTCCAACTTGCTTTCTCTTTCAGGAGGGTTTTTAAGCCCTGGGTGTTCCGGGGGGTGTTTCAGCAAGGGGAGCCCCCTGTTCCTCGTGCTTTTTGCACCAGTCTGAACTGGCTTTTCGCAGCTTCCTTCGCTTTTTTATTATACATCGGCTTCAGGGTTGTGAGGCAGACTGTTGAGTCTTACTGGGCCAACCTTCACAAATGTGTAATTTTGTCAGTTTTGCCATTTTTTTTTAGTTTTGTTTGTTTTATTGTTTTATTTTTTATGGCTATTCGGGGTTAGGAGGTAGTCTTTAGCTACTTGGCGTGCAGAGAGTGTGTCTGTGTAAGTACTTGGGTTTTTTATTTTTGGTTCTGGCTGAATTTTTCAATTAATGTGTGGGTTTTTTTTATAACCTGCAAAGGAACCTTTCATTTCAAAACTTATATTTTTAACCCTTCTCCACTGCCAATTCACTATATATAAAAGCGTTAGCAATGTACACTGTTAGTGCTTACGCAGGGTACCCCAAGGAGGGAGCAATTCTTACTATGTCAATTGGGACTGTGCTGATGTAACATGGAGCAAAATGTGGCCTGTTTTCCAATCCTAGAATGCCATTATTTGTTTGTTATTTGTATTCTTTTTAAATATGTCAAATAAGGGAATGACAGAGAAAGCAGTATTCTAACCAAATAGCCTAATCCTGCCATCTTGGTTGTGGAAAAACTCCCGTTGACTTGAATGGTGAGAGAGTTTCCTCTGCTAAAACTAATTGGGCCCAATTATTTTATATATTCCACTAGGACATTGATGCTGGTTTAACCAGTATCAGCATTGTCAATATCATTAGCAGTGTAGCAGGTAGATAGCAATATAAATGTAATGCCACTAACACATTTATTAGCGATATTTAGAAAATTCTTGGCCTTATAGAAAAATGTGGCATGCAAAATATCTACCACTGTTTTATTTAAAAAACTATTTTAAGTGGTTTTAAGTGCATTTGCTAACATTCCTTCTTTATAATTTTCTGCCAAAAGCATTGAGCCAAATAGCTAAACTTTGCTAGGATTAAGGATTTTTGCATTTTAGAATTACAGTAAACATGAAGGGATGTAACTTAAGATATATTATTAAAGGTTTGAAGTGGCCTGGTTGTTTTCCTAAGAATCTGTTCTCCCCTGGATGCAGACATGGGACTATTGTTAGAGCAAACTGTTGCTGTCCTTGTGGGCACTGAATGGACTGTGAGCCCAAAGTCAGTTTTGTTCATCAGTAGCTGAGAGAGGTTTTAGAAAGCACAGGTGGGTATACCCCACCTCCAGTGGCGCTAGCATTCATTTGACTTAATAATAAAGAAACATAACCCCAGCAAGACTTTAAAATAAATACTGTACATTTTTATATGAAGCATGTTATTTCTATGCATGCACCCTAACTAAATTTAGGTTTTTCTTAATCCAATGTGACCTAAAAAAATTCTGCATTAACAGCACAATGTGGAATTGGGCTTATTCTCTTTGAATGCAGATAAAGCCATCATCTTGAAAATAGCTCTTTCTGACAAAAAGGTGTTCTTTTGAAATAAAGTCTTATTCACTACATTCCTCTTAGAGTTAATGTGAATTTTAGTGCCTCTAATTTTAGATTGAAGTGAAGTCTAGAATAAAACCCACGAGCTGACAATTGAATTTATAGATAGTTGTGAATATTTCAGGCTTGAATAATAGAGCTGTAGACTTTCAGAGACAGAGTGGAAGAGAGAATTAAGCTTCAACTGTAGTTTTAGAATATAATGCAACGGTGTCTAGGAAGTCTTCAGTGTAATGAGCTAAGTAGTAATTAGGAGACAACGCTCGTAATGAGATCTGGTTCAGGCATTAATCCAAATGTTTAGTGAGATGACTTGATGATGGCCCAACCTGTCAAAGGTGTAGATCAGCGGTTTTCAAACTTTTTCTGACGATCCCGTTGAAGAAAACCATTGATGCCCATGACCCAACGAAGCTGGGGATAAAGTGTTTGGGACTCAGGGCTGGGGCAGAGGGTTGGGATGTGGGGGTGAGGGCTGTGGGGTGGGGCCAGGAATGATGGGTTCAGGGTGTGGGAGGGGGTCAGGGCTCTGGGCTGGGGATGCAGGCTCTGGCGTGGCGTTGGGGATGAGGGGTTTGGGGTACAGGAAGGGGCTCTGGGTTAGGGGGACTCAGGGCTGGGGCAGGAGATTGGAGTGTGGGGCTGGGGCACAGGCTTACCTCAGGCAGCTCCCAGTCAGCAGTGCAGCAGCAGTGCTAAGGCAGGCTTCCTGCCTATCCTGGCACTGCAGATTGTGCTGCACCCTGGAAGCTGCCAGCAGCAAGTCCAGCTCCTAGGCAGAGGCATGCAAGTGGTGACATCAGAGTTTGTACTCTAATAAATTATTCCTTAAACTAGAGCAAATTTACCAGTAGGAATCTTGCAGAGTGGAGAATGTGCCACCAGCAGAGACTAGAGAATATATAGTTGTGCTCCTATGATTGTAACAGTGATGATTTTGTGCATGGAATCGCAACAAAAAGGCGGCTAACAAAAGGCCGACTACTTGTATTCAAGAAAAGGACCTCAGCACGCAGAAATAAAAATCCCTCTAGTTGGTAGACTGGGAAAGAGTTAATTGATATTTTTTATCATAGCTGTATAAAATTCAGTGTCACAGAATGAAAGTGAGTGAGAGAGAGAGAGAGAGAGAGCATGTTTTAGTACCCTAATAACTTCTAACTCTAGTCTAAGATCATAATGTATGTGAGAGCGGTCCAGTAATTATAAGGTAATAAGTGGAGTGGTGGTGTAAGTGCTCTAAATTAAAAGGAATTTGCAGAGCTGCTGTAAGTCAGTGCCGACCCGCTTTCTTTCAAATGTTGACTTGAGAAAAGTGCTTAGCCCAGAGTGCAAGTAGAGAGACAAGAGAGAGCTATCTATTAATTACAGCACTCATTAACAGTGTCGGGTACAAGGCAGCAAATGCAGAAGAAAGGCACACACTAGTGCAGGCTGGCATGGGGATTCTCCTCCCCTCCCCCTCCCGCCCCCACACTAGTTCTTGGGAAAAGGACAATACAAGCGGGTAGTCCAAAGTAATAAGGTATTTTCACCATTTCCGTGGTGTATGTGCTGACCCAGAATGATTTTGCTCTCTCCCCATCTCAAATAAATATAGTGTTTAGGTGTAGTGAGTGAAGTTTCCACTCATCAGTCTGTTGTTTGTTTCATATTCACATGCAGTTTGTTTGTGATATTCTTTCTGGTAAAATTCACCCCAGTAACAAAGGCCCTATGACCACCTAAATTCCTCTTTGAATATAGGCTAAATCTTACTCTAAGTGGACATTTCTAGTGAGGGGCCAAATTCTGATCTCAGTTACTGTAGTGTAAGAATAAACTGATATCTAGTTGCTGGATTTCTTTCTGATTTACATTGGTAAATTTGGTTTCAGAGCTTAAAGCTGCAACTGAATTTTATTATGGCACATAAATGTGAGCAAGAGAAGCATTATAACATCTAAAAACCGATGTGAAATTATTTTAAGTCTGCCAAATTGCCTGCTGCAAACGTAACTGCACTTGATTTTAATGTGGTTGTTTCCAAAACAATAGTGTATAACCACATGTGTGTGTGTGTGGGGGGGGGGGGCCGGGGGCGGGGGGGAGGGGTGTTAATCAGGTGGTTGCATTCAGCTGAGAAAGTCATCAGAGACTTGCTTGTCTGTGAATTGGGAGCGACAAAGGCTTTGCCCATACACCATTTGCCACTGTACTTTAGTAATCACAGTAACAGACAGGGAAGGTCATAACCTTTCTAAATATTCTACCCTCCAATCCCCTGCCTCTTGCCAAAAGAAGGACAGTTTCCTTTTCTTTCCCATATGGAAAGCTAAGAAGGGTGTGTGTTTTTTCTTGACAGAGAGCTAATTTGTCAGATCAAATATCTTGTTGCTCTGCTTCACATGCTCAATTCTGAAGACAAGAAATAAGAAATAGGGCAATCAAGGATCTCCCCCTTGGAAAGATAAAACTTTTATCCATTTCCTCTTTTTTTTTAACCCAGAAAGTAAAACGTAAAATGTCAGCTCCTGTAGAACCGTAGATATATGGGGTGCTGGCATAGTTATTACTGGTTAGTCTGAGGATAATGGCTAATAAGTAATTGCAGCCAGAGATGATAAATCATTCCACTTAGATTTTGTGAAACTAGTGTCCAACCTTAATTATTTGTTAGAATCCTGAGATGATGTTACTTCATTACTAAATAGCTATATCTAATAAAGAAATGTTAATAATAAAAGTAATTGGGAGACTTATTCTTCAATTCCATGGTGAGATCAATAGATGATGCAGTTATGCTTTATTGAAAAGTGCTGACAAACAGTAATTACTGAGTACAACATTTATCACTTCAAACCCAGAAATGTTTGATTCTATCGATAGTGGAATTTATGCAAGGAAAATGAAGTGTGTGGGGGGCAAATGAAATAAATTATAGTAATCAAATGGGCTTGTGAATTCCTGACTCACTGGATGACAAGTTCAAAATGTAGAGTTGTTTTGAAATTGACATGTAGCAGAAAGAACGGGGAGAAAAAAGGATTTGGTCTCTTTAAAGTTTTTGTTTACTGCCTGTCTGAAGCTTTGATAAAGCTCTGGCATGCCCTTATGCTGATTACCTTCATGTTGAACAAGAGGTATTGACTAATGAATGAATGATGTGTGGTCTCTAACCCTTGCAGAGCAATCTTAAAGAGCACTGTCTTTAATACACAGATTCTTCTCTCTCTCTCTCCCTCCCTCCCTCACAATGCAGGCTTCTCTGCAGAATGTCAAGCAAAGATCGACACATTGATTCCAGCTGTTCGTCATATATCAAGACGGAACCATCAAGCCCCGCCTCTTTGACGGACAGCATCAACCACCATAGCCCTGGTGGCTCTTCAGACGCCAGCGGGAGCTACAGTTCAACCATGAATGGACATCAGAATGGGCTGGACTCACCACCCCTCTACCCTTCCGCTGCAGCGCTTGGGGGCAATGGGCCTGTCAGGAAACGATATGATGACTGCTCTAGCACCATTGCTGAAGATTCACAGACCAAGTGTGAATATATGCTGAACTCGATGCCCAAAAGACTGTGTTTGGTGTGTGGTGACATTGCGTCAGGGTACCACTATGGGGTGGCTTCATGTGAGGCCTGCAAAGCTTTCTTCAAGAGGACAATTCAAGGTTAGTACTTATCACCACTTGTCTCTTGTCCAAAGTAAAACTTTACAGACCTGTGTAACTCCTGTTCCTTCTCCCTCCCATAAATTGTTTCTTTATATTTACAGTATTAGGCCCTACAGATTTTACTCATGCAAATCTCCTTCATTCTTCAGTGTGAGTTTTGTCTGAGTAAGGACTGTAATGCTGGGCCTACAATCATTTCTCTTTTTACTGTCAAAAGTAGGCAAAGCTATCTGGCACCCTGGGCATCCTCAGATTTTTTTTTCATAAGAGATCCCCATGGACACTGATAAATAATTGCTGTTAAGAAAACTGGTTGTTTTCTGAAGGTTGCCATGGCTACCCCTTGAGTGGGCCTCCTTCAACATACCCTTGTTGTACATAAGCATTGTGTGGCACATCTTGCTCTGAGCTGCAGCACTGCGGCACTTAAATTGTTAGAGAAATCCAGTTTATTTTTTAAAAAACTCTAATCCATTTAAAGACAAAACTAAATGTAATGCTATAATGTTTTGTGTGCTTCAGTGGATTAGTCACTGGCCTTTCACCTCTAAGATACTACTTCAGCCTTAACCAGATTCACCAAATATCTGTCATATTATATCCTAAGTGAGGTAAGTTAGCAGGCTTTGGTCTCTGCCTAATAGCCCACATTCCAAACCTGCTTCTGATGCTCATTACAAAGCCTCTGCATATTTTGGCATAAGTAAGTATAAAGGGGACAATTTGCATGTCCATTGCTCTGCTGTAGAACCAATGGAGTCCAAATAGCCTTCTGTCCTCCTTTAGATATCATTGTTTCAAGCAGAATTGCAGGTGCTTTGTTTAAAGAATGTGAAGCCATGACTAGGCTGTAGTTATTATACAGGAACTTAGTGTCACATTGAATTAAGGTCAGGTTTGGGTGCCTAAAATTAGGCATCTAAATCCCATATTTAGACATGTGCTGAATACCTGGAGCACTCAGTGAAAGTAATAGGAGTTGGGGGGAGGCAGGGAAGGTGGAGGCTCAGTACCTTTGAAAATAAGGCCACTTTTACTGGGAGCTTGCATTTGGATTTAATTACTCAACTCCAGGCACCTACATTTGAAAATTTTTGCTGAAGTGTCTCAAATATGTAACTAATTATTTAATGTAAAGTTGAGGGACAGATAATGGATGTTGTTTTGATGTAACCATTCCCAGAGGGTGGTTCTTGAGCCCTTTAGGAGCCTAGAGAATCCCCCATTTTGTTTGTCTAATTCCCCTCTTGTCTCTCCCTCTCCCCCCCAACCCCACCCAAGACTGCATTGTTGTAAACATACAACCCCACCCACTGAAGAGTGCGAGACGCTGTTGCTTTGAAGCCTTCTGGAGGTCAGGTGTCTTTTGCAGAGCAATGAGAGACGCTGCGTTCCCTAATGAAGCTGAGTGGTGGCTTCCACTTGCCTTTCAAGTGCCTGCTTGTGAGCAAAGAACCCTGATTGTGGATCAGCAACAAATGGGTTTTCAGGCAAAACTGCTGTTGAAATGAATAAGAAATTTTCGCACTAGAATCACCTGGAAGTTTTTCTTGGATGAGGAGTACTGGATAGGACCCAAAGCAGGACATTGTATTCCTGTTATCTAGCTAGATACCAGACAATGATTAAGAATATATTACTGGAAGTTTAACATCCCTAGAGTAAATACCTATATTATTGCATAGTTGTTCAACCCTCAGTAAATATATCCCTGATTCAGGAAAGAACTTAAGCATGTAATTAAAATTTAATTAAAGTCAATGGAATTTAAGCATATGCTTAAAGTTGACATGTGCTTAAGTGCTTTACTGCATTGGGGCCTATGTTAGTATAAGACAGTTATTGGACGTTAATGAAATAGCCACTGTTCGGTCCAAATTCCAAAGAGAAACACTGGATTGCACTTGTTATGGGTCTGATTTTCTGAAAGTTCAGGCCCAAGTTCCCTAAACGTTGCAGGCACTTTAGACAGTTATCATACATATGCTTAGATCCGTTTGTTCATTAAATAACCAGGTTGAGTGCACAGTTCTGGCAATTGCACATGTAGAAAGTGCATGCTGACCTCAGGCCTTGGCTTTGTAATAATCAAACCTTTTAAGTTAAATAATTTCCTTTGGCCTTCAAGAATCTTATCAGCAAAGCTCAACAGTTTATACAATGGAGGAGCAGATATTATGTAGCTGTTAAACTTCAATTAACATGGCTTTAATAAAAAAACTGCTATTTGATTACTATGCAATAACTATCCTACAAAACAGATATACAATTATATTAGATTTACCTTCATTAATAAAAAAAGCCATGAAAATCTTCAACTAGGTAAAGTCTTGACTTCAGTTTTACACCACAGCATAGACAGCAAGGTTCTGGGTTCTGAAGCAGAAGTCACAGACGTCATTCTCCAGGTTAGCTCTCTGGACTTGTTCACCTAACTCGAGTTATAGCTGGCAGCTGTGCAAAAGCTTTCAGTAGGGATACAGCACTATCTGCATCAGCATGTATCACTGCACAGTAATATAAAGGCATAAAATGCAATGTTGTAAATAAAGGCATTGAATGGCACAATAATAAAGAAATTCAAAGTAGGGCTAGAAAGTTGCCACCTTCATATGACTTCATTCAAGTTACTGACTAAAGGTCCAAGCCAACAAAGTGATGAGTGCTTCCAAATCCTGTTCAAGATAATAGAAGTTCAGCACTTCAGTCAACCCCCTAGGACATAATGTACCTATATTTACCCCCTAGGATATAATATCAACCCCCTAGGACATTAAGGCAAAGGTACGCTTTATAATTCTCGGGGCAAATTCTACCTTTGAATGTGTATGAATGGCTCCCTTCATTTCTTTGGCAGTCATTTGATACAAAGGGCAGAATTTGTCCCTAATGTTCCTAAAGGCAGAATTTCACTGTATTATTTCACTTTGTGGTTCATATCACACTTTGCTGCCTTCTCCATCTGTTAAAAAAAATTAGTTGATAATTGAATAAGCATAAATAAGAAAATAGACATACACAAAGAGGAACAAGAATGCTTGAAGAGCCAACTGCTAGGACTGAGTATATAAAATTGCTTATCTCAAATAAAAGAATTGCTCCTTTCAAATGTTAATATTTCATTTCTGATGGGAAATTAATCATAGATTTCAGTGAAAAAAGACCATATTTCACTTATCAAACCTTTCAAGTTATCATTCATAAACTATTAAATTAGCTCAGGCTGCAAAGCACAATGCCACTCCCCAATGACATCACTGACAACACTCCCACTGACAACAGTGGAAGCAAGGCTGAGCTTGATAAAGTTAGGCTGAAGGTGAGCATTATGCTCACTTACAGCCTGATCCATTTCCCACTTTCCATTGCCTTCTGTGGAACTGGATCAGCCCCGAATAGGTGAATTTCACTTTAATATGAATTGTTAAAGGACAGTTTCACTAGTAATAAAAGTGACAGCTCCTTGCTTTCAAGCAATAACGGTTTGCTCAAAATTTTATTTTTCAGTTTGAAACATTCCACACTTGTTCTCAGTTTGAGGTAATTTTGTTCTTATATTTGAGGAAACTACAGTTAGTCTCTCTCTCTCTCTCTCTTTCTCTTTCTCTCTCTCTCTCTCTCTCTTCTTTATAAGGGGGTGGGGGGAAATCTATCCAGAGTCCCATTTTGAGTTTTTCAGGCAGGTAATCCAAAACCAGCTGAATTTTGAAAAAATGCATGAAAATAATTCTTGATGAGTGGTAACAACTGTTTCTGGAAAATATTTTAAACTAAATAATTATGTGATTGAATAAACCACAGTTGAATGTACATGATGACCATCTGCTAATAGCCTGAGTAGAGTTAAATGAAGGTCTGCACACACACATACACACCCTCCCCCCACATCTGACATCACATAAAGAAACAGAGAACTGGATGTTCTCTCTGCTCAGCCGAGCACTTACAAGGTTGCTGCTCTTAGGTTGCTTCTTGGATAATTTACACGAGAGGTGACTGCAGATGTCTCAGAAATACATACAAACAGCCAAATCCACTGCCAAATTGGCTTCACATCAGGGAACTAGAAAATAGCAAATGCTAAGACTAGTCACAAGTCCATTGATTTTTAGGGTCTCTCTGCAGTTTTTGGTGCATTCTGTGGGATCTTGAAAACACTCCTGTCATTAAAATAAATAAATAAAGGGGCACATTTTTAGCCTTCAGGTAGGTGCATCGGCCTTGTGCTGGGCCTCTGACCGTGTTGCACATCCTGTATATTTTGTAATTTAACAACAAAGATATCAAAAACCCATTTAACAAAACAAAATTTGAATAGAAATTATTATATATGCCAATGTTGCCAAATTATTCTTGGTACAGGAACATTAAATTTAAATTTCCTAACTCATATTTTGTTGTACTACTTCAAATTCCATTGCTCTGCCATCTCCTTGGATCAAACTAAGTTACAGGCACAAAGGTCCTGTTGGTTTCCATGGTAACCGGATGGGGTCCATCGGCTTTGAAAGGTTCAGGTGTTTTCTTTTTTTCCCTAACTTGATTAATACCTTCCTTGCTTATCTCCCAGGTGATTGTCATCTTCAATCTAGCATGAAAATACAAGAAAAAACACAACTGCTGAGGCAGTAGCCTAGTGGGAAGATTGGTGGTGTAAAATTAATCATGGACCAAAGGCAAAATGCTACAAAAGTGTCAATATTTTGGATTCACAATTGTCATGTTTCCAGATTCTAGGGTATTTTTTAAATTTACTTTTCATTAAAGGTGTTGGATGGACAGCACTGGAGGCTGCAGTCTTCTGTTAATGCATAGATAGGTAAAACATAGCTATTGTCTTTTAGTCACTATCTCATTTATGAGCCTCAAGCCTGTTCAATCCTTGTCCATCTAAGGCAGCTAAGAAGTATTCCAATGTGGTTGTCATCATTACCTTGTGGACACCTTTCTGTTAGGAACTGGACTGAGACTGTTGTCTCATTTCATGTTGATGATCAAAGAACTTTCAGTTCCAAAGTTCTGCAGTAGTATAGTTCCTAAAGTACATGTCAAACCTTGTTCAAACTATAAGCCAGACACCTTCAGTTGACCTCTTTAGTTATTCAAAGTTGTTTTTACTTTGTTAACGATCAGGTTTCTCAAGCCTCTTTTGAGTGCCATGTTTATACATTGCTGACCCAATTTGATCTGCAAATCTATGAACGCTTTACAGTAAACTTCTTTTTAATCAGCAAGGTAATCAGAACAGGTACAGCTACTTATGTAAATTCAGATATGGTGACATTTAAAATGGGCGACATAACGTTTAGTTCTGGGTTGCACGTGATCAAAGTGGCTTCCAAAGGTTAATTTACACACTGTTCAGCTGACTCCATCTGTAATGTCCACATCATGTTTTCTTGAGGAAATGAAAACAAACTAAATAAAACTTCATTGTTTTCCAGTATCTTAATCAGGATTATGATTTTTATAAAATGGTAGAGGTGAGAGCTAGGAGCTTTGAGCTTACTTTTGAGCATCACTGAGCCATGGCTCTTGGCTTTAGTGCAAAAATGGCAACCCGCCAGTGAACCTTACACTGTTACCTGAATCCAGTATTATCTGATTAATTCATTCACCTTCCTTATATAAGTAAAAATCTTCACATCAGCATTGCTTTCAAAGAATATTTAAGGAAGCAGTGGTAAGTTCTTTTTTCCCCACCACAATTTCTCTATACCCATCAACCAAACAAACTATCAAGAAAGTATTTTTAATTCCCTTCCTATACATCCCTTCATCATGAAACTGGACAACTGCGGCAGCAAAACAAGATGAAACAGTAAAATATAAACATGCTAAAATCTGGGAACCAGAGAGAAATTTTCAAATGTAGCGCTGGTTCTATCATTTTTACTATCCTCACTTCCTTTACAGCATTATAAAGTATATACTGCATTTAGCTTAGCTGATAATGGGAATGAGGACTGTTTCTGCCTGCTGTTTAAAACTCATCAGAAAAATTGGAAAAGGAAGAGACAGATTAATAGTTTTACATACAGTGGCACCAAAAGGTGCCACTATAATTACGACTAGTTCTCCATTTATATTATGAACTTGAATTTCTGAAGGTGTTTTACTCACCTGTAAAACACAGTATAGAATGAAACTAGGCACACAAGATCTTAGCCAGCACGTGATTCTTATTTTAATTTCTGCCTATACATTTTCTAAAGTTAATTTTTATTGCTGGTATAAGTTGCCAGATTGGCAGCCCTGGAGACTGCAGTTCTCTGTATATCCATGAAACAGCAACAAGGTAGGAAAAGTGCAAGCTTCTTCACACTGCCCTATCAATGTATTTCAACACTGACCAGGATGGAACATCACGAGCTTTGAGAGAAAACTATCATACTCAGAGGCCCAAACCTAGACCTATGCTTACAGCTGAAAATCTGGCACTTCATTTATTTCATGTAATGAAAACTTCAAGTTTAGCCTCCATGCTCTTTAGACATCTGTGCTATGACCAGGGCTGGCTTTGCTGCCCCAAGCGGTGAAGGAAAAAACAAATAAACCCGCAATTTATTGACCCGCTGCCGAAATGCCACCAATGGACAAAGAGGCAGAGAGAGAGTCACCGCTGAAAGAAGCAGCAGCGAAGAGGGTGTCACCGCCAAAAGAGGTGGAGCACCGCCCCAGTTACGGATGGCACGCAGCCCCCCAAGTTTGGCTGTCCCAAGAACCTGCTTTTTTCACTGGTGCCTGGAGCCGGCCCTGGCTATGACAGCCAAGAGGTCATGATTCAGTAAGGTTCAGAAAACATTTTGAGATGGCCTGACCATACTTATTTCCCACTGAAGACAGGTAAGTTGACTCCAGTGGGAGTCAGTGACACTTGGCACATCTAGGAGGTCTTTGTGATGTTGGATACTTGTTTACTGTAAAATTAGGCAGCTGAACCCATCATTTCATGCAATACTACACTGGACAATATTGTAACATTTTCTTCTCAAATCGACATGTATGTTGTTTACTACTGGTGCTACAAAAAGTTTGAAAAGAATATTTTTCAAGTTTTGAATGTGTTAATTCTTCTACAACACAATACTGACTCTTTTTTAGATAGAAATTTAGTGAGGGTCACATGCTGTAGGCTGGATCCCTTGACTAAATGTTTTGAGGTTGAGTATAGATGTTTCAAAATCAGCCACTTTTGTGTTTTTCCTTTTTAATGGGCAAGGAGACTCTACTATTATGTTTAAGTGGTTTTAGAGACTTTAAAACTCAAGACCTTTAGAGCCAAAATTATAAAACAATATGTAATTGTGCATGCACAATTTTGTTATTGTGGTGAACTGGGTGAAAAAATGTGGACACATCATTTGTCGGCTTCATCAGCTATAGATGAGACATGACAGAATTTAGACCTCTAACTACAACATTTGAAATGCACAATTAGAGGCCTGGTTGAGGTTCCCTTAAGAATTTGTCAATTAAACTTAAAACTTCATACTAGGGTTAAATCTTTAAAAACCTTACTCCTGTGAGTATTTTTTACTCATGCAAGTAATCCCTTTGACTTCCAGTTCTACATGCATGAGCAAGGACCAAGTTTTGAAGAATTCAGACCTTAACCTCTGAACAAATCTGATTTCGTTCCTGGGTTCAGTTTTGTTAAGGTGTCAAAAATTCGGATGTATTTTCTAACCCAGTTGAGGCCTTTTCTCCTGCCCTGTTCCTAAGTCAGCCTGCTACTTTTACAGTGCCCGCCTGCCATCAGATTCTCTGAAAGTATTCTGTTCTGTTCAGATCCTTACTCCATGCTCATCACATGGTATCTGAGCACGATAGTCTAATCCTGGGGTAGGCAACCTATGGCATGAGTGCCGAAGGCGGCACACGAGCTGATTTTCAGTGGCACTCACGCTGCCCAGGTCCTGGCCACCGGTCGGGGGGGTGGGGGGACTCTGCATTTTACTTTAATATTAAATGAAGCGTCTTAAACATTTTAAACCCTTATTTACTTTACATACAACAACAGTTTATTTATATATTATAGACTTATAGAAAGAGACCGTCTAAAAACGTTAACATGTATGACTGGCATGCAAAACCTTAAATTAGAGTGAATAAATGAAGGCTCGGCACACCACTTCTGAAAGGTTGCCGATCTCTGGTCTAATTCATTCTCTCTTATAGTCCGGATCCTGTGACTTGCATTCCCCTCACTGCCTTTTGATGCTTCTTTTTGGTCATTGATTCCCAGACAGACCCCCCTATCTTTGTTGTAATCATGGCTAGCTGTTCTCTTCAAGGGCTTTCTGGATCACAGAGTCCACAGAAAAGTTTGGGCAAGTTTTGAAGATGGCAGCCAGCCTACGAGAGACTGTCTTGAAGAAGGAATCCAAAGTTTTTTTATTGGGTATCAGCCAATATATAGGGAGTCTTATTAAGGATGAAGCGATCATTTCTCCAAACTGATCCAAATCTTTAAAAAGAGTTTAGGTTGCAGAATTCTGCAGGAACAGATAGTGCATGCAGTAGGAATGCTTTTTGAATGTAAGTAGAAATGACCTGAATGTAAGTAGAAAGGATGGCTGTACTCAGTTTGAGACCGAGTCATTCCCTGGATTAGATCCCCTCATTTTATTCTGTTGAATTTTCACTCCTCATTATTGACTCTACTTTCCCACCCAATAGAATTTTTACCTCATATGCCTTTAGAATTGCCTCTGCATTCTTGCCTGTAGGTGGACTATTCTTCCTTCGAAAGAGATTTTCCTCTTCTCTCTCAACCTGCATCTTCTTTTATATCTGTCGTTAGATTTCCTGAACCCATTTATTCTTTCCTTTCCAGTCTGCAGCAGTACCCTAATGCCTTGAGTATTATACCTTCAAATGCTTTGAGTATTGCTTCAGGTGTGACTGAGGGAAATAAAGCTCCGTGATTTTTTTCACCTTGTTTCATAGGGAATTATGGCACATACCTAACTTTAATTAATCGTCAATGGCACAATGGTATGTTTAAAATTAAACATGTGGGTAAGTACTTTCCTCAACTGGGGCTTATATGCATAATTCCAAATGCATGGAGCTCTGAGCAGGCCTTAAAGCATTTATTGGAGCGACTGGCTTCAGGGTGTATGTATTGCACTGTTTCCTGCCTCTGAGATTCATGAACCATAGCATCTGTAGAAATGAAACAACAGAATTTGTGCAGTTGTGAGCTTAAATGGGGAAGTACTTTTGGAGATACAAATGTTTTCCCCAATACCTGACAAGTTTTATGATCTTTACATTTTAACTTATTAATATTATTTTGCCAAAAAGCACATAATATTTTTCTCTCCATTTTTTTGAGTATATTTTTATTACTTTGAAAAACACATTTTCAGAAAAAAGGACAAAATAAGTGATCAGTTGGATACAGTCATATTTGGGAAGGATGTTCCTAATCTCAGGTGTAAAGGATGACATAGATATGGAATATGGCTACTGGTTCAGTTCCCTTGTCCCACTATTTTGTGGCTGTTGAAGAAATACAGCAAAATGGTGGCCACCTATTACTAGCTATAGAAGAAGATGTATGTACACTACATCTCTGACTGAGTTATTTGTCATTCCATGAATAAACCAGTGGGGTTTGCCTATGCTTTGGATTAATTTTTGTCTTTATATATTTCTGCCCTGCCTCTTTGCCCACCAGTCTGAAATATGCTCTGTGTATCTCTGT
Source organism: Dermatemys mawii (assembly GCA_007922305.1). Lineage (NCBI taxonomy): Eukaryota > Metazoa > Chordata > Testudines > Dermatemydidae > Dermatemys > Dermatemys mawii. The sequence goes on from ML677362.1 coordinate 12,759,622, forward strand.
CTCATCCTTTTTCCTTTGAGAGGCAGGGTGATCCAGTGGCTACAGCACTAAAGTGAGGACCTGGGTTTAAGTCCCCGTCTGCCTTTGGGTCAGCCTCCTTACTTCTCTGTCCCTCAGTTCTTGCATCTGTAAAATGGGAATTGATGTACAGATGAAGAGTGCTATGTAAAGATTAAGTATTATTCTCTTTGTATCAACTATTCTAGTAATGATCTCTTGTATTTCTAAAAAAGCGTCTGTTTCATAAACCCCCTCCTTTGCCCCATCCCACAGCTCTGAGTCTGTTTCCAAAGCCATCTGCCCACTACTGATATTCATATGGTTACTGTTCATCTTTGAGGATTTCATGTGCTAGGCAGCCATTGCATATAACCCTGCACTTTTAATGGACCTGTCTTTATCAGCACTCTAGTTTCTTTTCTGCTGTGGCCCTCTATGCCCTGAACATTGATGAAGGTCCAAACATATTAATCCAGGTCTCTCCCCATTTTCCCCCCACCCACCAACCAGTTGCCAAAACAGTCCCCAGGACTTCAGCAGTGTCCAATCACTCCGAGTGACTGAGAACTTCCCACGCCCCCAATGTGTTTTTACTAATTATCACACTCGTCTTGGAGCCCCATACATCACACAGGAGACCTTAGAAACCTTGGGTTATCTTGGGCCATTTTTATCTTTCACCTTGTTGAAAGATAAAAGTGTAACATGAATATGTGATGCCCTTATCCATGTATAATTTGAGCCACATGAAGAGATGTTATGATTTGGGGCATTTAAAAGCAGACAGACTGCAGATTATGTACTGTATGTTTTAACAGTCTACTTGCTAACTCAAGCACAGATGCTATTATTTCAAAATAGTTCTCTCTTTTTTTTTTTTTTTTTTTAAAAAAGGGTAAATCTCGCTGTTAATGCCCTTTTTGTCATTTATATTTTCATGCCTTTTGGCCTAGCTAATAAAATTAAAATAATTAGCAAAATAAGCAGATGCTTTAAAATAAAATATTCTGTGTCTATATGGAAAGAAAAGGAACTCAGCACTGGCATACATCCCAATGCATTATAACAATGCAGGGCAATGTGTGTGGGGAGTGAGAATTTGACATATATTTTTATTTTGAAACATCATACTAATTTACATTATTCAGCCCTTTAACTGCGAAACTGTGAAAGTCCATTAAGTTACTGAAAGGAATATACCAATTATCCGCTGGCACTTCAGGCAGGAGTTCTACATATACCCTGTTATTCTATCAGCCAGCTAGCTGCAAGATTCTACTAAGGAGTAAGTGAGAAAATTATATTGCCTGCAAACTAATTGTACAAAAGACTTTAAAATAAGTCATCAGAGCCCAGTCCTTTCTGAAAACCAGTCAGGAGATATTATAAATTGCTCTATCATTCTTGTCAGCCAAGTGTAAAAACTGTGAGCTGCCATGTTGATTTTGTTCTTTGTATAAAACAGCTACCTCTCCAACTATTGACAGAACTGGGCAAACTCAACTTATGCCGTTAGTAGCTGCACGCTCTAGCATTCACTCTCTAGCATTGTTTAGCAGCTCTAGATAAGAAAATGGTAAAGTATCTTTCTAACATCATCTTCTCACTGAAATTTCAAGGCAGATCTGGAAACCCTTAACATATGTATGTGACCCGCTCAATAAGTGTCTAGCTTAACCATCTACTGGTAGATGCCTGAGTGCTTGCTGAGTACATTTTTGACTCTTTTGCAGTTTTTAGTGCATTGAAGTAAAACAAGTGAATACAAGAGACCTCATGACCTATGGGGTTCCATAAATTTGAACTGGTACCAAAATAGATGTAATAAAGTTAGTGAGTGCTGGGGACAGCACATTTTTAGCAATAATATACTTTCACTTATAGAACAACAACAAAATTCAAGGAGGATTTTCAAGGACAGTTCACTAGTAGAAACAGGAATAGATCTATGCATGTAGGGATTCAGTAGATTACTACAGTCATCTGTTGAACAGAGACTTTTTGATTCCAGTGAATAGATTTCACACACTGGCCACACTTTAAAATATTGCTTACTGTTGCTAAAATTGTGGGCTGCACAATTTTTGTGGAGCCATGCAAGGTTTTCATCTTAGTTACACCAATATAAATCCAGAGTAGTGTTTCTCCATTGACTTTATTGGAGGTATTCCAGATTTGCAGCAGTGAAATTAAGATCAAAATCAGTCGTATGATATAGAAAATGAGTTATTAAAGCAAAACAACCTAAATGGATAAGGAAATTTTACCCATTCAACCAAATTACTGGGATCTAATGATTGAAATAATGGCAAAATATAACCCTATTTAATCACCATGCAGAAAACCAAAATTTCTAGACAATCAGTTGCCTATCATGTCATCTGACAGCCATTTGCAGCAGGTTTTACCATTCCTCTTCCTCCCAGTCTTGTCTCCAGTAGTGTTGGATATGTCTGAAACCTTCAGGGTAACAGGTTTGAACTTCATGCTGTGGAAAACTACTCTATTTTTTACTATTTCCTAGTTTTGAACCCAACCTTTTTGTGTCCACATCAACATCTACACCTTCACCCAAGGACCCAGCAAAGGGTGAATCTGGAAAATTAGATGCCTGACAAAGAGAGGCATGGTTTAGTGGTGTCAGCACAGAACCCTGACCCAGACTTTGAGTCCTTATGCTGCATCTGTTTGTAACTTTTTCTGTGACCTTCTCAGCCTCTGTTTCTCTTTACCAGGGTATGGTGAGTTTAACTGAAGATTATAAAGTCTTTTGAATGCATATATTGGTAGGTGGCCATGTTATCTCCCTGAGGAAATACAATGCAGGATGAGAAAGAAAGATGTGAATTTTGGGATAGTCTTGCCATCACCCTTTCCTCACCTTCCCCCACATATCTTAAAAATATTCTTTACCACCTCCATTATCTAGTATCAAGCAGAGGTCATCTGGAAAGCATCTTTTTCCTAATTTACTGTACTGATTCTCTAACCACATTCATTAGAGAGCGTTCTGCTTAGAAACTATGGAAGAGACCAGAAGGTATATTCAATTTGTAAGCTGTGCCAACAGATCCTGTAGTGGTCAGACATGTCCCGATTCCCTGCCTTTTTGCAAGCATTGCTAACTCAGCTACGCAATAATGTTCTAAATGACCAAAGCCTGCACAGCCCTGAAAAGGTTGTGCAAAGTATGTCAGTTTTATTGGCATAAATGCATTAAGTTACAATGCTAATTTAGTGAGAGATTTCTGATGGTTTTATCTTGCATATGTTGCACCGTGCAGACCTCTCTATCATAAATACTTAACCAATTTTCAATAGATATAAGTGGTTTAAGTAATACTTCCTGTTGAATTAGCAGTTGCTGAGCATTTGAGTCTTTGTGCTATCCTGCAATCCACTAATGTGATATTTAATGAGGAGACATCAGTCTGGAGAAAGGTAGTCAATATAAATCAGTGTTTACAAAGTGTGATTAACTCTGAAATATTTCATCAATGCTGTGGTCCCAGGCAGACTCTATGCTAATTACTAGAATCTGCGCATGTTTCAGGGGATTTTGATGGACCCTGAGTGCAACAAACATGGAGCAGCAAAATTGCAATTATGCTCGGACTGTCTCTGATGACAATTTATTCATGTGGTGTGATGACCCCTCGCTTCCCAAGAGGGCAATAAACAGAATGCATTTTCATTAAGATACTAATGCACTTAATCACAGGGGAAAGGGTTAGAAAGTAACGAAATACCTTTAAAGCAAGATGTGACAGGGCTGATGAGGGAAGATGCTTTAATTAAAAGTCAGTTTCTTTCCAAAACTACTGACTACCACAGACTCTGTCCTATTGAATTGAGTTGTGAACAATAGGTTGCTTGGTTAGAGAGACATACAGCAGAAGCCTTTTATGAAAAGAGATATAGCATTGGGACAAAATAAGACAAAACTTTCCCTCATTTGGACTCAGATACTTACAAAGATGGGGAAATTTTGGTGCAATTTTTAGCAGTATTTATTTTGTGTGTATCGGTTTTTATTTATTTGTTGAGCACAAACAATATGCTCAGTGTTGTATAGAACAAAGATGAAACACTACCCTGCCCCCAGAAAAAACCCCCAAAAGGGGTTGGAGAAGAGAGGATGCAGTGACATGGATAGCAGAACTGGCCTAGAATAGTGGGAAATGCAGGCTGTGGCCTTCAAAAGGTGTGATTTTGGCTGTGCAGCCCTGCCTTTTAGGGCCATTGTGACCCCAGTTCTGGAGGAGATGCCACACTGCTGTCTACTGCAGGCTTTGCCCTAACGTCACAGTGTAGTCCTAAGAATGCTTCTAATTCCAACAGTCACCTCCTAACAACCAAAATAAAGCACTAGAGGCCACCTCTTCCTCATATGTCTACAGAAGAGAGGCAGATAAGAAAGGTACAACTGTTATGTCTCATTCTGAACTTCTCCAAACCCAACACAGTTCACATTCTGAAGATCTTCTATGGCCCAGACGTGGAGGGAGGCATTCTGGATGGGGGTTCTTGGATCAAGGACATGGTCCATGTGATTTAGTGCAGATGCTTCCTGATCCAGCTTCCACAGATTATTCCTGCCAGGGGCATCAGTAATCTACATGAAGAAATCTGCTTGGGGCTATTGTTGCGTCAGGATACAGGCCCATATTAATGAAGATTTGCAGTTTTTGTGTACAGCCATTTGAGCAAAAAAAAGTCAAATAGGGCCTGAATTTGGCTCTTTGTTTTTTTAAATTTAATCTCAAAGCCATTTCCTCTGGTCAGCCAGTAACAATTGCTTTTAATTGCATGCTTGTATTCTCCTCCTACTAAAATACACTAGGAATGTTATGATTTCTGTTCATATAGCGATGGTATTTGTCAGTTAATGTTTCTCAATGACTTCTCTTTTTTTAAAATCCGTACCACAGGTAACATAGAATACAGCTGCCCAGCAACAAATGAATGTGAAATCACAAAGCGCAGACGCAAGTCCTGCCAAGCCTGCCGCTTCATGAAGTGTCTAAAAGTTGGCATGCTGAAAGAAGGTAAGGCTGATCTAGTCAGTTCGTATCTTGTTGACAAATTCATGTAACAGTTGCACGTCAGTCAGGAAAGAAGAGCGATGGTAAGTGTTTTTGACCCCCTATTGCAGAAAGAAACCTCAGTATATGCATGCCCTTCCTGACAGTCTGTTTTTAACTGCTTGACTGCTTGCTGAAGATTCCGGGTACATCCAGGTAAAATACATCTTCTCTGGTGTGGAATATATCACATTCCATCTGTTTCAATGGGGTGCTAGTAGCATAATCATCATTAAAAAAAAAACTATCTGTTTCCATAAGATTGTTACCTTGTGAAGTTTGAAGCCTGTGTTCCCTCTTATTCTACACTGTTACTGGTACAACTACATTCTATGGTTTTCTGTTTCCACATTGTACTGATTATTGATATCACCAGGAAAAGCGAAGGGGTTGCTTCACCTCTCACAGTATGCTGGTGTAAACCTAGAGTAACTCCACTGAAGTCAATGAAGCTACACTGGTGCAAAATTTGGCGTAAAGGAGAAGAGAATCAGACCCTGAATGTTAAGCGCACACACAAGCTCTCACCCCCCGTCTTTAAAGCTTTTTGTTTTTTTGGATGCATCAGCAACATCTCTTTTTCCAAATCAAGGCACTGAATCACTGTTAAATGTAGGAAAACAACTCCAAGAAATCATCCTGACAGGCCCAGGGCTTAATATACCCCAGTAACATCAATATAAAACTAGCATAGTCCAGGAAGACTTGGGCCCTAAACTACAGAAAAAATACATTCTTTACATGCCATTCTCTCTATTGTTGATGTTTGAGGATGTCATTTTTTATGCATAGATTTTATTCACTGAATTTTGATTGCATTGTAGCCATCAAGAGAGAGTAACAGAAAATAAAATAATTGCATTGACTTCTGCGCTAGATAACAATTTAAAATAAATACAGTGAAAGCTGTTCTAACAGTTGCATTCAATGGGTAATCCCCAGCATTAAGCAACCACTTTAAAACATCTCCATACAATTTCCAAAACAATTTTATTTGACCATAACTTAAAATAGTCAGCTTTAATTGGTGACTGATTTTTACAAATCCCGTAGATAGTCTTTTAAAACAGGTTTCAGTGTATTGTCATTCTGGTAATGTCTAAGAAGAATATAAAGCAATAGAGAGATGATGGAAAAATTAGGCCTATCACGCACCTCCAGACATATTCTTATTGGATTATGCTTGCTAAGAATAAACCTCGTTCTGTGCAACTGCTTTGGCAGATGCTATGATCCTGTGAGCCAAATCCTGCTGTCCTTAGCTTCACTCATGCAAAACTCCTGTCAATTTCAATGGGGATTTCACTTCAGTAAAGACTGCAGGATTTGGCCCTCCATTCTGGTGTGGCTAGGGTTTCCTTCTGTGTAGAAAACCTGATTTGTTTCATGCACTAACAGCCATCGTGCAAAGGCCAAAATGGAAACTTTAGACAAGCTGGAAAATAAAAGGAGCATCCAGTAATGACAGCTTTTGAAATAGACTCTGCTGCTTAACACCTTTGTCAATAGGAAAAAAAAGGCCTTGTATTACTAATAATTTAAAATATAGGCAGATTGAGAAACTTGTTCTTATTGGGCGGGAATGGAAAGACATTACTAAGAATTCAGATGGATGAACTGATTTATAACTTGATTTTTAAATGTGAGGTGCACAATTACATATGCATAAATATTTATAATTGCATGCATAGTTTGTGTGTGCAGCTATTGTGGCTGCATGTACAAATCAGGAAATTGCTTGAGAAAATGGCTAATTATGTTCAGTTTCCCAATCTGCATGTGCAATCACAGAAATTGTGCACACAGTTCAGGTGCAGATTTGTTCACCTGTTTTTCTTGCAAAGTAGTTATGTGTCTGTCTACCATGCTTAAAAGTCAGTCTCTTGAATGACACTACCCAGATTTCAAAACAAAAGTTGCCTTGATCGGAGTAATGAATACCATGTGATGATGTCAAAGGGATATTACTCACCAGATTCTGCTTTCTGTTCTGTTCACCTGTATTACCAGTAAGTGTACACCAATACCAATGTCATGGGAACAGAATCAGGCCCATTTGTCTTAACCAAACTGCAACTCAGTTTGTCAACACTTTATTGTGCTTAATTTTTCACTAAAAGGTTTTTTTTAAAAAAATTCTCTGTTACATGGAAACACTATCTGAATCTCTACTACCTTTTCCCACTTTGTGGTCAACTCTATTCAAAATAGGTGTAAATCTACTATTACAATTTGGTGCAAGTTATTATGTAGATACAGAAGAGGCCGTAGAGAATCAAGAGAAATATTATGGTTGACTGGCCAAAATTTTACTTACCTCCCAAAGTGCATTTTTAAAGTATTCCTCTGATTATAAAGCAACACTCAGCTCCTCCCAAGTGAAGTCTACTACACTGTCAAATTTCCAAGCTCCTTTGCTGGACCACCCACTGGCGACAAACCCACTGTCTTTCCACTCACCCACAGTCCTTCCACTCACCTTCTTTGCTGCCTGCCTATGAGCACACAGTTCTTTCTTGTGGAGGGGTTGGCCAGCAGACACACAGGGAATTTTGTTTGTTTTTAACTATTGAATGTAATGCTCATGACAAGGGCTAGATTGACAGTATAAGAGAGTGAAATCTCCTTTCCACAAAATAGGTATAAAGCACAGGCAGTGTGGTTGCACTATCCTGTCCCTGCGCATGTGGCTGACAGGAATGACTTCTAGGGAGCAGAAGGAAAGTTTAGTTCTTTGCTCTACCTGGTAGTGGTCTTTGGCATTTGTAACCAGACTGCTGCACGGCACACTGTTGGAGCTTTGTTTTTCAGCGAGAGATTGTTTTTAACTATTTTAGGAAACCTTTTGCTTAGGATGGATTAAATTGTGGATTTGTCAGTCTTGACAGTGTCCTTTACCTAAAGATTTTACAGACAGATGATAATATTTTGTTTCCTTTAGGTTAGATGTATGCAGTCGATTTCTACTGTCTTCCCAGCACCTAGGGAAAATTAGATACAGGGCAAATGTATCCTTGGTATAACTCCATTGCTAAGAATGGAGTTACAGCAGGAATGAATTTGTCCCCCTATGTCTTATACATGTCTTTATGTATAGATGAGGATTTCAGTCCCATGCAGCATGTCAGAGATCGTGCTGCAGTAAATCTATTCAAATGTAAAGCTGTTCAGTTCAATTACCAGTCTATAATAAAATTTGCTGCTACAGCCTCCACGTTGGTCACAGTAGTCTCTACCTGCTGATGGCACAGCATGCCTGGAAATTGACAGCCTAAATCTATTTACTAAAAAATTTAGTTGCAGACCCTGAAATAAAATCAAGTTTCAACAGCTTTGATAGGAACATCATATTCTTTACAGTAACTTCTGCACAACAGCCAATGTGTGTAATAGAAATCTGCAGCAAGGTGTTGGAGAGCTTTTCTTTTTAGAACTTTTCTTGAAATAACACTCCCTGTACATAATCAGAAATTACATATATATCAGTCACTTTGTTTCTTTTCACAGCTTGGGAGGCTTATTGAATTTTATGATGTTGTCACTTTGTGTCACCAGCTTTGATGACAACTTGCTAGAGGCATCAATTTGTCCTTTGTCTTTGAGAAACAAGTTTACCCACTCCCCAGGCTTGTCTGGTAAACACACTTCAGTCGTGATTTCAGTTTATGTTCATAACTTTTACATATATTGTTGCTATGTACATTTCACCATGATACCATTGACCAGCAAGTTAGTAGTTTTCAAATGATACCTTACAAGGCATATTTTGTACAATGATTATTACAATAGTGTGGAGGGTATGAATACAGAGGCACATTCCATTGCGGATGGGCAATGCTCTTTGAACAGGAGAGTAAAGAAGCAGAGGGTCCATATATTCGTTGTTATATGCACCTTTGCTTAAGTAGCCATAATCTGAACTTAAATATTTAGGCCCAACATTTATCTACCCAGATTCAAGGTTTAGTTGAGAAATTTCTCCTCAGCATAAACCGCATGTAATCAAGATCCCAGTCCCTCTTGGGAGCTTAATTTTTTCCCATATATGTTCCACTAACTCTAGAGTCCTAGACTTATAGACTTTAGGGCCAAAAGGGACCATCATGATAATCTAGTCTGACCTCCTACTAGTGTTGCCACCTACTCTGGATTGGCCTGGAATCTCCAGGAATTAAAGAATAATCTTTAATTAAAGATTATGTCATGTAATTAAATCTCTAGGAATACGTCCAACCCAAATTAGCAACCTTACCTCCTGCACATTGCTGGCCACAGAACCTTGTCCACCCAATCCTGTAATAGACCTATAACCTCTGGCTGAGTTACTGAAGTCCTCAACTCTTGATTTACATACTTCCAGTTACAGAGAATCCACTATTTCTAGTTTAAACCTGCAAATGACGCCTGCTCCATGATGCAGAGGAAGAGGAATAATCCCCAGGATCTCTGCCAGTATGACCCAGGGGAAAATTCCTTCATGACCGCAAATATGATGGTCAATTACATATCACATTTCCAAAAACCGGACACCTGTAAAGTATTCTCTACAGTAACTCAGAGCCCTCTGCATCTAGTGTCCCTTCCCCGGTGACCGGGGATGTTTGCTACTAGCAATTGCAGATCAGCTACATGCCATTCTATGCAGTCTCATCATACCACCCCCTCCATAAATTTATTAAGCTCAGTTTTGAAGCCAGTTAGATTTTTTGTCCCCACTGTTCCCCTTAGAAAGCTGTTCCAGAACTTCTCTTCTCTGCTGGTTAGAAATCTTTGTCTAATTTCAACCCTAAACTTGTTGATGGCCAGTTTATATCCATTTGTTCTCATGTCAACATTGGCGCTTAACTTAAATAACTCCGCTACCTCCCTGGTATTTATCCCTCTGATGTATGTATAGTGAGCAATAATATCTCTCCTCAGCCTTTTTTTGGTTAGGCTAAACAAGACAAGCTCTTTGAGTCTCCTTTCAAAAGGTAGGTTTTCCATTATTCGTATCATCCTTGTAGCCCTTCTCTGCCCCTGTTCCAGTTTCAATTCATCTTTCTTAAACACGGGAGACCAGAATTGCACACAGTATTCCAAGGAGGTATTGCCAGTGCCTTACATGATGGTACTAACACTTCCCTGTCTCTTCTGGAAATACTTTGCCTGATGCATTCTAGGATTGCATTAGCCTTTTTCACAACCTCATCACCTTGACAACTCATAGTCCTCATGATCAACCAAATACACCCAAGTCTTTCTCGTCCTATGTCACCTCCAACTGATATGTCCCCAGCTTATACAAAAGTTCTTGTTGTTAGTCCCTAAGTGTGTGACTTTGCTCTTTGCACTATTAAATTTCATTCAGTTTCTATTACTCAAGTTTTCAAGGTTGTCCAGATCTTCTTGTACGATATTCAGGTCCTTCCCTGCATTGGCAATGTCTCCCAACTTGATTTGCGCACGCTCACTTTTTGTGCAAAGCTCATTAATAAAAATGTTAAAAATGAAGACCGATTCCTGGGGAACTCCACTAGTAACCTCCTGCCAGCCAGACAGTCATCTTTCAGTATGACCCGTTGTAGTCTCCCCTTTAACCAGTTCTTTATTCAACTTTCAGTTCTCATATTAATCCCCATTTTCTCCAATTTAACTAATAATTTCTTATGTGGAACTGTATCAAATGCCTTGCTGAAATCCATGTACATTAGATCTCTTGCATTTGCTTTGTCTAAAAAATCAGTTATCTTCTCAATGAAAGAGAAGATTGGGTATGATCTACCTCAGGGGTTGGCAACCTGTGGCATGCGTGCCAAAGATGGCACGTGAGACGATTTTTAATGGCCTGCTGCTGCCTGCTCTGAAGAAACAGATTTACCGTGGCACCCCCGCCCTCCGCTCTCTCTTGCAGGGACAGGGGACAGAAGTTTGGTCCTGCCTGCTCCTGCTGCAGGGCAAGCTCCACCAGCAGCTAAGCTTTCCCCTCCCCCACTTCTTACCCCAGCCTGCTGCGTTTCTCTACCTCCCTGCTGCCAAAGAGCTGATCGCCCGGGCAAGGGAGGGGGAGAAGCGGAGCTGCAGCACGCTCGCAGCTCTGGGGAGGAGGCAGGGACGGGGCCTTAGGGAAGGTGGTTGGAATCAGGCATATCCCCTCCAGCCCTCTGCTGTGAGCCACTCAGAACAGGGGGCTGGGAGCATCCCCACAACCCCAGCCCACATCCTCAGCCCTCTGCCCTGATCTCTGCATCCCCCCACTTCCCAGCCCTGACTTCTGCACCACCCACACATACCCAGCCACCCCCTACACCAAATGCCCTGACTCCTACACCCCCCACACATACCCAGCCCCCCCCCATCGGATACCCTAACTCATGCACCCCCCTCACATATCCCCAGCCCCTGTCCTGACTTCTGCACCCTCCCACATCCCCAGCCCCCCCACATCCCCACCCCCACCCTGAGCACCACCAAACAGGAGCTCCTGCACCCTTCCTCCACATTCCTACCTGCACCCCTTGCACCAACTGGGAGCTGCCCCAGGAAAGCACTCCACACCCAAACCTCCTGCCCCAACCCTGAGCCACCTCCCTCATTCTAGCTCCTTCACCCCAGCCCTGTGCTCAGTGCACCCCCATCCTCAGTGCAAAGAGAGAGACAAAGAGAATGGGCTAGAACCAGAGAGAAGGTAGGTACCCAGTATAAGTGGTCAGGGCTGGGGCCCCAGACTGGCCCGCTCAGCCCGCTGCTGAACTGGAGTCCTGGTTGCCGGCCCTTGCCAGCCAGGGTCCCAGCCACAGGCCTCACTCAGCCCACTGCCAGCCTAGGTCAATGGAACCCCAGGCCGGCAGCAGGCTGAGTGGGCCACTGGCATAAGATCAGCATTTTAATTTAATTTTAAAAGAAGTTTCTTAAACATTTTGAAAACCTTGTTTACTTTACATACAACAATAGTTTAGTTATATAATATATAGACTTATAGAGACCTTCTAAAAATGTTAATATGTATTACTGGCACATGAAACCTTAAATTAAAGTGAATAAATGAAGACTCTACATACCACTTCTGAAAGGTTGGTGACCCCTGATCTATCTTTTATAAAACCATGTTGTGTTTTATCCCAATTATCCTGGTGAAGGGTTAACTAAATGATAAGGGACATTAATCTACATGACAGATATCTGGTTTTAGTATTTTCCTTTACCTTTCCAGGTAATGTTATTAATAGCAGAAAAGAAATGTACTTTACACAGAGGGCCAGTAACTGCAGTCCATATAGTGTTTTAATTTTGCATTTCTGGTTCTTGAAAAGTTAATTATTCAAAGACCACTGCGAAATACTCTTTGTTTGTTTCCTGGTGTAAATGAAAAAGTTTGTTGAACTGAGTGTGTGGCAGTGGTGGTTAGATTGGTCAGATTCATAAGAGATGAAAGGACATAATGACTCTTGATTAACTGGGGATATTTAAGAGGACACCATAACTTAAAAATCATAATCCTGTTTAAAATATATTGCCTCATTGTAAGCAATACCTAAGATTACTAGAAGAGAAAAATAAAAATTATGTTGTCAGGTTTTTTTAGAAATGTTGTTATAGTATACATTTTACAGCACTTTGTGTTTAGTCTGTTTCCCTGTTTTATAGACAGTTAGGCCCCGTCTTGCGGAATACTTCCACCTGTGCTTAACTACAAGCAGGTGAGTAGTCCTGTTGATGCAATGGGACTATTCACATGAATAAACTTAAGCATCTGCTTGTTTGCAACATCTGATCCTTAATCAATTTTTGTTGTTGTTTATGTGGTGGATCTTTCACACAGCAATAGGTAAGGAGAGAATTATTTAAAAAATAGAAATGTGTGATTGTAAAACCACATGAAATGACAGGGGTATTATTCATGGACAGGTGTCAGACCTGAAAAAGCTTTTAACTCATTTTTTGAAAAAATGACTAATAGGTTTGGAATGATCTTTTTCAGACCTGTACTAGCTCTATAGAATTTAAACGTCATCCAAGAGAGTGGGGCTTTATAACTCTATGTGCACAAGTTGCCACAAATGGCTAGAAGTCTCTCTTGTAGCCCTTGTGTGAAGCTGGTTAACTGTAGTGCTGTGCTGCCCTCTGTTTACAGGCCATGCTCTGATTTGCAATCTAACTCTATACAGCTCCCCAGTAAGGGACCTTTCTTAGAGCTTGTCAACATGGGGAAACTACTGGTAAAGACCAAAACACTTCCTATATGTTAGTGATCTTTGGAGAGGTAATGTTTTGTTTCAATGTTTCTATTTGGCTGTCTTCTGAGGTTTTTTATGTCTGTTTTTAGTGGCTGGTCAGTGTCATTTGTTACCTGGGAAACTGATGTATATTCCAAATTGGCTGACAGACCATTGATTTACCATTTTATTTTTTTAACATGTAGGGACATTGGAGAAGTAGGTTTGATTCAAAATTGTTTTTGAATTTTCCTTGTGAATAGCTAGTTACTGCTAGTCAGTATTAACCACTCTGTGACCAGTTAGAATAGAGAAGGTGGTAGCATTTTAGCTTTATCACTCTATTAAAACATGGAGGGACAGATCCTCACCTGGTATAAATCAAAGTCAGTAGACCCACAATCAATTTACAGCACTTCAAGACCTGGTCCATTATTTTTAGCCTAATAATAAAATCTGTTTACCAAATGAAGGGTTATTGTTAAAATCTACATTTCTTCAGCATTGCCCCCTGAAGAATTGAGCAGACTATTTAAATGCTAGAGAGCTAAAGCTTTTAGGAGCTCATTTACAACCAGTGCTATAGTAATTTAGGATGTTCATCATGAAGGATTTGTGGGTCCTTAATCTATGTGAAAACAGTCCATTATCCACCTGGTGACATGAGCACCCCACACTTCAGGAACCACCACTGTGCAGTCCTAGTCTCCTCTTTCTGAGTGTGCAGATGCTAGCATGGTCATCAGCCAGCCAACCTTCAAAAATAAATAGTAACTATCTTTCCCATGTGTGGACTGGCAATGCAGAACCCATACTCAGAAAAAGATCTCTTTCCAATACAGTGTTACACTGTTGTGCTCACACCATTTCCCAGAGTGGCTCTAACTGTCAAGATACAGTGTCACTTAAAGTTTCTCACTTATTCGTTTGTAGTAGCCTATCAAAAAGTGAGTACTCCCTTAAAAATTAACATTACCCTGTCCGTAGGCAGTGTCATGGCAACAGCCAGGAATCCATCTGCTGTATGGATCAAGGATTTAAGGAATTATTTTTATAGGGTTGCTTCCTTTGTTCCTGGCTTAGATATATTCTTGGCAGTTTGTGCATTTCCTTCAGATGTCCAGCTGAGATTCCAGAGTTGTAGCAAACTAGAAAGTTGTAGTTGTTACATAAACTCTTTCCTAGCATATGTTAGTATTCATAGCTGCTAAAGTATGGGTCCATAAGTATTTTTGGGTTAAGGAGCCTTTGGGAATTTCATTCTTTCAAATAAACACAAAACAAAGAAAAAAAACCAAGCTTTTTAGGGAAAGCTCTAACATTCTGACCATAAGTTGTTGAGCTCAATACAGGTATTACTGAGTGAATTTTCCTGGCTTGTGTTATGCAGGAGGTCAGATTAGATGATCACAGTAGTCCCTTCTGGCCTTAAAAATATTTGAAAATGAATCCTGCTCAGTAAAGAGACTAGACAATGTGTATTTAGTGCATAACATCAGCTAGAAACAGATTAAGGCATGCCTTCAAAATCTAATACATAAAGCTAAGTAACCTCCTTTAAAACTGAAAAATGTGTTATCACCATAAAAAACCTGCTTTCTAAAATTCTTCTTAACAACATTTCCTTTGAAAAGACCTGTGCATAAGACATTGCCAAGCTAAATTTCTTTCACAAGTCTAGTACCATTAGTCTGCCAAGTAGAAAATAGAAATTATTGTGAGGGACGTTTTAGTTTCTACTGCCTTCGAAAATTAGAACAAAGGGAAGGGGGAAAGCTTTAATGGCATTCAAGGAAACATGTCTGTACTGGGTGACAGTTAATAAAACTGCACTGACCTCAGAGATATTTCTTATGCTCTCTCTTGCAATATTATACTTAAGGAGTTTCTTCGTTAATGTAGGGTATTAAAGCTCCTGTGTTGTAATATCAAGAGATGACACAGTGCATCTTCTGTTTGAGTCTCTTCTTGATATTAAAACTTTTCCATGTTTTTAATGTATTGTAAAGGGTTTGATTTCCAGTGCAGATATTGCTTTAGCGACTGCTTGTTTACCTGGGCTTCAGTTTTAAGGCAGTGATTCTCAGACTGAGACTCACAAGCAGCAATTGTCTCCTGCAGCTCTTTGCAGCACATGATATTAAAACATTGTGTGGTTGATAATTAAATCAATCCAAGTTGTTAACCAATCAGGATATTTTTACTATGTTATTAACCAGTTGTAGTTGATAAAATAATAATACTTGGTAAGTCATTTTGCTGTGAGAATTACATATAATATAGTAAATGAAACAATGAATTCACTCTACTGTGGTTCTTTTAGGTAATGTTGATCGCTAATTTGGCTCCTGAACCACTGAGATCTGAATGTCAATGATTTAATGTATGTACCATGATCTGTTCAATTTCATTGGAAAAAATGGAAACCAAGTGCTAAATGTTGGTATCTTAAGCAGAGCTCTTGCTTTCTAGCCAAAATGTGATGGCCAAATTAAGACACTCAAACTGAGACGCTAATTTGTCTGTCCTACAATGTGCCCATGACTATCGTCCTACCTGTAACTGAAGGATAAGGACAAACTGTTCTACTGCAGGTTTGTATTGCTGTTCAGCTCATAGAATAAGCAGATTCTATTCATCCATGAAAGAAGACACAAGTACTCACAAATATTATAACTGAGGACATTCCTTTTTGGTTTTGAAATGATGTAAATTTACATGCAAATTAGGTCCAGTGCTCAGGCTCCTGCAAAGTTGCTATTGTAGTCCTTGGTGTTGCAGAATTTGGGCAACCCTGATTTAGATAATAGAATCCTAGAATATCAGGGTTGGAAGGGACCTCAGGAGATCATCTAGTCCAACCCCCTGCTCAAAGCAGGACTAACCCCTACTAAATCAGCCCAGCCAGAGCTTTGTCAAATCTGACCTTAAAAACCTCTAAAGAAGGAGATTTTACCACTTCCCTAGGTATCCCATTCCAGTGCTTCACCACCCTCCCAGTGAAAAAGTTTTTCCTAATATCCAGCCTAAACCTTCCCCACTGCAACTTGAGACCATTACTCCTTGTTCTGTCATCTGGTACCACTGAGAACAGTCTAGATCCATCCTCTTTGGAACCCCCTTTCAGATAGCTGACGCAGCTGTCAAATCTCCCCCCAGTCTTCTCTTCTGTAGACTAAACAATCCCTGTTCCCCCAGCCTCTCCTCATAAGTCATGTGCTCCAGGCCCCAATTCTGCAAAGTGCTGTGCATCTTCCACAAGATGCTTCACAGTCCTATTAGCTTCAGTGGGGGTGGAACTGAGGCGACTTAGCTCATCAC
Organism: Dermatemys mawii; assembly: GCA_007922305.1. NCBI lineage: Eukaryota > Metazoa > Chordata > Testudines > Dermatemydidae > Dermatemys > Dermatemys mawii. The sequence continues at coordinate 12,776,222 of ML677362.1, forward strand.
AGGGTTGATTCTTTAGAAGAGGGGTCTTCAAACTTTTTCTCCCGCAACCCCTTGCCGCAGAGGAAAAAGTCTGGTGGCCCCCCAGAACGGGAATGTCCGCCGAAATGCCGCAGCAAAAAGCGGACGCTTCCGGCAGCGGCGGGTATTTCGGCAGTCTAAAAATAGCCCGCCTGGGAATTCAGTGGTCTCCCTGGTGGTCTCGATGGCAGCGCTGGGGTGTTGCACACCCCTGGGAGTGGTCTCGTGCACCCCTGGGGGTGCGCACACCCCACTTTGAAGACCACTGCTTTAGCACCCAGTTTAACTCCTATTGAACTCAATGTCATTTTTCCCATTGATACTAATTGAGTGGGCCAGAAGTTTTAAGTGACCATATGACCTTTCATGTGCATATTGCTTTCCCGTCAATGGAGGGACAATTCAATATGCATATGGAGGGCAATGCTGCTTATGGCCCTGAGTTTGGAAATCAATTGCATTTACTGGAGTTTTTTAAATTTCAGAGTTTGATGATTATGCATTTTTATGGATTGGCTTCTGGAGTTTTGGGGCCAGAGATACTGCTGGCTCAAGCAGGCACAGCTCCACTGGAATTATATACAATTGATCCGATCCACTGGAATCAGTGGCAGAATTCCCAGTGGTGCTAATGGTTGCAGATTCGGGCCCACTCTCACCAGCAATGAATGTGGCACATAATTGATTTTGTGTGTTGTTTTCTTCTTAATAAGATAAAATGTGAGAAATGTTGTATGGAATTAATAACTTTCAGTGAAGGCAAACACAAATCATAATTAATTCCCCCCCGCCACACACATACACTGTAGTTCTCCTTGTGGTTACTGCATACACTCCAGTCCCACTACTTCCCTGCAATTAGACGGAACTATATCTGTAGATTCACCGGCCTGCTCAAATTGGAATACCATTAAAAGTCAATCACTTTTTTAGAATGAAGAATATTAGCCCAATCGCAGGCCTTTACCTGGACAGTCCCATTTGTCATATTTTTCTTCTGAACCTTAAATAAGAAACCAGCATTTGTCTAATTTACTGGAAAATATTATTCTCTTTTTTTAAATATCCAATAGCTTTAGCCCAAGCAGAAAAAACTGTGAGAACATTTGCTTATGCACTGGAAGTACTGAGACAGCAATGTAAGTGAGATAGGAAGGTTGAGACAAGCCTGAAGGATGTAGGACTGTGTTTGATATGGCTATCTTTTCTCATGTGCCCTCAGACAAATGGCTGCCCTTTGTTTTTGCTCCCTGCCACCCATCACACATATATCAATATGGCACTACCATTTGTTGCAAAATGTTTGAATTTTATATAAAAGGGTCCCGCTCTACATTTGAATAAGAGTTGTTTTGTAAACTGTTTCATCAGTTTTATTTTTGTTTCTTATTCTTTTCCATTTCTGTTGTGCAGATATCTGTACAATTCCTGCTCAAGGGGAGTAGGACTGGCATCCTGTGTATAGTATACTGAACAGTTTTGGCACAGAAGCATACGTAGCCTCTAAGCATAAAATGCTACTCTTGACCCACATCCTTTCTCAGGTTTTACCCAGTTCTTACTCTGGAAAGACTCTCAGCAACTCCAGTAGAGTTTTGCACGGCTAAAAGCTGAATAAGGACTACAGAATTTGGCCCAGAATTATAAGGGGTGAAGTGCTGCTATAGGACATGAAATAAGTGCCAGCGAGTACTTCCTGCATGATACATGTATAAGCAAAACTTTGTTGTTTGGAGTAGAATTGGCACCAGGTTTGTTGGAAGTTCAGGAACTCCGCCTGACCTCTTCAGTCTATCAAAGCAGTCCAGGGTATCAAGAAACACTAAAATTACAAGCTATATATATTACATGTGATCTCAGATGGCGCTATCCCTCAAGTATTCCATGGTTATAAATCTCTGCCTTTCTTCAGAGAGTTCCAAAAAACATTTCATTGGGCTATTAATATAACTAAGCCACACCCCCTCCTATCTAGCCAATCAACCTTTGTTTAGCTGCAAAGGTTTCTGCCAGTGTGCAGCATCTGTCAGTTCCACTCTCTGGATCACTGTCTCAGGCCAGATAATAATTTCATTTGCCGTTTGTATAATGACTTTCATGGTGGAGAATCAACAGTCTTTAAGTCTGAACTGCATCCACAAAATGTATTCTATGCCAGTACACTGCTAGTTTGTTAGTTTTCACAGTGCTCACTAATTAGAATGTTTATGTGCCAGGTACACAAAAACAGAGCACACCTAATAAATGAGGACAAAATAAAAGCTGTGGTAATGCAATTTGAAATCTGTTTCTTGCTAATGCATAATATGCCTTTTAATCACTACAAATGAAAGGGGTTGGTTATATTTTGAGTCCAGAAAATCTATCACAAGGTCCACTAATCTTTTAATCCTAAAAAAGCTAAAATTACTGATGCTTTCATATATATTCACATGCAAACTGACAATTGAAGGAGTGATAGTTCTTATTTTTAGCACAATATTTATCATTTTCCCACTTTGTTCTTCCAAAAATCTTTCCTGCTCCAACGTACTGTAATGAAGTTAAAAGGCTAGTCTCTGGTTTTAGTCCTTTGAAATCTCTATTTATAGTTCTCAGATGTTGCAAGATATATGTCAACTCTCATTTTAATAAACCTTAAAACTTTAATGCATCAGGTTTAAGGTCAGCAGTTCTGCTCTTTGCACCCAAAGTTAGAGTTGGAGAATGCCACCACAATCCACAGAGTGAATACACTTATTTAAAAGAAACCTACATGTGAAAATTCTTGGTGCACTTCCACCCCATTAGAATCATAGAAACAGGGAGTATAGTATCAGAGGGGTAGCCGTGTTAGTCTGGATCTGCAAAAGCAACAAAGAATCTTGTAGCACCTTATAGACTAACAGATTTTAGGGATCCTGAGCTTTCGTGGGCTAAGACCCACTTCATCAGATGAATGTTGTGGAAATCTCCAGAGGCAGGTATAAATAGCAGGCAAGAAAGCAAGGTAAATTCCATCGGGAGGGTGGGGGGGGGGCAGGGAGAAGCTCACTTCCAGCAGGTGATCTGGAGGTGTGAACACCCAGAGAGGAGAAACTGCTTTTGTAATTGGCGAGTCATTCTCAGTTAATATTGAGTCCAGACCTGATGGTGTCGAATTTGCAGATGAACTGGAGCTCAGCAATTTCTCTTTGAAGTTTGGTCTTGAAGTTTTTTTTGCTGAAGGATGGCTGTTTTGAGGTCTGCTATTGTACGTCCAGGCAGGTTGAAGTGTTCTCCTACAGGCTTTTGTATATTGCCATTCCTAATATCTGATTTGTGTCCATTTATCCTTTTACGTAGGGATTGTCCAGTTTGGCCGATGTACAT
>ML677362.1:12779990-12922712 GCA_007922305.1 Dermatemys mawii
TGGTGACTCCCGTCTTTCTTCTACTATTTTTCCTCCTCTCCTGACCTAGGCAAGAGCCAGTCTATAATTCTGCATACGGGCAGTGCTCTAGCAAACATCTCTATAAAGTTTAGTTTGAGTAAAAATTATATTTCTTGGGAATTGTTCCAGAACTTCCCCATAGGTTCCCACAGGGACTTGCGATACTAGTAATCAATAGGAAGCTCTACTGCTGTTCTTTAGCACATCAGCGCTCCCCTTTCTCCTCTTATTCTTTTATTCCTTGTCATCTGTATGGATGACTGAGCATGGGACTGTTATCCAAAGAAGGCGTTAGCAAAGGGGTGGATCTTTGCATTTTGATCAGGCAAGAGATCAATCTGACCTCCTCTGGCAGGAAGCTCTGCTGCCAGAATCCTGCCTTTCCTGGTATTCTACAAAATCCATACAGGGATTACCACCTGGTCTGGTAAATCTCATTTGCATATGTCAAACACTCTGTGTCATGCCTGGGTCACAGGCACCGAAGAGGTCATAGTGTGACTCTGACCCCCCAGGAAATATCAGAGTGCATGAAAATGAAGATGTGAGCATGTTTGTCATACGCTACCAGAATTGTTGAGCTGCTGGATGAAGTTGGTGGAATATAAGCAGTAGTAGGAAGAAAAAAACAAACAAACAAAAACATACCTTGGCTACAGTGTGGAAATACTTATCCCTATGGAGCAAAACATTTGAAAATGTTACTCTTGTTTCCAGATTTCAGCTGATTCTTATTTATTATTCTAATCCAGCTCTGTCCTTCCCTTTATTGAAGCACTGACACTTTTAGCTGCAAGAAATGTTAAACAAGACTAAATATTGAACAAAGAAAGTGAATGTGTTTCTAGAACATATAAATACAAAGGTTTTTTTAAAAAATCACTGTAGAGGCATTGGCTTTTGCCAACTCTTATTGAAAGATGTTTCTGGAAAGTTTCCCAGATTATATACCAATCCTCTAATTTACATTTCAGTGGAGGATAAGGTAGGCTAGGGAAGATGTGACTATGACTACATTTATTCATGGAAGGACCATACTCCCTTTCTCCTGAATTGTACCCAGAAGCATTCCCACTAAAAGCAAAAACCTGGCTGTGTAATAAACAAATACAAGCCGGAGCACCTGTGAGCCTGGTATACACAGCTGTAGGCATTGCTGATGCTGCTCCCTCTGCAAAGTGTACCTCATGTCAACTGCTTGATCTCAGGTGGGATGCAGGGGGATCCATATGACAGAATGCAAATCCACAGCACAGTTAAAATTGACTTGAGTTTCTTTTCACTTCTTCTTTTCCTTTTATGCTTGTTTTTTTTGTTCTTTTCCCCCTTCATTCTGTAGTTGTGGTGCTGAACACTGCTGAGAAATTACTTAGTGCAAACACCAGTCCTGTAGGCAGTCTTTTTTTTTTTTCTTGGCACAATGGGAGAAAGAAAGAGGCATTAATTTCTTAGGCACCTGACCTTCACTCTATGTGAGCAAAATTGCCCTATTCAGGCTGGATGACTATATTTCCTCCTGGGCATCCTGGTTTCTTCTGAGGATACCCAGATAGTTGAGATAGTTCAGTAACAACTCGTCTCTAATTAAAATACTTGTTCTGAAGGGTTCTTAAACAGAGCTGCTTAATGAAGTTAGAAAAAGCATTTGGATGCAGAGAGTGAATGCTTCAAATGTTGGAGTTTCTCTCTAGGGAGAATTGTTCAGTCAGAAGGCATTTTGAATTGCTAGCAATCCATTCCAGTTTGGTCCCATTTGTTTCCTTTAATTTCCTGGCTTTTTAATGCTGGTCAGCTGGAATAAGCCCTCTTTCCCTCTTCCCCTCTCTTCTCCCCCACCTCCTTTCGTTCATGGAATGGACTGTGACACGTGCCTGCAAAGTGGCTTCTTGGGAATTTGCAAGTCTTTGAATGCATTATCTGATTAAAGGGATGTATGTGTCTTTAATTCTCATCTGCAGTTCCACCTTTGACCCCATCTGTTAAAGTGGAGAGGAGCTGAGAGTCAGCAAAGTCCCATATTCAACCCAGCTAACCTGAAGTGTGCCGATTCAGATGTTTTAACCCTTTTTAAGTGGCTCCAAATCCTACATGCCTTATTGAATCACAGGTTTAATAGCAAAATGCGGCAAGTCCAGTGTCTGAAACAAGTGAATTGTTCGGTTCTTTGGAAATGATTAGCATGAACCAGGCTAGTCCTGATATTAGGAAATCAAAGAACCAAAGAGTATTGAGCATCAATAGCTATAAATGGTTGTAATTATTTTTCTTAAAAAGATAGCTTAAAGAACAGGAGTGAAAGTCCAGAACCCTGGGTTCTATTTCACAGGCTTCTGGAGCATGATAAACTCAATTGTGTGTTTATAAATCCGTGTATAATTCTGGGTTGGATTTTCAAAAGCACCTAAGTGACTGATGAACAAAAGTTCCATTGACTCTAATGGGGCTTGTGCTCTTATGTTATTTAGGATCTTTAGAAAATCTCTTCTTCCAAGTCTAATTTGTGCATGTAGTTACTACTGTTGCATTTATATAGCCGGTCACTTATGAGCACAAACTGCCCTACGTGCACATTAAATTGCAGTAAAAATTTGCACAAATTAGATGAATATTTGCATGTTAATGTGTCTGCATATGTTGTAGGAGCACAGGTCTGAGATCTAATTTATTTGTGAAGCAATTTAAGAACATTGCTCAGGTGGTGCCATAGAAGTGCAAAGTATTAAAGTGGTGGTGTTATGCTAGTCAATATTGCAGGAGGGACTATGACTTGCTTTTTTTGCTAATAGTATGTATTTACAATAGGAAGATGTCATAGAACCACTTAATGTTTCTGGAAAATGCTTAACATAACTGACTAGAATATTCCTTTGCATTTGGCACTTTGGGGCATTCTTAGATCTCATCCAGTCATTTAGTTTTCACTTTAAGATTTAGGAAATCATTAGAAGTACTGTCACTATCCCATATCAGTTGCCATTTTTAAATGACAAGGGCCAAATTCTACACCCACTTACATCTGTTCAACTCCATTGATTTCACCCATGAGTGCAGAATTTGTCCCCTAATTTCGCTTTTATTTTTCAAATTAATATATGCATATGCAAAGAGATACATGGTACATTGAAACTGCAACTAGAAAATATATATAGATTGATAAATAGCACATGGATAGATTGATAGCATATCTGTTGTAAATAATATTGTCAATAGGATCTGGCTGTGCTGGAATCTAGGCAATGTGAGTTCAATACTAAAGTGTTCAGGTTGCATCTGAGTTAGCTGGAGTCTCTGCCAGTCTCTGCAAGCCCACTGAGAGCATCTGTCTCGCCACCACCTTTCTCATGCTGTGTCCTCCGCAGGCTCTCTCATTTTTCTGACTATGAGCATAAATCATCCACCTGTCAGGAGCTCTTGCTGCCTGGATTATGCAATGTAGCTTTCATTTGAAGATGGTGTGAGCAGAAGATTGCTGCAAATGGTTTGCATTCATTTTAATGCCACACCAGCATTTCCTTAGCTTTAATGAGGGATTGGGGTGGTGACGACTCCCTGAGACAATGGAAGTCCTAGAGATCCCAGGCTTGCTTTGTATATTATATTGCCTAGTTTAGATTTTTTTTTTCTTCTTCTTTTCAAAGGAATGAATGGCCTGAAAATTCAGGCAAAGAACTGGTGTTGCACAATGCCAGCTCTCCACAGTGCTGTTTATTGGCCTTATACTACTACCCCCCAGCTGAGCAATGAAGAATTTAAAAAATCAGTCATGTTTAATGTTGATTGTCCATTTACGCTGTGTTTAAGACTGTGTAATATCACGTTTTTTGCCTTCACTTATGTTTAGTTTAAAATCACAACCTTTGCAATTTGCTTAGTTACAGATATATTTGGTTACTGCTATACTGCTGACAAGCATGGAATAACATGCTGTACCTTCCTGTGTGTGTGTATAAAAACTGACAACCACAACACTTTGCCTTGTAATGAAAGCTCCCCCAAGAGTGGTTTGCCTTTGCCATTTGGTTTGTTTTTTATCAATCCCATCCATATTCTCTGCGTCTAACCCAGCCCAGCACCCACTGGAGGCATCCAGCACCTTGCAGGAATCCAGCACCTTGCAGGAATGTCCTTTAGATTGTAGGCTCCTTGGGGCATTGATCTTGTCTTCTCATTAGTCTGCAAAGCAACAGACATTATATAAATAAGTAATGGAAATTATATTATGTAATAATCACTAATAGTAGATTCCAGATGAAATCCATACATTTGCTTTCTACTATATATTTAGCATCCCAGGTTTTTATGAATATGGCAGTGCATTAACACTAGAACTGGCAATGGAATGAGTTATATTATAATACCGTATGGACTTTTGCACTTGCTGAATAAAGCACCTTAAATAAATTTCTTGAAGCGCTTTATAAACATTAATCATTAACGTATGTGCCCTCCTGTGGTATAGGTAAGGAGTAATCCCATTTTACAGCTGGGTAACTGGAGGCAAAGAACAACTCAGGGCAGGTCTACACCACCACTGAAGTTGATCTAACTTACGTTGCTGAGGGGTGCAAAAAGGCCGTCTTATGCAAGGAGAGATGCTCTCCCACCCACATAGTTTCCACCACTCGCAGAGGGGGAGTGATTATGCCGACGGAAGAGCGCTCTCCCATCGGCATGGAGCGTCTTCACCAGACGTGCTACAGCGGCACAGCTGTCCCAGTGCTTAGCCCATCCCGCTTAAAAGCCAGTATGTCACACAACATGGGAGTTCTAAATTCCAGCCACTGCCACCCTGCTCTAACCAGAAGTCCCCAAGGGATAATGTGTTTAAAGTCTTTTGTTACTTTAATTTTTTACATTTGCCGCTTCATAATAGTCCTTCCTGTCTACATGTATCCTTAGCTCTGGTATTCCAAAACACATAGTGATGAGACGATTCCTAAAGAGGAAGTCAAATTAATGCCATTTGCCACAGGAAAGAAAGTTTATTTCAGTGTACATGCACAACTGCTGTTGAGTTTAATGTGGGTTACTTGCACAGATCCAATAGGAAAATGATCTACAATATCACGTGAAATCTTGCCCACTCTATTTTTTCCCTTTCATACAGAAAGTACCCCATTCTGGACATCTCACCAATGCAAGAGAGTCCCCGAAAAGTCAGGAAACGCTTTCACAGATGATCTGTGAGATTGGTGGCAGCTAGTTTGTGGACATATTGCTCTGCAGCCTGTCCACCGGTCACAAATAATTTACTGTGCTTCTCACTTGAAAGCACTGCATGCATACATGTGCCTCCTCCCTCATTTTCAAAGGGACAGAATTTTATACATCCTGATCAAGCTTAACTAGACCACACAGAGGAAAGGAGATTTTTAATAGTCTATTTGGAAAAGAGTGAAGACCCTAACTAGTGAAATGTGTAGACTTTGAGATCCTTATTTTGAGCCTTATTTGCTCTTGGTAACGGGCTAACCTCCCATGCCATTCCCTCCCTCTCTCTGTTTTAATTTGACAGAAAGCCTGTAACACCAGTTTTATGTAAAGCCTCCAGTGGACTCAACACTGAATAAAAGATTTTTTTATTTTTTTTTGCTTTGACTTTACAGATAAGTTTAAATTCTTACATATGAAGGAAATGGAAATATTTGAAGATAAAATGCAACACAACACTGACAAAATCAGATGAGAAATCTCATTCTTTTATCTACGAACAAATTAGATTTATCATCAGAAAAGCATTCTCTTTTCATTTTCTGAAAGGTGGTTTTTGACAGACCCTTTGCAGTGGACGTCATGCTCACAAAACATGCTGTCACAAGGCTATTTGAATATGGTGACAGGCTCATTATCATGTTTAAGACAACTGACAACACTGCAGACTAGAAATGGACAGGCTTGCCAATCAGCTGTTGAAAGGATTGCAGTTGAAATAGGGTTTTTTTTGTTCCAAGAACAGTAGTACAAATTGACTACATTAATTCTTTTTATTATAGTCGCGTACACTGTAGTTAAGGGTCCATCACTGTTTCCATTATAAATCCATGTTTAAGGGTTTTAGTTGGCCATAAAAAGAATAAAAAATAAAAAAAATTGCTCCTGCTGAAATTTGGCACTTACAAAAAAAAAGCTTTGCACTGGGAGAACAAAATTTGTACCCTTCTCCACTACACACATTTTCATAACTTTTTTGGAGGAGGGAAGCGGGATGTTGAAATGGCCTGATTTTTAACTGAAAATTGTGTAAAGCAAAATGTATTATTATTTTTACAGAACCATACATATTTTACAGTCCAAATAGTTTGATAGATAGGTTTCTGCCTGGAGAGCTTGTCCTTTAAGGACCCAGTCCTGCAAACACTTACTTCAGGACATGATGCTTGCTACTATCAGTCATTCCATTGGTTGCCCTGGTTTCAATGGGATTAGTACATTAACAAGCACCATGCCTAGTAGTAAATGTTAGTAGGTTCAAGCCCTGAGTATTCTTTTCTCTTTTAATCATTCAAAATTTCCCATATTTTGAAGTTATTAATCCAGAATGGTAACTGGGGGCCTTAACTAACTATTTGCTCAATAGTTGTGAGTTTGGTATATGGATCAACAATCCATTGTGGACTACATATTTAAAGAATCAGAGAGGTAGCTGTATTAGTCTGGATTTGCAGAAGCGACAAAGAGTCCTGTGACACCTTAAAGACAAACAAAAGTATTGAAGCATAAGCTTTCTTGAGCTAGTACCCACTTCCTTTTAACCTGCCTCTGGATACTTCCACTGCATGCATCCGATGAAGTGGGTACTAGCCCACGAAAGCTTATGCTTCAATACTTTTGTTAGTCTTTAAGGTGCCACAGGGCTCTTTGTCACTTCTACATAGTTAAAGTGAGATACTCGAGAAAAAAAAAGAGATTACTATGAATATGCGCCTTATTTATGTTACATAGTTTTCTTTATTGCAAACACTTCAGATCCTGAATGTAGATGCATGATATTCAGTAGAGGCTGATTTTAAAATTACACTCAGAATGGCTTCCCATTCTGTGCACAGAACTTTGCAGGTTAAAATAATTTTAGTTGTAACTTTGTAGGTACAATTATTTGCAGGCACAGTTGATGCCTATCTGACAAACTGGTTTCCAAATGCAGACGGGTAGTTAGATGACTGTTAGCTGTGCAAACACATACATATGACTGTGGATGCCAAAGCAAAAGACACTTTTGAAAGTCAGGTGCCCAATCCCATTTGCAAAGTCAGAGTCACACATCATATGAAGAATGCCAGTTAACAGTAGAAGATAACAGTGTCTTTCAGAGCCATTACAATCTATCAGGTCAATGTGCATTTTCAAACTCCTTAAACATTTATAGTAGTTCCCTGATCAGGTCAGTCATCTGTGTTCCAAGGGGGTATTTATGTGGATTCATTAGTTAATATTATTAACAGCATGTTTGAGATAAAAAAGTGCTGTTCAAGTTGGAATTATTAAGAAGGATTGTCGTATCCATTTTTTCCTTTGGCTAGAAAGAAATTGGAACCACAAAAGCTACAGGTGAAATCTGTGGGAGTTTTTGCCATTGACTTCAGCGAAGCCAGGATTTCTCCCTTCTAAAGGAGAGTGCAAATCTAGTGTTTAGAGCAGGGGACTGGAAGTCAAGTCTGATTTCTGTTCCCAGCCCCTGACTGGAGCAAGTCACTTCACCTTTGCTTCCAGCTGCAATACAATGGGTAAACTAATACCCCTCTAGCTCTATGGGTGCATGCCATTATTATAAAACACAGAAAAACAAGTCAATCTGGAGTTAACCTCTCATCCTGTTATACCATTTAGCATGTTAAAGAAGAAAAGACCCACAAAGCTTTACATCCCCTGAAAAGCACTGAGATATAACATATGTTCTGTTTTAATATTTAAATCTCCTTTTATTTTATATGATCAGGGGGCATGTCTCCATACCAGTTCAGATTCATTACTGGATAAAAGCAAAATGTTGTAATTGAATATTACTTGGAAGAGTAAATAATATTTTCCCATTGAAGCATAATTTACTTCATAGCAGACAGTCCATATCTAGTCTAATAGAGGAGTAAACAGCATTGTTTTTAACCCATTGATCCTTGTCATTGTTATAATATGAACGGCTATCATTGAGTCATTGATATAAGTGTTTACTTATAAACAAAAGAATCATTTTGCCACCTTGGTCAGAAATAAAAACAACCTTGTTGGGAATAAACTACTCATGAGTAGTTATCTGATTTTTACACTCAGCAGTCAAGGTCACTACAGTTAAACAGCTCTGTGAAGAGTTGGAGAAGGTAAGAGGATCATTCAGTCAAGAAAGCATTAAAAAGAATGTCGCACAGAGAAAGTATATATATGTAGAGCAGAGACACTGGTTAAATCAAGAAATCTGCTCCATTTAAGCACAGCAGGATAGCAAAAATATAATTTAATTTTATATTTTACCAAGTGCAAGAAGTAAACTTTCTGATAACTGGGTTATAAAGCCTGAAGGATATCACACTATCATCAAAACACAGTGCCAGCATGGTAATTTTTTTTTCTCAGGGATGACCTAGTAAAGTATGCTACCACCAGGATAAAAGTTGCCACCTGTCCCTTATTATAAAGGACTGTCCCTTATTTAGTCTTATAAGGGTGTTATAATTAAATGACACCATTATCCCCTTTATGCTGAACAAATATGCTGCCAGAATCCTATAGTCTTATCCAGGTACCCAGGAAAGTGACTTAATTTGTTCCGTCTACAGCCAAAAAATAATAATATGGATCTGGACTCTCATCCTAATTTCTAACCCTGCATGGTGTTGTAGAATATTAATTTTTTTATGGCACACATTGTAAAACTCAATAATTCACTAGATGGAGCAGAGTGAAAGTGGAAAAGTAAAGTGGAACATGGCCCCTGAAGTCTGAATCTGAGAGTGTAGAGACAAAACAAAATACTACTATTTCCATAGTTCCTCGATCCAAGGATCTCAACAAGCTTTGCAAACATCAGTGGATTAAAAGTCATAATATTCCTTGAGTGGTGGTATGCCATTTTATAGGTGGGGAAACTGAGGCATAAAGAGGTTAATTGACCAAATGTGTCACAGGAAGTCTTTGAGAGATCTGAGAATAATACCTATCTTGTGCCTCTGTTTCCCACTACAGGAGAGCAGAAGATGATGACAAACAGGTTTTGGGAAAAGAGAAAAAAGGAGAGGGTTTTTAAAAAAAAATTTAATGGGGAAAGAAGACATAGGAAAGAGAACTAGAGGGAGAAAAGATAAGCTTGGGAAGCAGGTGAATGAAAGGACAATGGGAAGTTCAGAAGAACATCCAAAACTTATGTATCTGAACCGCTTGAGTCTTCAGATAGGACACACAAACCTCTTTTGGGGCTGGAAAATACCAAGAATAGCTTTTCTCAGTATACTCATCACTTCCAGTTCTGATCCCCATTACAACCTGGATGTAAAGGTGATCAAACATTACTAGAAAATGTTAGCCAAATATTTCAGAAGCTTAAAGTTATATACAAGTTCAATTCTGCTTTAAAAATGTGTTCTGTGTGATTTAAGTGCATTATATTTTAGATAGCATGAAGATGAATGTGAGATGGATGGGTAGGACTGGTTCAAAAAATCTGGAGTTTTTACATCATTTCATGCTCCAAGTTGCCCATCTCTAATGATAATGAAGTATCGGTGCCAGCATGATTGGCTATGTTTTCTGGTTTGCAACACTTCTTTTCTTTGCATTGTAGTGACATGTTTTCCTACAGCAGAATCAGATTACAAATTTTACTAAAGCAGTGGTTCTCAAACTGTGGTCTGTGGGACCACTGGTGGTCTGTGAGCTCCATTCAGGTGGTCCGCGGATAGTTCCCTCTAAGTGTGCACCTGGGTGGCCACACATGAGATAATGAAGGGCCACCCACTAATGAGGTACCTGGAGAAGATGCACATGTAAGGTAAGGTGGTGGTCTTGGGAGGGAATATGAGGTAGGTGGGAAGGGGCAGTGGGATAAGAAGAGGAGGTGAGGAGAATTTGGGACATGCAGGTCTACGGCAGCTAGAGGCAACTTTCCCCAGCCCTAGGGCTGCGGCTGCCAAGGAAAGACCCCCCCCCCCCTTCCCAGCTTGGGGGCTGCCACAGATGGCAAGAGATCCCCCTCCTTTCCAGCCCCACCTCGGGGGCTGCCATGGCGCGGTGGAGGGGGCACAGCCATTGCATTAGAAAGGTAAGACTACTGATATTAAAATGAGTTGGGTGCTTTTATTTCTAGAACAAAATGTTAATTATTTTTAAAAAATTGTAGAGCACTTCTATCCAAAAGGTTTTACAATAGTTAGCAAATGGTACGCACATTTGGAAAAATCATTAAGTGGTCCACCAAGACCCTCAGCAATTTTCAAATGGTCCACAAAAATAAAAGTTTGAGAACCACTGTCTAAAATAAAGCATTCCAGTTAAAGGCTGAATGGATTGCTTCCATTTGCCTTCTCCAGCCTTTGGGCTTTCCTGCACCTTTGAGCATTTGTGGAGAGGAGAGAGGAAGAAATGAAGTGAAAACTGAGGTGGCAGGTCTAACTGACTGGTTTCCCAGTCAGAATGTCCATAGAGGATAGCAGTTTTTTAATGTCTGTGTAATGTATTAAGAACTTAAGCGTTATATAGGCATTACTGTACATTAAAGCCTTTCCTTCGGGGGATTGGCTAGTCACAAAATGAGGAGTAATATGAAATTTAAAACTGGTCTTGTCAGGAGTCCACAACTCTCCTCTATTATTTTCCAAAACGTGTACATGTAATTCTTATTATGGGTAAATGGAATGCTTACAAATATGGAGACACTGGCTGTAAAACTCCAACCTTTTTCACACAAGTATTCCCTTCAGAGGTGCTTTGAGACTATGACGATGGAAGTCATGTGAGCACACAGATTGATAGAGGCTGCAGCAGAGGTTCTAACAGTATAGTTGAACCAATTTCTAAATCAGCCTTCCCAGTGCACCTCAGGCCTGACCTACAGCCCTCTCTTATTCATTCCTGGGTCTCTTATGAACAGAGGCTGCCAATTATGCCAATGTCTGGTGGTTGTGTTTGATGAAGACAAACAAAAGAAGGGGTGTTTTTATATTGCTTATTGCCCGGGGGACACATGGCACTTTATGAACACAAAGTAAGATGTAGTCAATCCTTCAAGAAAAGTGCTATCATATTTGGACTGCTGAGACCAGTAAATATATCTCTGCCTGTTACCTGAGGAATGCTTTGAACCCAAGTCCCCAGGGACAAAAGCCTAAGGCACTATCTTACTGCAGTATCTATTTAATAAAAAATATGTATTTAATAAAAAGCTTTAGATGCAGGTGAATATTTGGTTAATATTGATTATTTTCCTCCTTTGAAATGGGAAGTGTAAGAACTGATAAATGAATTGAAAAGTTGTCTAGTTTCACTGTAGCTTCTAAGGAGATATCTGTGTAACCATTGCTGAAATGCTGTTTTGGAGTGTCTTATAGCAATATCCTCAAATCATAACAAATGTTCATATGCCTACCTCAGAAAAGTAGGGTGGAAGTTCACGACTGTCACAAAGGCTGTTCAGTATTGTGTAAGTGGCTTATACTACAGGCATGTCGTGTTTTACGCAAGGGTTCAGTTCCGCGGTTTCCGCGGAAACCCACGTATAGCCAAACTCTATTGTCTTCAATGGTGGGCAAAATTGCCCACTCTAAAGACAGTTTTTATATTTTTAGTTTTCTCTTACTTTTTTTTCGGTCGACCGCGTAAAGCAGAAAGCGCGCAAGTTAAAACGCGACATGCCTGTATATCAATGTACACCAGTTTCTGCCCTCAGAAGACAGCTCTAAAAGCAAAACCCTTGACTGTAACTTTAATCTTGAGAATAAATAAAATATTATTTAAATGAAAGTTTGCTTAATAATTCCAGAGCTTTTCATCTTTTTTTTCCAGTTGAAACAAAGTCAAGACAGTAACATTTTTTACTTATTAATAACCTCATGGTCAACTTCCCTGTTGTTCTGGCCACATTCCACTATGAGCAAATATCTAAAATTTCCACTTTTTCTTGGGGAAATTTTCAATTCACATTTTAGCTTTAGTTGTATCCTTGTTTATTCCATCTCCTAACCTCCAGGGCAACCCTACTCTGCATGGTTAAAAAACCGCTGCATTTCTCCCTGAAGTAAAGATATTTCAGTGATGGGTGATTCATATCCAGGTTAGTCTGTAAAGTACTTTGGGATCTTCCTGGAGTAAAGGTGCTATGTGAATGCCAGGAATGATCATTAATAGGCATGGTCTCATCTTCTGTCAGAAACCTGAATTTTATTGTATTACTATATGTCCCCCTTAATTTTTGTTATACTTAACACCACCTATTAGTCTTGTCCATCAGTAGAACGCTTATTTTTAATTTCTTCCGAGAGTTCAGGTGCATATTTCAGTAAAAGGCAGCATGTTACACATAGAATGAATATCTAGTTTCGCTGAAAAATCAGATTAGTCAAAATGATTAAGCATAAACATTTTCTGTCGTTGAAAAGTTCTTCTGATCAGCTTCTGTGAACTGAGGCACTCCTATGAAACCTAATCTGCAGTCCAAAAGGTGGTGATTTTCTGTATCTTTATACTCAGATCTGTGCCCCCTCCCGCTTTTTTCCCCTCAACTTGATTATCCTTCCAAAATGTATTTGGATAGAACCTGGCGGGGGCGGGGGCATGAAGCTGTTCAGAAAGGGGGCTCCTATTTACTTTTGAAATTAGCCATGTATTTGCAGGAAACTGGGAGTCATATACTCTAGATTATCTCATACCAGCTAAAACTGTCCCATATCCTCCAGGGATTTAAAAACAAATAAATGTGTGAGCCTGCGAAGTCATTCACATCCTTCCTGCCCTCTCCACATTAGTGTGATCATGGTCTCTTCAGTCAGTTCCCACAAAAATGACCACTGTGGCAGAACTGGGTTTATCATTTTATGCAAATGATGTGGGATTGTATACTCAGGGTGGTGTGAGGTAAGCCCCTTCAATTCCTCTCTCCTTTCTCCCCCACCCCACCATCCACCTTCCACAATTTTAGGGCACACAAAGAGTTAAAGATTCAGTGAAAGAAGTCCTAGCCGGCTGGTGAAGAGTCTCAACTGAAGACTATTGTCAGGGTCCATGGGCCGAAGCAAGTTTGGGCTCTGAGTAAAGTCCATTCACCTTTCAGTGTTTGGCAAGGAGGCAAAGATTTTGTCTGTACTGAGAGAAGACTAAAGAGAAGCAGAGAATTCTTTGCCTGAAAAACAGCCAGGCAATAACCAGCTAGTTAGTTATATGTTATTGGTTTGAATGTGTTTGTTACTGAACTTGGGAGTTTTTCCCATTTCTCCAAGTGTGATCAAGTGGGCTGCAGATGGTTGTGTCACCCCCAGTCTTGGAAATGAGCCAAAGACTTGCAGTTAAATAAATTTGTCTTTTCCTCATTTGGTAGGACAAAGATGAGGATTTAGTTATAACTGATTAAATATAGTGGGGACAGCTGCATCATGAGTGTACAAAATTTCTCCTGTATGTAAAGAAGGGTGTGTGGGAATTAGTCATACAATACTCCTGAGTGTGGATAACGTTTACCTTATATGTTAGGGGCTGCACTGGAAATACAGGAAAGGCTAATACTGTTTCAGTCTGGCATCTTTCATATATTTGCTTGCCCACAAAAATATATTCTCTTCCCCCCGCTTCCCAAGAGATGAAAGTGAGGGGGATTTATTCCCATTTCTGTGCAGGGTGGAAGGAATGACTACAGCAACAAAAATCTACTGTCTTGTGCAGACACAACTGATTGTAGCATTCTGGGGGCCTGTAATGGGGTCAGGACTCACCACCTTGCACCTCCTGCTGGATAGTCCAGGAATTAGCTCTTCACAGCAGAGCACCCTCCGCTGGTGGTGTCCCATCCATCTCTCTCTGTTCATTGTCACTGGACGTGCCCTGCTCCTCCCCAGCGATGTCCTTTTCAGGGCACTGCCCTCCTGCAGTACCCACAGGTCCACACGCACCCCCTTCTGGGGGGGGGGGGGTTAGGTTCACAGCAGTCCTTTACCCCTTCAGCCGCAGTGGCCAACCACGACCCCAAGTCGAGCCCCATCTGGCAGGGGTCAGGTGTGGTTGTTTGAGGCCACGTCAGCAGCCAGGTATAATATAAGAGGGGAAGGGGGGGACCCAGGCCCACCCTCTACTCTGGGTCCCAGCCCAGGGACCCTTTGGCAGAAGCCATCCTGCCCTCCTCCTCTTCTCTCAGTCCCACCGTCTCCCTGGGCCACTTCCCCTGCAGCCCCCTTGCGGCCCTCAAGTCAGGGCCCACAGCCTGACATGCACACAGGCTAGAGCTCCTCACTGCTCCCCGGGGCCTGCGCTGTGCTGTGCTGTCCTTGGTGCTGTAGCTCCTCACTCAGGAGCTGGACCTTCCCTCTTGAAGGTCCAGGGGACACTGACTGCCTCTTGCAGGGGCAGCCTTCTTATACAGCCACCCTGTCCCTCATTGGCTGGCTACAAGCTTGGCCCTGATTGGCCCACAGTAAGCCCTTCTCTAATTGGCTGTCTGCCCTCACAGCCATTTTGGCCTACTCTGGCATGGGAGTGGGGCAGCCGCCCCATTACAGGGCCCTAAAGATATGCGCTGCCTTGTTCAGGACCTCTCTTGAGGAGTTAGGATTATACTTCTAGTGATTTGCTATTGAATTCTCAGGAATGCTTCATTTATAAAGTATCTGAAACCACAAGCTGTAAGAAAGAGAGAGAGAGAGAGATTAGAAACTTGGGAAATGCACTTAGAGGATCTGAAGCTAGGATTGTTTCACCAGTGCAAATGTCACAAAGTATAGTCCCTGAGGGCTTTTTTAAAAGAGCATCATCAGTGTCACCATGTACTCAATCCTCTGTTGATGTATGTATTAGTTATTTAGTGCTTATAATGAGCTTGGTGATGTAGAATACACAATATTAAAGTCTTTCCCTTCCCTGAATTGGTTGTTGTCAAAAAGGTAGATACATAGAAGCAGGGGCACTGGAACAGGGTGCGCCCGGAGGCCATGGCATCCACACTTTTTACTAGCCGTAAGGGTGAGCAATGGGAAGAGAGAGCAGAGAGGAGCGAGCGGCGGGCCGATGTCTTTGGGTGAAGAGGCTATACGGGAGTAGGGCCTGGGTAAGGTGACCAGATGTTCCAATTTTATAGGGACAGTCCCAATATTTGGGATTTTGTCTTATATACCTCCTATTTTGTCCTATTACCTCTGACCCTCTGTCCTAACTTTTCACAGTTGTTTTCTGGTCACCTAGGTCTGGGGACTCGGGGAACTGTGCAACATGAGGGCAGGGGCTAAGGGAGAAAGGGCGGTGCAGGGACTTGGCCTTGGGGAAGAGGCAGGACCACAATTCAGACTCCGGTGCGCTCCGGCCCCCACTTCTGCCACTCCTGCATAGAAAACACGATGAACTGGGAAATCCAGAAAAGGTAGGGGAGGAGGGATGGAATTTAGTTATAAATCACAAAACTAACTTTGTAGGCCTTATGGGAGAAGTGGATCATGAATGAGAAGAAATGGCTTAACAAACTGCTTTAGTGAGGACACTCCATGGATAGAGATGTTTTAAAAAGCACATATCAATGAGGCAAGTAAACGTCATACTCATATTTCAGATTTGTAGTTATTTATAAATAATAAAAGATTTGGTGAAGAAAAGCAAAATATACTTGACTTTGGCAGTCATGTGTTGTCAAGTGACCAGTTGTACAATATTGAGGGGCCTCAGTTTAGACAGCCACAAAAGTATTTTAAAAGATCTTCCCTCTCTGACAGGAAAGAAAGCTGAAGGTTTAAAACAAATAAAATCCTATGTTTCATTGTTCACAAGTCTGGCAATGGCATCTGTACTATTGTTCAATGTATATTAATAAAACAACGGCAAGGGTTCATTTTAGACTATGCTTAATTTTAGTCCCACATTAAATGCAAGCTCAGTTTTACTATACAGCCCTTATTATATGACGGGTTAATAGCAAGAGCACTACAGTGTGTCATCTTTTTTTTTTTTTATTATTATTATTATTATTATTATTATACCCTGACTTGGCCATCAAACTTTAATGGCTATTGTCTCTTGTGCAATAATAACCATATGCATGAATTATTCTGTGGTACAGTACAATTTGTGCATTAATTTTGGTATCATGTTTCTAACTGTTGATTTTAGTATTAAAATCACTATAGTAAAATATTCATGCCATTAACCATCACTATTGGTATTCCCTGGAAATTCAACCACAAGTTTGAACTTTTAGGAGGTTTAAAAGTGTTGGTTTTTGTTCAAATGAAAAAAACTTAAAAGTACAATAGCCCTGATCCAAAACTCATTGCAGCTGATAGGAAGATTCCCCTGGTCTTCAGGCCCAATAAGAGCAGAAGTGTATTTATGGTTTCTTTTTAATTTATTGTAATGAACCAAAAATATATCTTAATTGTCCTTTTTTGTTTAAATGTTACATTGTAACATTTTCATCCCAAACATCAACATAGTTGTTGGTTTGACCATAAACTGGTGAAGTTAATGGGTGTTTTCCTTTTGACCTCAGTAGGGAAAGTGTTAGTTCTTGTGCCACTGTAAGAGAACCAGAAAGTGAAATCAGCATGTGTATTTTCATCATGCAACTAGAATGAAATGCAAATAGTGAACAAACAGTACGATTGCCAAAAAACTTCAATTTATAATATTTTTTCAGTATGAATAAGTGTAAGATGCTAGTTACACAACTAAGGAGATTTATATTCTTACTTTTTAAGATATATGGGGTGAAATCCTGGCCCCACTGAAGTCAGCGGCAAAACTTCACCCTTGGTTTTTAACTCTGACATCGTCTCTTTAAATGAAAGGGTATCTTCTTGTCCTTCTCTTCCTCCCTTTTAATGTTAGAGCATCATCTTTCCCAGTAGAAGTTAAGAAACTGGTGTTGAGTCCTCTTCTGAAACATTTCCGCTGTGGTATGTGAGAGACTGGGTATGACACTGTATATGATTGGCATTCTTACAAGGTCTTAGACATATTCTTCATAGCACAAACACTTCACTGTATGTTAACTGTTCAGTTGAGACCCAAATGGCTTGCACAAGCAAAGCACTCATAAACTGTTGCTAAAAACAATTTAACTCCAAGACCACTGGGCTCTTTACAGTCTAATTTTGGCCATATTATAAGGGCTACTTAAATACAGAGATAACATTAATCTTTCAGTAGCAACAAGTGCTGGCTGCGGTTAAGACCAGGAGCTTAGAATTCCTGTAATCAAAATGTTGTTGCTGGACATGAGTAATACAGTATGCGATCATCTCTGAACATTAAATCTAACCTGGATTTTATTCAGCTCTGCTACTTGATACCATGTTGCTTCACAGGGTACTATTTTTCCACTTTGGTTCCTAAAGATATGGAACAGCAATTAGTGAGTGCCTCATTTAATTGACTGGGCTTGTATGATGCCAGCCACTGCCTGCATGAAGCGTGCGTGAGCAAGTGTTTCTATTTCTGTAGACATTAGGCATTCAGATAGGGATTTTTTTTAACATTATAACTGCTTGGGCTTAGTGTTATAAATCATGAAACATTTTGTTTATGCACTATAAATAGTGATAGCTATTTATAAACTAAAGCCACTATGTTCTCACTGTATTCCTAGGAGGCCTTAAGTTGTGTTAACATTACCTGCACACATGTTACTTCCATTTTGTTGCCTGGGAAGCTAAATGGAAATATATGACTTTTAGCTGGCCTCATTAATGAGACAATGGGACACTGTTAGGGTGCAGAATCTGAAGGAGTCATTGAAATGACATAACAAACAGGGAAAAGAAACAGACTGGGAACAGTTTATGTTATGAAAAAAAATGTTATTCATTTGGAGTAAAACAACAGTTTTATGTGGGTGGGGAGAAGCAAACCCAGGAGTGGCAGAAGGTTTCTGAAGGGTGGAGAGCAGTTGATCTCTATCCCAGAGAATCTTAGAGGGGCAATTTATTCTCATCTTGGAAGAAGAGGAAAGATTTTTAAGTTAATAATGTTTCCGACACCTTACTCTCCTCTCCTATCATGCTTTCCGCCAAAGGTGAAAGCCTGCCCTACATCCCTTGTGACTAGTATAGAATCTACATCAGAAACCAGGGCGGAGGGGGGCGAGAGAAGTAAGAGAACGGAGTGAGATCAGCTCTGTGGTTTGTGGCAGCCTATAAAACCAAAAGAGGTTTTACAAAAACAGGAGCCAGACAGAACTCGTAAAAAGCTAGTAATCTGTTCCAAACATGGGCCAGTTGGCAATTCTGAGCAATGGTTGTTTGTCATCACAATAGGATGTCTTGCTTCAAATTAGCAAATGATTTCTAATACATTTTTATGCGCACACAGAAGCAAAGCACTCATTATTATTATTTATGATGCATTCACATAGTGCTGACGGTGCTTAGTGCTGTGCAAGACAGAACAACAACAGTCCCTGCCCCAGTGATCTTGCAATGTAAAAGAAAAGAACGATGATAATTCAAAGGAATAGGAGAATTAACTGCTATCACTGACACCCTTTTAGATAGGCTCAAGAGGCTTTATGATAGCAAAAATGCCTTCACATTTACATACATTAACATTTAACTCATTCATCTGTGTAGCCCAGTGTGAACTATAACACCACATCAACACTGGTGATATTTTCCCCTCATTAATCAGTTAACAGCAAGAAGGACAATGTAGTAGGCAACGAGGCTGTCATTGCATTGTTCTGTTGTGGTGTTAGAGTTACAAATATCAAGCATATTGTACAGGTTTCTATACCTTTTGGCATGATACACTGTATAGAGACACAAAATGGGTTTCTACTAGAGCAAAGCACAGCTGCAGCCATCAGCAACTGCAGACACCTCTGATACACTCCTGACATAATAAGCCTGATGACCCTAGGGCCTTCCAGCACTTCTGTTAGGGTGAAGTGCAGTTTTGCTGGCTACATAAACTGTATACGTGACCCCTTCTGACATGTCAGACAGCTGGAGAGACCCTGCCTTTAATAGGCAAGGTTAGAAGGTCAGTGTGTGGCTTATGGGCTGAGTTTTCCTTTTTATAAATGGGTAACAATAGGGTGCAGACAGGCCTTGAAGCCTGGACAGGCTATAAGGGTCATCATGATAAGGATGGATTAGTGTATATAATTTGCCAAATATGGGGGTAGCCTCTAGCTGGGTTTTTCTGCATGCACCAGTAAAATGCATTGCTGCTTGGCACACTTATGGAGTAAACCCGATAACTGCAGATATATCAAGGTTGCAGTGTACATTATGCCAACTCTATAACAGATGACTTTAGACTAAACATAGACAGTAAAGAATAAGCAGAGAGAACTTTTCCAAGTTCTCTAAAGACTTCTAGAGTAAAGGTTGAATGTCCTGCATATTAAATCCAAGAATTCTAAACTGCATATATATTTTTTCAGTGTTCCATATCTATCCCACCTACCACCAAGATTCTCACTTGAGAGATTTTATACACATCTTTATCCTTTGTAAGTAAAGCTGTTTTTAACTTCATTCCCTAGCTACTATAGTTATCCAGTCTGAAGATCAGTGGTCAGCGGAAAGCCTAAAGAGCTTTCTGGATGAGATCTTCAACTGCTTTGAGGTAGATTGTAAATTGCCCACCCAAAAAGGTTAGGAGAATGATAAATGCTATAAATTCTTGGCTGTAGTAGAGGAGAACTTGTTAACCCCAGAGTTACTGGAGTTAGATATGTTCTGAAACCTGTTAACATCACATTGTTCTGTATCAGAGGGGTAGCCGTGTTAGTCTGGAATTGCAGAAGTGACAAAGAGTCCTGTGGCACCTTAAAGACTAACTAAAATTTTTTTAGAGCATAAGCTTTCGTGGGCTAATACCCACTTCGTCGGATTGTTCTGTATGTTATTCCCCCTCTCCTCTCCGCTTTTCAAAACCAATAAATATTTGCAGGTTTCTATTTAATTCTTGTAAATAGTCTCCAAATCAAATTTTCAATGAAGAATAGGCATACTGTATTAATTTACTTTTTAAGCAATTTGAGACAGAGTTCACATCTTTAATCTTCTCCGAGCAGTATCATACCTATTTACAGCACTGCATACAAATGTTTAAAAATAATGCGATGTTTTCCCTTTTGTTTGTTGTGAGGTTTTGTTTCTTAGTGTGACAATTTCTTTAAACTAAGATACTTCATTCCCTTTATTGTTTCTGATTCAGTACCTTAGTAAGTTCACCCATTAAGTAAAAAGGACAGTATTAATAACTTTCTGTGAGTCATTTAAGGGTTCAGCTAAGAGACGTTATAATTGACTTTTTAGTCCATTTTTAGAACAAACTCTTTCAATGATCTTTTTCTCAACAAGACCACTTCCCACTGCACTGGGACTGACAAGACTGTATGCATTACTTTATTTTGATACTGACATTTAAACAATAAAATAAAGCCATTTAAAACAAATAGTGGTGCTTCAAGTGTCTGAGCTGTCAAGATATCAAATTATACAACTTGGAAAAAATCAGAATTCATTGTTAATGGTATGCACTTAACACAAAGGGTCGCTGGAGTACTAACCAGATGTATATTCAGCTACCATGCTGGAGCTAACAGGCGGTATTCCTTTAGATAGAATTGACGATATTCACTTAAATGGACTTGACTCTGGTACAATAACTGTATTCAAATGTCAAAAAAAAAAAAAAGAGAGAAAGAAGATGTCACGTAGGGTCACAAATTATGCTGGATTTTGACAGATTGTAGCCTTGCTTTACAAGAGCAGTAACATCTCATTTGTCACTGTTTGAGCTGTAAGTGCGGGAATGAGAACGGAAGGCCCTCCATCTCCACCGCAATTTAATCGCTCTGAGGCCGACAGTGGTGGCTAAAGCCACCTGCCCAGGCACTGTACTGCTGATCTGTTTTAATTTAATCATCCGTCAGCTGGGATGAAAGCATAAATCGTCTCCCTTTGATCTGCAAACGGCGTGTTTTTGTAAAGCAGGGTACAGAATCAGGGAGACAGTTTTCACATTTAGTGCAACATAGACAACATGGGCTTGAAAAGCCTTGTAAGTGATATTTTATTGGAGTAGTAAATCTAGAAGTTGCATTTTCTGTAAACTGATGTGAAACAGTGTAGGTTAGGCAAAAACCATTGTGACAAAGTTCCGAGTCTGTATTTGTGGGTCCTGCGCTTCCTGGCAGATTTAGGGGCCTCAGAAACTTATCCACGCCCCAGAGTGACCTCCCTTCCTCAGTAAGTAATTAGGAGAGACAGAAAAGGGGGAGTCCGGGCCCGCCCTCTACTCCGGACTCCAGCCCAGGGACCTTAATAGTATCAGCTAAGATGGCTGACCTTTTAGGCACAAAACACAATACAATTCCCTGGGCTACTTCCCCACAGCAGTCTCCGCTTCTTCAAACTCCACTTCACCCTTACCTCAGGGCCTCCTTCCTTCTGTACGATATGTTGTCCAACACTCAGTCTCACCAACAGCATAACTTCCTTCCACAGCTCCTGACACCCACAGCCCACCTGACTAACTGGGAGGTTTTTATCTGGTTTCAGCCAGTCCCTGATTGGCTTCAGGTGTCCCAATCAGGCTAGCTGTTTCTGCTCCTTTCTAGAAGGTTCTTAATTGGCCCCAGGTGTCTTGATTGGCCTGGAATGGCCTTTGTTTGGCTATTCAGGGAACAGGGACCTACACATCCTGAGGCTGATATACCTGCCTTCCAGCACTCTCCTATACCCTTCTGGTCTGACTCCGTCACATATGCCTCCCCCCTGCTCAACACCAAGGGGTTGGGCAACTTGGGTCGACATACAATGCACTCTTGATAAGCCATCTGCGTTGCCGTGGCGACTTCCAGCTCTGTGCTGTACGCAGAACTGGAAGGGTTGGAGGGATAAGAACCATCTAGTCACCCTTGCATTTTTCTCCTTATTCCGCTGCATCCACTGAAGAGGGGCATGGTCAGTCACGAGAGTAAACTGCCTACCTAGCAGGTAGTATCGCAGTGTTTCCATGGCCCATTTAACGGCAAGACATTCCCTCTCGACCACAGCATACTTCTGTTCCCTTGGGAGAAGTTTTCTACTGAGATAGAGGATTGGATGTTCTTCTTCCCCGACCATCTGGGATAGGACAGCCCCTAGTCCAACTTCAGATGCATCTGTCTGCAAGATGAACTCTTTAGTGAAGTCTGGAGCTATAAGTACAGGGTCACTGCAAAGGGCTGTCCTTAGATCTGTAAATGCCCTCTTTGCTGTGTGTGTCCATCGCACCATCTCAGGTCCCCGAGCTTTTATGAGATCAGTCAGGGCACTTGCCCTGGTGGCAAAATGGGGAATAAAACGTCGATAGTACCCCACTACCCTCAAAAATGCCCGGACTTGTTCCTTGCGAACCGGTCGGGGCCAGTTTTGGATGGCCTCTAGTTTATTGAGTTGGGGTTTCACTACACCTCGTCCCACAATATAGCACAGATACTTCGCCTCCGTTAATCCTATGGCATACTTTGCGGGGTTTGCGGTAAGGCCAGCACGCCTTAGGGTGTCTAGGACAGCTTCTACCTTTTCCAGGTGGGTTTCCCAGTCTGCGGTATGGATAACCACATCATCCAGGTAGGCAGCTGCATAACTGGCATGGGGGCGCAATAGCTTATCCATAAGGCGCTGAAAGGTAGCTGGGGCCCCATGTAGACCGAATGGAAGGACATTGAAACAGTCCCTCTCGGGTGGAGAAAGCGGTCTTTTCCTTTGCATCTTCAGCAAGGGGGATCTGCCAGTACCCTTTAGTTAAGTCTAGAGTGGTCAGGAAGCGGGCATTTCCCAGTCGGTCCACTAACTCGTCTATCCGGGGTATAGGATATGCATCGAACTGGGACAACTCATTCAGCCAACGGAAGTCATTGCAAAATCTTGTGGAGCCATCTGGTTTGGGTACTAGCACGATCGGGCTAGACCACTGACTGCGAGACTCTTCAATTACCCCCAAGTCCAACATTTTGTTTACTTCTGCTCTGATTTCTTCTCTTTTGGCCGCTGGCACCCGGTAAGGCCTCATCGTCACCTTGGCCCCAGGGTTTGTAATGATGTGGTGATACGTCTCAGTTGTTCGTCCTGGTCGAGATGAGAATACATCTTGGTTCCTGTTGATCATCTCGACCACCTCCTCTCTTTGGGCTGGTGTTAAATCGGGAGACACCTTCACCTGCTCAGGGTTCTTGTTCTCCTGCAATGGGTCCTTGTGAGCAACTACACATGCTTCTTGAGTACGCTAGGGTTTTAGAAGGTTGATGTGATATATCTACTCTAGTTTTCGACGTCCCGGTTGTCTCACCTTATAATTTACCTCTCCTATAGATTCTACTATTTCATAGGGCCCCTGCCACTGAGCCAAGAGTTTACTCTCTGCTGTGGGTACTAACACCATTACTCGGTCTCCGGGTTGGAACTGCCGAACCTTTGGTTGGCGGTTGTAGTGAGTTTGTTGGGCTTTCTGGGCCTTCTCCAGGTGCTCCCACACTATAGGGGTGACTCGGGTTATACGGTCTCTCATCTGTAATACATGCTCAACTATATTTTTCCCTGTATTAGGCTCCTCTTCCCAAATTTCCCTAGCAATATCTAGTATGCCCCGGGGGTGGCGGCCATATAACAGCTCGAAGGGAGAGAATCCAGTGGAGGCTTGAGGAACTTCCCGGATGGCAAACATAAGGTAGGGCAACAGGGTATCCCAGTCTTTTCCATCCCTACTTACCACCTTTCTGATCATGGCCTTGAGGGTCCGGTTGAATCTCTCTACCAGGCCGTCAGTCTGCGGGTGGTAAACTGAGGTTCGTAGAGTCTGGACATGGAGCAGAGAGCAGAGGTCCTTCATCAGCTTAGACATGAAAGGCGTTCCTTGGTCGGTTAGAATCTCTTTCGGTAGCCTGACTCGGGCAAAAATTTCCACCAACGCCTTCGCTATGGACTTGGAGGCCGTATTTTGTAGGGGAATGGCCTCTGGATACCTGGTTGCGTAGTCCAAGACGACAAGCACATATTGGTGACCTCGAGTTGTCTTCTCTAGAGGCCCCACCAGGTCCATGGCCACCTGCTCAAAGGGGATCTCAATGATTGGTAGAGGTATCAATGGGTCCCTTAGATGTGGGCGAGGACTGTGCAACTGATACTCGGGGCAGGAGGCACAGTACCGCCGGACATCCTCATGTACTCCTGGCCAGAAGAATCTGCGCAAGATTCGCGCTTGGGTCTTTTCTACCCGCAAGTGTCCCCCAAAAAGGTGACTGTGGGCGAGACTTAGTATTGCCCTCTGATGTTTTTGGGGTACCAGGAGCTGGTTTACCACCTCTTCCTGTATTTGAACCACCCTGTACAGGAGGTTCTTCTTGATCATGAAATAGGGCGCTGGCGCTCGGGCCTTTCCCTCCACAGGTGCCCCCTCTATCTCACCCACCTCTCTTCTGACATTATCATATCTGGGATCTTCTGCCTGGTCTCGCCCGAAAGTTTCTCTTCCAGGACCTATCGACCCGAACTCTGAGGAACTGGTCTCTGACTCCTCAGTCAATTCGGTGACATTGGGGTTGGGACTGGATTCTACTTCTTCCTCCTCCTCTCTGGGAGTCTCTTCCTCAGTTCTCTGTGCCCTTCGGCCTACCAAGGCCATGTTCTGGCCCTGAAGCAGAATCCGAGTGCCTAAAGCCTTTGCTGCCCTTCTTTCTTTCTTGGTTTTTCTGCCCTTCCCAGGGGCGAGGAACAATTTGGGAGATATTTCAGCAAAGAAGCGGGGGTGACTTTCTGTTAGGGATGACTCCTTAACTTCGGAGTCTTCTCCTCTGTCTTGCCCCTCTGGTGGGAGCAAATTTCCAAATCCTGGGAAATCCCTTCCAATGAGCACTGGGTATGGGAGTTTTGGGACCACCCCTGCTTTTACTCCAGTGATAGTTCCCTGGATTTCAATCCTTACTGGGATGACAGGATAATAGCTAACAGTCCCATGTACGCAGGTTACGCCCGTACGCTTAGCCTGTGTCAATTGGCTGCGTTTCACTAGTTTCCCTGAAATCAGGGTGACAGCATTGCCTGAGTCAATGAGTGCCATAGTCTCTACCCCATTCAGTTTCACTGGTTTTGTATATTGGTGTGAGGTGACTGCAACCCCGACTAGATTGATTAGGGTGCATGGGTCTGCCCAATTCCCCAGGTTACACTGCATGGGCTCCTCAATGTTGGGACATTGCGCTACTAGGTGTCCCCATTCTCCACATGCATAACATCTATAAGGGGCTCTAGATGCTCCTTTGTCTCTTGGGTTAGGGGTCTTTACCCCATGGCTTCCTCCCTTCTGGGTTCCTGGCTGTTCTGTGGCTACTACCTTCTTCCACCTGGGGCTTCCCGGATGATTTGTTATCTGGCCTTCCGGTGTCGGACCCAGATACTTCTTTTGGGAGAAGGCTTCTCTGGGTGGTTGGGACAGCTCTTGGGCTGCAATCCATCTTTCTACCAATGTGATCATCCCATCGTAGGTGGCAGGGTCATTCTGGCCCACCCATGCACAAAGATCTGGAGGCAATCCCCTCATACAGTGGTCTATGACCAAAGTTTCCAACATTTCTTCTGGGTTGCAAACCTCGGGTCGTAACCACTTCCGTGCGAGGTGGATAAGATCGAATAATTGGGACCTCGGAGGCTTACCTTTCTTATACCTCCACTCATGGTATCTCTGGGCCTGTACTGCTGTTGTTACCCCTGATTGTGCCAGGATCTCTGCTTTCAGCTGAGGGTAGTCCATGGCAGCTTCAGCGGGCATGTCATGGTAAGCTTTTTGTGCTTCTCCACATAAGAAGGGAGCGAGGATGCTAGCCCACTGATCCTGGGGCCAAGCCTCTCACAAGGCAGCCCTCTCAAAGGAGAGGAGATATGCCTCTATGTCATCACTGGCTGTCATCTTTGGCAGACAACCAGCAGCCCTCCATATTCGCAACCCCTCAGATCCTTGGTTTTTGGTGGTGAGGACTTTCAGTTGTTCTACCACATCCTGCAAGAGGGCTCGATCCTGAGAGACCTGCTCCATCAATAATTGGTTAGTCTCTTGTTGTACCCGCAAAGACTCCTGTTGTGCCCTAGCCTGGGCTCGGGTGGCCTCCTGCTGGGCTGCAGTGGCTTGCAACAGTGCTTTTATTACGTCCTCCATTGTGGTGAGAACACCCCAAACCCGGTGCACTTTTTTCTTTTTTTTTTTAAACCTCTCCCTTTCTTCCGCCACGCAGTGAACAGTAAGTCAGAACCTCCCTCTCCTGACACCAGTTGTGACAAAGTTCCGAGTCTGTATTTGTGGGTCCTGCGCTTCCTGGCAGATTTAGGGGCCTCAGAAACTTATCCACGCCCCAGAGTGACCTCCCTTCCTCAGTAAGTAATTAGGAGAGACAGAAAAGGGGGAGTCCGGGCCCGCCCTCTACTCCGGACTCCAGCCCAGGGACCTTAATAGTATCAGCTAAGATGGCTGACCTTTTAGGCACAAAACACAATACAATTCCCTGGGCTACTTCCCCACAGCAGTCTCCGCTTCTTCAAACTCCACTTCACCCTTACCTCAGGGCCTCCTTCCTTCTGTACGATATGTTGTCCAACACTCAGTCTCACCAACAGCATAACTTCCTTCCACAGCTCCTGACACCCACAGCCCACCTGACTAACTGGGAGGTTTTTATCTGGTTTCAGCCAGTCCCTGATTGGCTTCAGGTGTCCCACTCAGGCTAGCTGTTTCTACTCCTTTCTAGAAGGTTCTTAATTGGCCCCAGGTGTCTTGATTGGCCTGGAATGGCCTTTGTTTGGCTATTCAGGGAACAGGGACCTACACATCCTGAGGCTGATATACCTGCCTTCCAGCACTCTCCTATACCCTTCTGGTCTGACTCCGTCACACCATCCATAAGTAAAGAAAGATATTGATTAATAACTTATTAATTATTCACATTGGAAAAAACAAATCCAAATCTGAATAACTAAAACCTTTTTTGCACCTTGTAGGCCTTATCTGCCATGTTAACACAGTGGGAATACAAAAGAGCTTTGCTGTAAGACTGGATAAATTTGTTCATAGGCTCATATCTGACATCATCCTTAGTTACATTGTCTGACATCTAAATGGCTGAGGAAGCTGGGTTTTTTTCTAAGATTATCCTAAAGGGCTCTGTTCTTCATCCATTGTCGGTACAGTAACACTCACTGATGTTATTGGAGTTTCATGCAGGGCCGTAAAGTGTAGAATATTATTTTTATATTAAATATGGCTGGCAAGCCAAATTATGCTCTCAGCAGAGATCCAGAGTCCCTCTGCAGAAGTCAATAGAATGACTCCAGATACACTGGTGAGGCTGAGAGTAGAATTTGGCCTAACTGAAAAATTTATATCAAATTCTTCCAGTTACCTTATTTTAAAACAGAAGTAGTTAGTGAGCAACAGCAGTAACAATAATAATAGTTAATGAATCTTTTGCATAATTAAAAAAAATCCCAAACTTTATCCTCATGACCAGCCATGTAGAATGATTTTTAAAAACTCTAATTTTTGTTATTGAAAGTTATGTGTTAGTAAATGAATAAACAGGATAAAGTGAAAATGCAGAACTCGTACTCAATCAGAATAGGTTACAAAGAGAGAGTTATTTGCTCAGGTCTGAAAGAAAACTTTGTAATTAGAATGATTTACTGGGACTGTCCAGGCCAACATCCCAGACAGTTGTTTGGAAATTGGGTTTGTCTTGGATTCAAATATAGTTAGTCAAGATGGCATTCCCTGTACCCCTTCCAGTTGTGTTTGTACTGCTGACTGCTCTTTCCTCACCAGCTCCCCATGCACTCATCTCTAACCTTTCTTCTTTAGTTCCCTTCAGAGCTACATATCTGAATCATATGCTGGGTTAGGTCCCACAAGGTTCAGTTGGCCTTGAGCAGGGAAGTGTGGTGAAGAAGGAGACTCTGGAAGGGCAGGATATGGAAGGAATAAATACAGCCTTCATCACATGACATGTTCTCCTGTCTCCTCATGACATGCACCTTCCAACTTAAGCCCCTCTGACTTCCTCCTGCAGTGACATGTCCCAATACCCACATTGCTCCCTCACCCCAATCAACTCCCTCTTAGTCTTCTGATGACAGACCCCTCCAAATCCTCCCAAATCTCATACCTCAAGTGAGAGGACTCATGAGACAAAACCCATTTGTTTACCACTTATCCCTCCATTTCTCATGACACCTTTAAGAATAATTTCCAAAATACAGGCATTGTATTTGTAGCTCAGGTGAGACATTGCCTTTTCCAATATTATACTGTGTCATCTGGGACATCAAAATCTCACCAGAACTCACAAACTGCCCCAAAATTTAATGAGAACTCACAGGATCATGTGACTCCCATTAAAGAACATTGAAAACTTCTAAGATTCTTTGAAATGCCCACAAAATGCCCTACAGAATGCACAGTTCAGAACTGCTAATGTTTTTGGACCCTATTGTGCTTGAAAGATAAACTGTTTTGCACCCTAACTGCTAAAGCTTTACCTGTCTGTATTACTATCATGGACAGAAGGGCCAGAAAAGACCACCTGACCCATCTAATCTATCCCACTCGGTGTTCCAGAACTAGTTTCTTCAGCATCTTATTAATGTCCTATCTATGAAGCAGATTCATAGCATCTTATTAATGACCTATCTACGAAGCAGATCTCTTTACTCATGCAGAATACCACTTTACCCAGTGAATGATCCTAGCAGCTCCAGTACCTTAACTTTCTCTTGTGTTGTCTATTCCAATGTTGTTTTAAGGTATGAGGTCCCCCAACTCCTGGGAAGAGTGTAGGAAAGAGAGAATTGGGCCAGGCTGGGCTCTCCAGCTCCATACCAGCAACCCCTGGATGCAGTAATCCATCTTCACTTTATGATAACAGACTTCTTCTGCTACAAGCTAGTGTACGACAGACCCAGGGTGGGTGAGGCAATATCTTTTATTGGACCAACTTCTGTTGGTGAGAGATACAAGCTTCCGAGATTATACTGAAGAAGAGCTGTTGTGCAGATCATACAACCAGTGTAGATAACTCACATGCTTAACTACTTTCACCTTAAATAGTATATTGAGAGTGAGGGGAAAGACACAAACAGCATGCACAGCAATGATGCATTTGTGAAATCTGCAGTAACAGGGCTGAGCAAGCTCCTGGCAAAGGAGGAAACCATTCCAAAGCATCCGTAAAGGATCCCATGTGTCAAAAGCCCATTGGTATGCATTGTATTTGTAGCATTTAGATTATGTTTTTGCCGGAGTGCATTTACTCATTCTATCCATTCTCATATGCCAAGGTTAGTTTGGATTGCAGTCATCAGAAATTATTGTTCCCATTGCAAACAACAGCAACCAATTATTTGAGAATGTCCATATTATCTTGTAATAATGAAGAGTTAACATGTGGTACCTCTGCATGTATTTTGTGTTTGTTTATGTACAATATAGCTTGGATTATACATTCTTTCCCACTGTGTATATAGTTTGCTGTACATTTACATGGAGAAGAAATGGTTGCAGCTATGTACTGCACAGTGCACGGGCATAGCTGTAGCATCAAGTGACCAGCTTTCATGGAGAGCTATGTTATTTCTGTAAAAATTGCACCATGCCCCCTGGTATAGTATGCCAAACTCACTAATATCATTTTGAATTATTTGTACAATTCTCTTTTTTTATTTTGTCAGTCATAGAACACTGTATGTTACTTCTTCAGAAAGAAGGTCTCCATGACATGACTGACAATATTATACATTTATCAGAAATATATAGACTATAGTAGCTAGAAATGTGCAAATAATTCTTCACCGGAAGTATTTTCAGAATGTCTGCAGTAAAGACAAAAGCAATAAAGCAAGGATATTATTTAAGTTGATAAAAGATGCAACACAGCTTCATTGGGTTTCCAGATTCAAATTAAAAGAATAAATATTTCATCAGTGATACTAATTAAAGATAGGTCAAAGATTTGTCTGTGTCGCATAGTGCAAATACCAATCAGACCTGATTAGGAGATGTAACATTTATAGTACTGTCCACTGTTTGAAAAAAAGATTAGTATGAAGCCCGCTTTACTCAGCAATAGCTATTTTATTGTGTCCTAATTTTTGTACAATGTTATCCAAGACTTCAAGCTGCTGGTTTCATTGAAAAAGTCAATGGAAACCCAGTTTTAAAAACCCAGGTCTGTATAAAAGGAAAGTTTTTAGCATAGAACAACATTTAATACTAATTTTCTAATTAACATCCATGTGAAAGGCAGGCATATTCTGAAACATGGAAATATGTGGGAGTGGGGATAATAAGACAAACAATGAACTAACCCTAATGCTAATATGGTATCTCATCTGTGGTGTATCATGTTACAATAAACATAGGGCCTAGAAATATATTTTATGGGAACATGCTACAATATAATAGAAACATATGCCTTACTGGATCAGATCATTAATCTGTTATATTATTATATCATATATATACAGTATATCCTGTTTCCATCAGAGACCAACACCCGATTCTTTTGAGACAGGGAAAAACCACATATAAGGAACTTAATCAGTTGTGGAAATATGACAGACTGGGGAGATGGTGAAAATGCCCTGCCATTATGTTTTTTAATTCAGTACACTGTTAAAATAATAAGGCTTGAACTTATAATTAGAGCCCTACCAAATTCATGGCCATGAGAAATACATCCCAAAACGTGAAATCTGGTTTCCCCCTGTAAAATCTGTGTGCTTTCACCTTATACTATACACATTTCACAGGGGAGACCAGCATTTCTCAAACTGGGGGTCCTGACCCAAAAGAGAGTTGCAGAGGGGTCATAAGGTTGTTTGATCGGGGGAGGGTCGAGTCACAGTATTGCTATCCTTACTTCTGCACTGCCTTCAGAGCTGGGCAGCTGGAGAGTGGTGGCTGTTGGCCAGGTGCCCAGCTCTAAAGACAGGGCCCCACCAGCAGAAGTAAGGGTAGCAATACTATACCATGCCATCCTTGCTTCTGCACTGCTGCTGGCAGCAGCACTGCCTTTAGAGCTGGGCTCCCAGCTAGCAGCTGCCACTCTCCGGCCACCCAGCTCTGAAGGCAGCACCGCCATCAGCAGCAGTGCAGAAGTAAGGGTATCAGCACCACAACCCCCCTTACAATAGCCTTGCAACCCCGCTTCCCAAACACCTCCTTTTTGGGTCAGGACCCCTACAATTTCAGCACTGTGAAATTTCAGATTTAAATATCTGAAATTTACAATTTTTAAAATCCTATGACTGTGAAATTGACTAAAATGGACCATGAATTTGGTAGGGCCCTGCTTATAATTATTTCCCCTTTTATAATACTACAAGATTTCACCTACTGAATCTTAATTCCAGCCTAATCTCTTTTGCTCTAATGCTGCCAGATTTCTAGTCTTGCTATTAGCATTGTTTCTATTACTTTGGGATGGGGAATAGGTGTCCCCCTCTCAGCCCATTAGTATCATCTACCATTTTCTGTGTAGCATAAAGAGGAGGTGTCAGACATCTCCCCTATCTTCATTGTGTAAGAGGACTATCTACAGATCTGGGTATCCATAAAGAGGGGCAGACCAGAGGATTATGAATCATCACTCCACCTATTAGACACTATCTTGAAAAAAATAAAAGCCTAAAACCATGTTAACATTTGCCTGAGCACAGGCAAGGCCGGCTCTAACTTTATTGCTGCCCCAAGCAAAAAAAAACAAAAGTACCCCGAGTGCCGCCCCGCCACCCCGAGATTGCCACCCCTTGGAAGGCGCCGCCCAAAGCTCTGAGCACAGGGTTTGGGATTCTGCAGGAGTTTGAGATCAAACCCATCCTACACAGCAAAGGGGAATCCTTCCTCCTTCCTAGTGGAGAAATTTAGCCCTTAGCAGAGCCTTTTGGAGCCTCTCCTGTAGATTTTTGCCTAGAATGGGGCAATTCCATTTTAGATGAGAAATTATTATTATTAGATAATGCACGTATTGGGCCATATCTGACAGTCTTTACTCAGTCACAATCTCATTGTAATCTGTAGGGATTTAGCCTGAGTAAGGACTGCGGGTTGTGGCTCAAAATGTACTAAGGCAAAATAGTGGCTAAGCAGATACTGCAAATGCTACTGCTGTATCCTCCAATATTCTCCAGTGCTTGAGACCATTTATGTTCCCTCTCTTGGATTTGTATTACTTTTTTCCCATTTTAATGGAACTTTTTTGTTTTTAGAACAAGAATCTTAGGTGAATAGTTGAAGATAGGGAAATTGTGTGTGTTTGTAGCTGGGAGATAGAGAAGAGTGTTTTCTTTGATATTTTCCACTTTATTTGTATTCCTGGCAATAGGAACTCTTTATATTTTACTCTACTTTACTCTTGCTATTATATTAGTGCAGGATTTCTGTTTGAAAAAATATCTGTCCAACAATCCCCAGTAGATGTACAAATCAGTCATTCAATGTATCTAATTACTCCTCTCTGTAACCGATATGAAGATTTTGAAACTGTTTAATACCTGCGCTTCTCTAAACACTGGGACTCTTCATTCAGTGTACACTTATTTCAGCCTCTTTCCATTAGCACAAATATTAAACAAGTAATAATTCCTGTAGTGACCTACTCACACTGTCACTGTTTCTCATTTTTTTGTTACTTACCAGGTACGTTAAAATTCACATTTAAATTTCAAATGAACTAAATATACTATTGCTTTCAAATAAATGACTGATTTTGTTCTTCTCATGTTATATTAATATTATGGAGTCTTCTGCACCCTTGCTTTACTTTCTGACTGTCTGATAATTGGGTTGGGAGAGCATACCCTGGGTCATCTTGTTTAGCTTATCTGCGCAAGAGAAAGAATGGCCAATAATAAGGGAAAGCAGCAATAAAATAGTGGGGGGAAAATTGAAAGGAAGATTTAATCTATGACCAATTTGAAACATATCCCAGAGAATCCATAGAGAAAAAGATAAAGTGTGACTATGAGTAAGTTAACTAAACACATTACTGTGTGTGAGAGCAAATGGAGTTAGTCCATTGTACATGTTTAATTTCCTATTAGTCTCTGGCGTTTACTACTACGGTCTGAGTTGGGGCATCTGTAAATTCAGTTAAATACAGTGCATTGTCTAAACATATCACAGCTCCAATCAGTCACCCAGGCTGGTGATAAGAAGCCTCTTGTATTATTGAATCTACAATAGGGAGGCTCTGCAAGCACACAGATAACAGCTAGGTATTTCACTTTAAGTATGAGAAAAAACAGTGACCCGCCTTTGCAGCTACAGCTCTGACATTTATTATTACCTTCTGATTCGCTTTATACTATTGATGTGAATTTGCTTTCAGGTGCCTTATATCTCCTCTTATTTCTAACATAAGATGTCTGTCTGGAAACAATAAGGAAAACAAATAAACTGAAATCAACTTTCATGCTATTACAAAGATAACAACTCAGGCCTTTTTATTTTTAACCATTTTAAAAACACATTACTGAATTCCCTTCATAAGCATGAGCCAGAGGCTTGTGTTTTACTGGTTTTTTTGTTCTATGTTAATGTTCTGATCAAGTCTCTTCATCAGAGCCCTTTGAACTCATGATACGTAGCTGAAATGTAAGTCTGGGTTTTCCAATATTTTTAACAGGTAAAATAAGCGGTGTAACCAGTGTGTCATCTTTTCACTAAACCAGTGACATGGAAAAAACAATAACATTAAAGACAAGTTTATATACTATTATCTATAGATACCTGCATAGACCAGGAATAT
The DNA here is from genome assembly GCA_007922305.1 of Dermatemys mawii. Classification (NCBI taxonomy): domain Eukaryota; kingdom Metazoa; phylum Chordata; order Testudines; family Dermatemydidae; genus Dermatemys; species Dermatemys mawii. Next base: position 12,813,964 of record ML677362.1, read on the forward strand.
GATATTTTGCCTAAATATATAGTATATGATATGCAAATATGCATATAAATACTGTATATTATAGGTGGAGCTGCTAGTACTGACTATTATTAAGTTTGCCCCAAACTTCCTATTATAAGACCCTGTTTCAGATGCTTATAACTTTGTGAACTGTTAACAGGGATCAGCAACCTTTCAGAAATGGTGTGCCGAGTCTTCATTTATTCACTCTAATTTAAGGTTTTGCATGCCAGTAATACATTTTAATGTTTTTAGAAGGTCCATTTCTATAAGTCTGTAATATATAACTAAATTATTGTTGTATTTAAAGTAAATAAGGTTTTTAATATGTTTAAGAAACTTCACTTAAAATTAAATTAAAATGCAGAGTCTCCCGGACCAGTGGCCAGGACCTAGGTAGTGTGAGTGCCACTGAAAATCAACTTGCGTACCGCCTTTGGCACCCATGCCGAAGGTTGCCTACCTGTGCGTTAACTGTCTGAGGACAAACTTTCTATACTAGGTGCCTGTCGGAAGCCAGGGTTTTTTTGCTTTGGTTTTTTTTTGGAAAATGTCAGCCAAAATGTTTCAGCCATTTCTGAGAATGAGGCCAAAGAAAAATACATTGTTTTATTCATGTTAAAAAATTCTGGAGACCTCTTCTTTGAAAAGCTCTATCATCTCTGGGCTGTGGAGCAGGGACTTGAATTTTGGCAGGGGTGGGGCTTCTGTTAGGCCAAGTTCTAAACCTTTGAAAAATCACAATTTGCTCATGCTCTGTAGAGACTTCTTAGATTTTAGCAATTAAATTCCTCAAAGATTCTGTCCACATTGGAAATGCTTCACCTTGGGTCTAAGCAGGACTTTTCCTGCAATTACAGCTCTGGGCTGCTGCATGCCTGGTCTGGCTCCAGGTTCAGACACCTGATTGAAAGCAGGGAGCCTGTCTCTCCTGTACTCTTAATGACCATCCTGCTAGGTCCAGGCAATGTGCTGGCCACACAGACAAAGCTGCCTGATTCAAATACAAAGAAAAGAGGAGCTGGACCGGTGATTCTGCAGTGAAGATTCTTTAGCTTTGAAGTTACTGTCCATGTCTGACTGTGTGTTCAGTATAATTAGTATTAGTCCTTTAAGGCAGGTCTTAAAGTTGGAGGGGTTAGCTGTTCTGTGGGTTAATTTAGGGTCTTTTTGCAAGCAGGAACCTGGATCCAGATGTGGTTATGAGAAGTTAAATTAATTTGGTGGTTCTAACTCAGCCCCTCTTGTAAGTCTGTCCATATCACAAAATGAACATCCAGAGGGGCACATGCCAATACCATTGGCATTCTCTGCTCCAGAGATACCCAGGACTAGATTAGCTAGCATGTTAAAGGTCAGGACAGAGGTTTACTGGTAGAACTGTTTGTAAAGCTTGGATAGCATCTCCCTAAATCGGCCCCCATAGTTCTTTCATCAATCAGTTCTTAAATTCGCCAAAACTCAGTTCCTACTCTGTGGCCATGCCTGAGTAAGAGGGCTTTGCACTGGAATTATCCAAAGGGCAGGAACATGGGATGGAGAAATCCCCTTTCTGAGGATGTGGACAGCACATGGCTTCTGTCCCAGAGCTACTCCGCCATGTGCCCTCCCACCCACCCATACACCCACACGTGGAGGTCTACATAGAAGCAGACCACCTAGCCTCATCCTGTTCTCATCTGTGCTGCTCTAGGGAAATCCACCATGAAGCAATGCCTTGCTGCAAACAGAGGATAGTCAGTAGAATCCCCTTGTGCAGCCTCTCTGTGGCCTTCTGTACCATTGCTCAATGTAATGGTACCAGTCCACTCTTTGGGAGTGATGAGATTGATGAGTGCTAAGTTTGTCCCCTTAGCATTGGATAAACATGTAATAACTTATAATGCCAAAACAAAAAACTGAAAATCCTTGAATTAGAAGAGTAGTCTAGCTATGGTGCCAAGTGAGTCCAACAAATCCAGTAAATGCTAGAAGTCAAACGTACTACTTCCCCTTTCTGTGCCTGAAAGACATGGCAACAACTTTCCATTGGTAGTTTAGTGCCATAATTAATCTTCCTATACAAAGTAGCCAATGTTTTCTGAAAGGAAAATCATGTGAAAATAAAATTGACAGCTTGGATACTGTAGGAGAAGAGGGGAAAAATAAGGGTAAATTAATAAAATTTTGAAATAAATCATAGCCAATGGGGCAGATTTGGTCACCTTATACAAGTTAATATAAAACATTGCTTATGATATCTAACATTCTTAGATTACCACAGCAGACATTATTGCTTTTTAAAATATCCAATAATCAAGAAGTTGCTTTTCCCAGTAGAAGCCCTTCAACTAACAGGTGGTAGTTTTTGGCTGGTTAAATTGTTCTTTCACGGTTTAGGCTTTGTTAACAGACACAATTATTGGTACTGTATGCTTTCCAAATTCCTCTTCAGTAGTGGTGCATCTCCAACCTTACCAGTTTAATTAACACTGAAATTCTCATATTATTTTGGTGCCGTGATTACAGGCGAAGACTAAGTGGAAGTCAGTTTGTATCCCAAGAGACTTCAGAGTTAACAATGCATAGGGTCCCCCTCCCCTTTTCTCCTCCTTCATGAACTCCAGATAAGCAGCAGTCCCCAGCTAGATTTCATTACTATCACGCACTCTTCATGGTCATCTTTTAATATTTGAAAGGATCATTTGTTAACTGGAAATGGTCAATTTTTTCTCCTTTGGCTTTTGAAATATAATTTTCAATTTTTAATTTGATTCATTTAGATGAAATCATTAATCAGGGTTGAAACTGAGTTAATTTTCTGGAAAATAAATGAGGTTGTTAGAGTGAACATTATTAAGTGGGCTCTTTGCAAGAAAGGGATAATAGCTGAAAATAAGGAAGACTTTGAGTACTACAGCAGTTGAGGGATAAAAACAGAAGTGTTTTCCCCCTTAATAAGTGCAGTAATTTATTTTTAAAATAAATTAGGCATGCAGAGTGTTTTAAAAGTAACAATATTAAAGAAGCATATCAGAGTAAATATCCTAAATTTATAGCAGATTTAAAATACAACTGATCTCTAAAATCCAAGTCTAGATAGTGAATGTTTTAGGTCCTTGGATGCTCTAACACTTTTGACAAACAAATTTAGGACATCTCTCCTAAACCTTAATATTCATTATTCTAATCCATGCCATTCTTGGTTTAGAGCCTGAGAAACTGTATTAATAGTAATACAATAGATAAATAGCCATCAAGCTACAAAGGTCCAGTGAGCACTGCACAGGGCCCACTAAACCCATTTCACAATCTGACCCAGATTCAAATTCTGGCCTTTAGAGAAGAGAGTCTGTCTTGTTCACTCTCTGCAGTGCACAGCATGACACAGAGTGATTAGGATAGCCAGCAAAATATCTTACAAGTAGAAAATAAATAAGGGAGGATTGGGCTAGACATGCAGCATGCTAGATTTACCACTCAAGTATGATTCAGTTCGCTACAGAAATTTGTGTTTGCAGTTGTTTCTTAATGCAGCCCACTTTCTGTTAAAGCGTGCCCCCCCGCCCATCGTCTATTAAAAGCAGTGTAATTTTCCTTTACTAGCTGTAGCTGTCTGCTCTGTTTAGATAGGTAAGGATTTTTTCCCCATGCAAGTGTCCCAGTCTTTGCTCAAGAGTTATTGTAGCACTAAGCACTTAGAAGCAGCTATAGGTCAAAGTTTTAGGTGGGGACTATAATCCTCTTTAGCTTCTTCTTCACTGTGCATGTGCTCATTAATTAAGGGCACTTTTGAACACGTCCCTTAGACGTTTACTGTGACTGAACAGTAAAGATTTTTGGTTTCTGATCCAGCAAAATGCTAAGTGTCCTGAACTCTCATTGACAATGGGAGTTGGGGGTACACAGCTCCTTAGAGGAAAGGGTCCTTTGGTGGGTGAATTAAGAGAAAGTTGTTGGAATGGAATGAAAGGTCAAACTTAAATGGAAATATAATTTTGATTTACTGTTTTTTCTTTCCTTTCTTGGTGTGAATTTTTCATTCAGAAAGAAAGGAATTAATAACTTGAGTTGAGTAAATCATTCTTTTTCATTCATTTTTCCAGTTTCAAACATGAGGCATTTACTGGGTCAATTTCCCATTTTTCATCTTGCCAAAGTATTTTTTTAAAAAAAGACATAACTAGAGCTCAGGTACACTCACACCTGATGATATTTGGCAAATAGATAGTAACTGCAGGGGGAGGTGTTCTGTTTTTTTTTTCTAGGTCTAACATCAAATTTTAAAGAGTCATTACTGAAAGAGTTATTTTGAGGAAAAGTAAAAAAAAATCATTTACTTATTTTATATTATTTCACTGTTATTGTGTTAGAGATCACTGTGACATCACCTCTGTGAGAAATAATGAAAGAGAGCCTCCTGAATTCAGAATTCTCAATATGCAACATGTCAGCCCAACGTGGAAGCTATGTGGTAAAAATGTTCTTGAACAATAGCATACTTCTTGTTTTGTTTCATGAAAGAAGCACCCTCTTCTAAGAAATGCAAGAGTACCTGTTTCATGAAATACCAGAAACCTCCAAAATCTCTCTACTTGATTACGATCAGCCACTTGTAGTGAATTAGTCAATTGCAATTAGTTAGTACTAATAGTTTTTGTATCCAAGCTACATTATAGGTGCTACATGCTAATAAGGATAGATTAATGGAAGGGCCTGTGAGGCTGGAGGCCTCAATCTCTCCAATACAATTGATTATAATAGTGTTATGTTATGTAGATGTTATGAAGTGACATTTGGGGCCACTAAATCTTATTGTCCCTATCCTGCACCATTGAAATTGATGGGCTTTAAGCAATTGACTTTGGAAGAAGCAAGATTAGGCCCTCTGGGGGCATGACACTAATCTTGAATTGAACCCAGCATACACTCTTAGTATGGGGGTTTGGGGGTCTGTTTTAGCATTTTTTCTTTATAATTTTTTGCAAGAAAAATACAAAAACCAAGCAAATAAACGTTACAATGAGCAAGCCATTTCAATGACTATGAGAATTGTAATTGCCAGCATTAGAATGAAGGGATGCACAGACATACATAACAGTTACTTCATGTGTTTTGGCTATGCAGCTGTTGTTTCTATTAGGATATATTTTGCGGCTTTGTTAAAAGAATTTACCTCCATTCTAGATAACCTTAAAAAATAAAATAAAACCACATTTTAAAACTTCTCCATTGAGAAAACATGTCAATTATTATTACAGTATTCTTCTGTTTCACACTGTTTATAAAAATGACCATTTTCTAGAACTGAGTTAAATGTTGACATAGAATCTTAATCACATCTGAAGTCAGGTTCATTTCAGGGCTCTTTGACAATCTTACATATTGGCGAGATGCTTTAACATGTCTCAGCACTGGGATGATGCTGTTCATAAAGTCATCCTCTGCTCTTAGCCAGCACATTCCCCAGAGTGCAGGACATCATCCTCTGTCCACCCTGCTTTGTTGTTTTCAACACTCTTCAACTGATTCTCTGTTCCCCCCTGAAGCCAGATAACCCCTTCCGCTTTATGGTGTCTTCAGAGCAAGGGTCTCAAACACACGGAGTTATTTCTTGCAGCCTGCCAAGCTCCCCTCTCCCCAGTGTGCCATGTCTCTGCTCCTCTGCTTATATCCAGTCACTTCCCACTGCCAAACAGCTGTTCGGCGGCACTTTGCACTTTCCAGGAGGGAGCGGGGAGGAGTGGGGAGCCACACCCCAGGGGAGGAGCGGGAGAAGAGGTGGGGCAGGGACGGGGATTTGGGGAAGGCGTTGGAATGGGGGCAGGGATGAGGTGGGAAGAGGCAGAGAAGGGCAGGGCCTCATGGAAGGCTGGAGTAGGGGGTGGGGCCGGGGGCAGCGGGCGGGGTGTCAATGATACGGCCCTCGGGCCAATGTACTAGTCCTCATGTGGCTCTCCTGGTGATTTGAGTTTGCGATCCCTGCTTTAGAGGATGCTAGGCTTTTCTCCTATTTGCCCATCAAGACAGGGTCTCCAAAAGGAAATGGACTTTCTGGAGTAAGATTCTGCCTCACCCTTCCCCCTCTCCACCACTCTCCTCACCCACAGGGCAGCAGGAGCAGGGAGTGGTAGTCATAGTAAATTTAAAGTCATGGATGAGTTACAATTTTAACACAGTAATATAATGGGGATTATGCCCTCCCAGCTAGTGTGCAGTTGCTAGGTAATACCTAGAGATTGCTTCACTACAGCATTCACTGCCCATCGTTGGCATCAGCAGCTTAAATATTTCCCCGCTCCAACCCTGCTGTAGAGTGAAGTTTCAGGTCATATCCTGCCCCAGGAAGACACTTTAGTATTTGGGGAAGTGGCCACCCACCATTTCCCAATGACTTTGAAGTACAGAACTGGTTCAAGGTACCAGCCCCTTTAGAAACTTCCCAGCCATACCGCTGTTGTTTTCGAGTCTTGGAGAATGGGTCTGTAAGGTAGAATCATTGGAGAAGGCATCTTAGCATCAAAAGCTCCACGTGGAATTGCAAAACTGATTCCCCTACTGATTACGACAGAGTCTGTTTTGTATTGTGTGTATCCTTCTCACACATAGTTCTGCCACAGTGTATCTCAAGCTTGACCTACAAACATTCCTGCCTTTTAGCCCTGGGCTTCCGCTGAACAAGGAATGCCAACTGTGGCTCTTTTCCAAAGTGTCAAATAAGTACTAGGAGGAGACTAGCAAATCACTGTAACTTGACCAGGTATTTGAACCAAAGGGTTCCAATGTTGGAATACCGGTGCCCTGGGCCACTATGTAATCTGTTCTCCTTTTAGTCAACTCCTTTCATAGGCCACCAGGTCATCTAGTCTGACTATAATGGAAGAGGAAACAGCAGTATTTTAACAGTTAAGTGGAAAGGGGAGGAAAAATTATGACAAGTTACATTTATTTTTTGTTGCTGAAGGGACATTTAGTGTGGTTCTTAAAAAAATCCTGCAGACTTGCTGAAGGATAGCTTAGCAGCTGATTAAAGAAACAAGATAAAATGGATTCCCCTGGATAGAGCTACAAAAACTCTTTTAAATGGTTAACCTTCCTATCTTCCTATTTTTGCAGCAAACGGGATACTATGAACTGTATGGTCATATAGTACTTAGGATGTCACTGTCTAGACGCTGCCAGTTTAGATTTGGCCCAGATCATACTGTAGACAGATGCAAACATATTGCTACTGATTTCAAAAAAATTAAATTTAGTTACTATTTGGATGAAGAAACTAAATCTGTGGTTCACATATTTTTGAATTGACTGTGGTGTGATGGACCAGCCATCTGTCCTGCTTGAGAGAGGTTCAGCTTGTGTCTAGATACCAATGGTAAAAATGGCTAGCAGTGTTGGCTAAGCAGTGTAGGAAGGTTTGAAAGTATTCAAATAATAATTGATCTTAAATTGTTCTTAGGGAAAAAGAAACCTTCTAAAGGTTTTAAAGGGAAAACAGGGCTAAGAAGAGTAACAGCCCTGCTTCAGGTTCCTTGTTTCAAGCTAAACTTCTTAGTTTAATTTTAATCCTTTTCAAAGGTGTTGTTCTTTCTTTAAAGATGAACACCGCCCCCTCACAGCTCTGAAGCTGTGGAGCACCCCTTTTTGTTTTCACAAGCTGAAAATAAAGTGTTCGCATGAGCTCATTTACAGAGAGTGGAGTTGGCAACCTTATCAGGAGAAGAGAAAGGAGCTGTGAAGATGAAAAGCTATCGCAGTGACAGAAGTCTTTATTAGGTTGGGCAGTAATGGAATGTGGTGTACACAGGATAAAGTGACAGCTATCTAGAGCATTTAGGGAAAACTAGAACAGTAATCATGTTTTATGTTGTTCCTAGTCTGACGTCCTTGGTGATCCTGTTGACCCTTGGGATGTTTGGAGTAAAAGGGTGGACTCCATGTAAATAGTATGCTATACCAAGGAAGAAACTACAGTTAGTGTTAAATAACCCACCCATGCTTGCTCTTTGAGACACAAATGGTCACCAAAACAATTGATTCAGAAATAGAGACAGTAAAGATATGTAAGATTCACGATTAACTTTTTAAATTGTGATTAATTTTTTTGAGTTAATCACATGAGTTAACTGCAATTAATCAACAGTCCTAATAACATTTTAACTTTGCATTCATACCAAGGGGCAAAAATCACCCGTGTGATCTGCACTGCAGATCTCGATTGCATCAGTGAAAGTTTTGTCTATAGAGTATGCAAGGGAGATATGCAGGGCAAATAATTGATCATTTATGGCCCCCAATCCAGTGCCCATTGAAGTTAATGGAAGTCTTATAAGTAACAAGAGCTACAAAATATGTCACCAGAATATAGATCCTCCATATAACTATACTGAGCCAAGTTGTCAGTTTCACACAGCAGATTTCAACTCTGCTCTGTATGTATGTGGAATTTCCCATATAATGTAATTGCACAATAACCTTACATGGGATCCCATTGTGCAGTCGATACTCAGCAAAATTCCCATTGCCTTAACCCTTTTAGCACACAAATGCACATCTGTTGTCTATGCAAACATCAGATTCTTGGAGCAGCAACCATTGTTCACATGAATGTGTGTTTGTGTGGACAACAGCCTGCTTTGCATGTATGTGCGCACATTTTGGAATGATAATTTAAGTGCCTCTTGAATATTAAGTCCATTATGGATTAAATTCAGGCAGACCCTTCAGAATTTTTCATGTATGCTGTACCTTTGGTGGGAGAGCTCGTGTGAGTATATACTAGTCAATTCAAGTAAGTGTGGGACAGATTCAGCAACTGAGTTCACAGTCTATAAGTCCTCAACAAGGAAATGTTCCAGGTGGGCTCTGGAATCAGAGCGGCACCACATTTTAGCCTGTGCACTCCCTGGTCTGGCTGCTCTGCCTCTTGAACAGATCATTCCTGCCATGGATAGGAAGGGAATTTGCTAAAACCCATTAACCAAATCCCATTGTCTTTAATAGGAACAGTGTTGGGCCTTTTTATATAATGAATCAACTTTGTATTGATAATAAGCAAAAAATAAATTTCTGCAGAACTGTTTCCTATCATTGAGGAGCCTTTATGGTTTTTATTTTCATTTAAGATGGGAGGTTTGTTTGGATTTTTATTCATTCACATATCACATTGTGATATGTGCTTTTCCATCTTCATTAAGGTTTTTTCCTCTTACCAGTCCTGGATTAAAGCCATGGCACTTTTGTTTAGGAAGTAGTATATGCACAAAAAGCCCTTTAAAATTAGTGGTACTTTAACTAAGTGGAAAAAATGGATAGCTAATTGTTATTCTGGTACTTAAACATTTCATGGCTCCTATGAAATTAAAATAAAGACCTGCAGTGCTTTTAGAGTCATCTCTGGCCCTCCAATAAAAACAAAAAGGCTTCACTTCTAATGTTGAATTGCCTTTTTAAAAAATGCCTTTAAACAATAGATCTATCTCTCAATTTAATTAAAACATTCGAAGTTGTGCCTCAACCATACAGATCCACTGAGAATGGTAATTGATTTGGCTCATTTCTCTTTTTTTAATCACAATTAACAATAAAACATTGCACATTTTGGTTAAAGAGCTGAGAAATAACAATGAAAAAGAAAGATAAATGGCTGTAATGCTGCTTACATTGATGAGGTGGGTATCTTGAATATTATTCATGCTGGAAAAATTCTGCAGTCAGGACTTCAGTGGCTTGAGTTCAGTGGAAGTTTTGTCTAAGAAAGAACTGCAGGCATTAGCCCATCAAGCAAATTGTACAAAGCCAATTCATTTCAGTAACAGACCTTTTGTTTGTACTTTGCAACAGGCAGCTGATTTTTTTGTATACCCACATGTACTCTACCTTTCAGTAAAGAAACATTATAATGGAAGGAATTTACTCAGAGATCATAGAATCATAGAAGATTAGGTTTGGAAGAGACCTCAAGAGGTCATCTAGTCCAACCCCCTGCTCAAAGCAGGACCGACCCCAACTAAATCATCCCAGCCAGGGCTTTGCAAAGCCGGGCCTTAAAAACCTCTGAGGAAGGAGATTCCACCATCTCCCTAAGTAACCCATTCCAGTGCTTCACCACTGTCCTAGTAAAATAGTTTTTCCTAGACCTAGACCTCTCCATTGCAACTTGGGACCATTTCTTCTTGTTCTGTCATCTGCCACCACTGAGATAGACTTACCTAAACCCTACATGCCTGATTTTTCACACATATTGGGCTTGGTTCAGATCCCTTGGTTAAGACCACAGGGGAAAGGCAGATTTCACTGATGCACATGCAAAATGGGATTTTGATGTAATACAGATGATAAAAACATTAAAGCACTCATATTTGAGAATTGGCCTGGCTCTATAATATAACTCTTGAGTTTTTTGGATTTTAAAAGAATAGAAAAAACCTTTTGAAGTTTCTGTTCCTTCTAGAGGTGTGAGGGAGAAAAAGCAATGTGCCATGCAGGCCTGGATGCTGTGCAATGGATGGTAAGCTCCTTACATTTTTGCAGAATGACTTCTACTTTGGCTCCTCCCATCACTAATGTATGTTGTTTTAATTTAGGTCTGACTAGCTACACATATTGTAAACTTGAATTTAAATTTCATTTTTTTGGGACACGTGTTAATCACTGGAAGAGTCATTCAGGAATTTCTTCCTCCCACCCCACCTATGTACAGTGTTGCACAATTGATTAAATGCATTATGGGAAGGACCAGCTTTCCCTAGAAGCGCTAGAAGCACTTTCCCACAGGCAGGGTACTAATGAACCTGTGTTGCAATCTAATACAGTATGTCATATCTTCTGTTCCTATCATCCTCTGTACATTTCTGATTTGTTTTTGGTTTTATACTTTCAACGGTTTAAACAACATTAACCAATCAGTGTGAACATTGTTCTGTTGGAATCTCACATCACATTGTGATATGTGAGCCCCATGTGCATCATACAGATGACAGGGCCCTGTCCAGTACACATTTGAAGTAAATTGGAAGACTGCGAGTTGGATTGGGCCCACGGAACTCAAAATAAACCTTCATTTTTTATCTCTGCCAACAAAGACAAAATTCTTTGGATTGCTATTTTAGATCGTGTCTAGGGGTAGTTAAACCCTTCACTTGCTTGGTAAGTGCTGCACAGTATGCTTACGACAGAGACTTTGTATTCCATTTCCCCATAAAGCTCAGCACATCAAGCCTACCCTTCTGACCATATGCAGCCACACTAGGATTTTCTCTAGATACATTATGGCTTGCCTTTCTTAAGCAGGATTCAAGACCTTCACCTGAAATAAATTGTAGTACTCAGCACTCTGGAACCCAAGTCAGTTTAGTTCATTGATACATTTGAGTTCTGACAAGGGTTGCATACCTTCGCGGTAATGCTTACCTTGTGGCACACAAAGCTTAGCATATGAAGTGGATATAGATTTCATTAGGAGAGTGTAGTAGATGACCCAGAGTGGCAGCAAGTGAATGAAAAGTGAACTTTTTAACAAAGGTATACAGTGAGCCTCTTTTGTAACATCTTATGTTTTGATGTCACTATGAAAAATAAGAACCCCGAGTAAAGAAACATTATCCTCCAATTTAAGAAAATAAATGTTAAAAAGCAGAGCATTTTTTCAGTTTGCTGTTTAATATGTAATCAGGGTTTTAATCATCTTTTAATGAGATAGGTTGTGCCCCAAAAGCCTCTGAATTTAGGGAAGATTTATATCCAAATTACAGTTTTCTCTGTAATGGGAAAACCAAAGTCCTGACTCTGAATACCCCCTGAACTCTACAGAAGTTCTGATCTGGAATTTCACAGCTGTTCCCATGTTCTGTAGTGGGTTGAACCAAACTCTCGAGCCTGAATCCTGCCGAAATCTGAACCCCCCCTGAACTTACGATGGTAAGAATTGGATCAAGATACTAATCTTGATCCAAACTTTGGAGCTTGTGTTCTTTGTTCAGTTTTTTATATTTAAAAACACAGAAATCATTAAAACGCAACAGTACTGCGGAGTACAAAGCTTGTATGGACAGGTCCCAATGAGTACATCTACACTGCTGCCGAGAGTGAGTCTCGCAGTCCCAGTAAACAGACTCATACTAGGGTCGTGAGCTTGCATGCTAAGAACAGCAGTGTGGATGTTCTATCTCGAGCACAAACTCAGACTCTGAAGCCCGTACAACCCTGTAGGCTCCAGAGCCCAAGCTCTAGCCTGAGCCAAAATGTCCACATTGCTCTTTTTAGCATGCCACTTGAGCACCACTAGCACTTGTTTGAGCCCTGTTAGCGCAAGTCTGTCCACCCAGACTGGGAGGCTTGGACCCAGCTGCAATGTAGACATACCCAGTAGTGTCCAACCTTTAATTACTCGCAGAACCAGCTTCAGCAAACACCTCTTCTCAAAAGCATAATTTCCACAGTTCTGAGAGGAATAGACTGCACAAGAGTATGGAGACAATATAAGAAACTTTGTTGTGTAGCCACACTTTTGCGGGTAGGGAAGAGAAGAAGGGCCTGAGCAGATGGAAATCAAGCACATGAATTGAGGAGACTAATAAAGGGACATTAATCCACAGTATCACACCATCTCTGACACAGTGGCATAAGCAACAGAATATAACTTAACTGTGAGGGGGCGGGGGAAGGCAGTAAAAAATGAATTGTGTTATAGTTTCTAAAACCTGCCTCCGTTAAAAAAATAAATGTGCCTAAACAATGGCAAGGTGTGTGGTGCTCACATAAATCTCCCACTTCAGCAGATGGGAAACATGTAAAACCTTAGGAAACAGTATCAGAAAATACTATAAATGTTAAGACGGCTGAGATCATAGATTAATAAAGATCCAACATTCAGTTTCCAGGGTCTTTCTCATCGGATCCATCCTCACTGCCGTCTGCTTTGATTTTCTCCAATGAACATGCAGCTGACTCTTTATTCCCAGAAAACTTATTGATGTTCCTTATAAGTGACACATAATTTTGCTGGCTATAAGATAGTTTCGGGCTTGTTCTGCAACTGCCAATTCCTTCCTTTTCTCCAGGATGCTCAGGCTAAGGCCCAGAGGGAGCAAAATCAGTTTGTATCCCTCTGTTCCCTTTCATGACATAGTCAAGATCCTTCCCCCGTCATGTGGCTGTAGTAATGTACTGATAAGCAGTTTGCTGCCTTCTCCAGACCTCTGTGCACATTTAAGAAGACGTTCAGTGTTATATAGCATCCTTCTGATCCTCCTTTAAATTCATACTAAGTAGTGTAATGAGCATTCTAATGAAGGTAAATGGATCCAAATCTTCCCACTGGGATCAGAGCTGTTTTCTGGTGTGAGCAGAGCTTATGGCTGAGGGAGGGAGAGAGGGAGACCTGATCCATTGGAGGGGGGATGGGGCAGTTTAAAGGACAGTACCCAAATTTAATGTAACACTGTGAGGTTTGCTGTTATTCCAGAGCATTGACAAAGAGGGAGGAGAAGGACAGTGTCAGGGGATGAGGATTCCCCGGAATAACCTTACTGGGGAGGAGTGGGAGGGCTATAATCTTGAAGCCAGCTGTGAGCTAAGGATCCCACCACTCAGTGATCTCCTTTGGGGCTGATCCCTGCAAGCTTTTCTTAATGTTTCTACTGTGGCAAACTTCCACTGTGTGTCAGAGACTGAGTTCAGTAAGAGTTTGCCTTAAAGAATGAGTAAGGACTTTAACATTTGGCTCTTGGCTTTTAGTAAGCATTAAACAGAGTTTTATAACTGATTAGGGCTAGATGGTGACATTTAGACACTGGGCAGCCTCTAGAATCAAAATCCTTTTCTAAATGCAGAAGGAAGGGTACACACACTGCAAGGCTTCCCTCTGTAAACATGGCCCTCTCCCTTCAGCACGAGGGACTGCAACATTCCCCAGTGCTTGCATGGGGAATAAACAGGGTTCAAAAGACTTCTTGCATTGTACTCCACGCAAAGATCAGGAGCAATCTGGCCTGTACAGTCTTTAGTAATCATCTTACATTTCTTAATATACAGTTGAGTGTTAATTTTTGGTGTTGGTATTTTAGCTTCAAGCCATTCCTAGTGTTTTTCCACAACTCTCTTTACCTGCATGATCAGCTAGGTTAAACGGGTCCAGAGTTTCTAGTTTGTCTAATAGTGCATGTAACTAACGTCCCATTTTTACAATGAAACCAATCTAGTTGAGTCCTACAAGAGGAGCACGACCACAACGCTACTCTTCTAACAGGTGATTTGAAAGGTCAAAGAGTATTTATGTTCAGTATTTTTAAGGTTAAAATATACAATAAAGAATGAAAGGTATTTGTGTTTACTCTGGCATCTGTGCTATTTTCTTCCTTTGTTTGGGGTTTATGCCCCAGAAGGAGAAAGGATTAGCAATAAAAGATAAATTCCCATATATCTTTCCACCTAAATATAGATTACGTTCTTTTAATCTGGCTTTGAATTGAAGTAAAGAAGTCTTAAAGCTAGATGATGATTATGCTAAGAGTATTTCTGGCATTGTTGGCAATGGTGCCATTCAGTTACATATTTTCCATGTGTTTTGTTTACCCTTTTTTGTGCATCTTCTAACTGGTAATTGTCACCTGCTGACCTAATTAATTTTTCAGCTTTAAAACTGATGGCAAAACTGTAAAACAGACTCATGTTTATGGAGGTCAGATAATTTTAGGAGTCTGACTGGAATGATGCAAAAAGTAATAATAATACATGGAATACACAAATAATTAAACTATGCGTTGGGGAATCTATACATTGCATAAAGACATTAGCAAAACTTGCACTGAGATGGTTGATTCCTTTCAAAGAGAAAAGTAACAGTATTCAGATGCCTTAAAATCATCAGTGGTAAAATTAGACAAAAAAGGAGAAACTTTGCGTAAAGTATCTCTGTGTAAATGTGCAAGAGAAGAAGGGGGAGGCCTGTGAGAGAGAGGTTGAGAAACAGACACTGCATGTTTCATGTTACTGGCATTGAGAAAGTACATGTAATGATTTGTTTGTAGTTCTTTTTACTTGAAACTTTGAGCATTGAATTTAAAATCAACTGTCGCTGACTTTTGTGGTGATGTGATCTGTAACCAGCAAAGCACTAGCTTCTTCCCCATACTTTAATGATACTGTAAACCGGCATGACCTGAAAGTAGTCAGCCAATCAAATAAATAAGTGCAACACTTTATTATAATATATAGCATATAATATAGTAGATGAGTTGTTACAACTCTGAAACCTTATTTTGATCACTATGATTGTGTTCAGGGTAAAAAAAAATAAAGGCAAGGCATGAATCCATTGCACTTGTGTCATCTGCTCTCACCCTGGTATAAATCTGGGTTACTCCACTGTCTTCAGTAGCGTTATTGCAGATTGGAACTGGAGTGAGAGAACCTATTCTGGTTCTTGATTTTACAGTGCTATATATGTGGCCCCAGTCTTGCAAAGACTTGTTTGTATGCTTAACCTTACACACAGTGAATAGTCCAATTGCAGTTACATTGGGCATAAAGTTAAGCAACCGCATAAACCTTTGCAAGGGTAGGGTCTATGATAGACTGTGCCTTTTAAGAAATATGTTGATCTAACCAAAATCAGAGATGTCTATTGTTAAGCAAATGTGCATAGAATTCATTCAGGATACAGAACTTACTCATTTTGGTATCTTTATTTTTTTATCATTTTTTGCCTTCTTACCTAAAAGTTTTATATGTTGCCTATGAACTTACACTGAAATCTCATTATATTCTTTTTCATTCTAACAGTTACCTTACTGTTTAATCTAAAATGTTTTCCTTCCATGAGCATCTTTGTATACAGGGCATCTTGAATAGTGAAGTGGAGCTCTTTGGTGAAAAAGAATATTTCTTATGACAACATTTTTTTGGTTAATTTAGTCTGGCTAAAATTACATACATATTCATGCATCTTAATAAGAACAAAGCTTTACTCTTGGATATTTTCCATAAATTTGTCCTCATAAGCAATTTGATAGACATCTACTATAACTGTAATGGTTGAAGTTTACAGTAAATCAGTCTCCCTGGTTTAAAAATCTATAATTTATTAACCCATTCCCCAAAGGTCCAACCCTTCATATAAGATTACAAGAAAATTGTCACTATTTTTTATTTTAGAGCAGGGAGCATTTTATAATCGGAGTATATTGTCTAATTGTTACAAAATTTATTGTGTTTTACTAATGTAAAATCAATTTAGTTCCTGATATTAATTGAGCGTAAGATTATGGATGGCCAAAAAGGGCTTCAAAACATGAGCCCATTATTATAACTGTGTTTTTCAGCTGGGGTTTTCTATATTAAGTCTGATCAACATTTAGCTCTGACACTGATGTACAGTTACCATACTGGCTATGAGGGTTAACCATTGTAGTGGTGTACACAAAGCTTAGATAACTTAATTCAAGCTGTATTATTGGTAATGTGATATCACTAATAAACTTCACCTTGATCATTGAAGTAGTCTGAGAACAGATGTGGATGCTGCAAGTAGGATAAAGTACTGTGACAGACAGTATCACAAAGGGATGAGGGTGTCACCATACAAGTTGACTGGTAAATCTGCTGCCCTGTGGTCAAAAATACATTGTTAAATATATTCACATACAAATAAAGCTCAAGATGAACAGTAGACTACATTTTTGTTTCCATTCTCAGTACTTTTATCTATATCATTTAGCACAGGTTTTATTAAGTACATTGAAAGGTTAACTCTTTGTCTTTTTTTGTTTTCTTATTTGCTATGTTGCATAGGTAAAACATTTAAACTCAGTGTTGCCAACTTCTGTGATTTTATCATAAGCCTTGTGAAACTGAATGTTTTCTTAAAGCCCTAGCTCCCAGAGTCAGGTTATTACATGAGAATCTCAGCTTGCATTTTAAAAAAAGTAACTTTCTAGCTTTCATGGTTGTAAAGAAAAGGTTGAGGATGTGAATCCCACAGGTTCTAAACCCAAAAGTAAACAAAAAGAACACAACATTTATTCTTTTTTTCCAATTTCCTGGTTGTTGTAACATGTAGAACAGTTATGAACCAGTTATGTTCCTCTGTAACATGTAGAACAGTTATGAACCTTTAAACTGACTTTTAAACTAGTAAAAGAAATACCATTATGGGAAAAAAATGAGCACTTTTTATTTTTAAAACCTGCTTCCCTAAACTACTTTTAGTGCTTTAGTACCATAGGCCCTGACCTTGCAAGTAGTTCCATGTATCTGCTTCCATGCTTTCACCTGCACATAGCACCATTGAAGTCAATGGGTTCTGCACAGGCGTGGGTTCTGGCCATGTGAATTTCAGGGTATGTGTACACTACCTTCTGGATCGGCAGGCAGCAATTGATCCAGCATGGATTGATTTATTGCATCTAGTTGGATAAATCACGATAAATCAATGCAATAAATTGACTCCCAAGCGCTTTCCTGTCGACTCCTGTACTCCACCACTGCAAGAGGCGCAAGCAGAGTGGATGGGGGAGTGGTGGCAGTTGACTTACCACAGTGAAGACGCTATGGTAAATGGATCTAAGTATGTCGACTTCAGCTACCTCATTCGTGTAGCTGAAGTTGCGTAACTTAGATCAGTCCCACCCCCACCCCAGTATAGACCAGGCCTAAGTTTTGGAATGGAACCTTCTGCCATAAGCTGAAAGAATTTTAAAGTCTACTCTACTTTTCATTATTTCTATCGTTTACTTCTCACTCAGCTTATATGATAGAACTAGATTGGTCAATGTCACTTTTGTTTCTGTTTCACTTTCTCTTCCTGGTTCTTATGTGTGTGCAGAATTTTGTTCTGGTTAGGTTCATAGTAGCACTGGGTAATGGTTAGCTAGAAAGAATAATCTCTGAATTTACTGAAATATTTTTGTTCCTATTAAGTTTTGTAAATACAAACATACCCTTTTACAAATGTTGTGCTTGAAATGCCTTGATGTTGTCCTTTCCACCAAATCTTCCCATGACCTCATCACAGTGTTCTCAGACCTGCCGACAATGTCAGCATGAATGTTCATATAGTTTGACGCTTCCTATATAAAATGTTTATTTTATTTCTCATGAAGACTTCTGCTGACATGGTATCAAGCCACGATATAAGCATTTTTAAAACCTCTTCCAGGCAAAGCTATTTTGAGTATAGATTTCCCCACAGGAGCTGCAAAATAGGTACTCTGTAACATGTAGAACAGTTATGAAGGCCCCAGTCCTGCATAAATGTGCGCATTTGCTGAATTTTATGCACAATTAGTGCCCACCATTCAACTGGAGTCCTCATATGTGTAAAAACAAGCAGTTACACAAACGGTTGCAGAATTGGTGCCTGAGTTAAAACACTTTTATCTTGGAAAAACCACTTCTGGTGCACTCCAACTTCAGGAGATGTGCTGATCCATGAAGGCGACATATCTAAGTTTAAAACTGAACCCCCCAAATCAGAGGCAGATTTACCATGAAACAAAGGGCACGTGGAGACCTGCCAGCAGCACCACTGCAGAGCTAAGCAACTTCCTGTCATGCAGCCTCCCTCTCTCCCTCTGCGGTGTGCTGCTCCTGGAAGTAGCCAGCATTTCCGTGTGTGTGTGTGTGTGTAGGAGCGGGGGTCTTTGTGCATTGCCTCTGCCCCAAGCACCAACTCTGCAGCTCCCATTGGCTGGGAACTGTGGACAATGGGAGCTGTGGGAATGGTGCCTGCTGGCAGCAGTGCACAGAGACTCCTTGCCCGCCCCACGCACAGGAGCTGCTGCCAGAGGGGTGTGCCAGTCGCTTTGGGAGCCATGCCACCTTTCTAAGCTCTGCTGCACCCCAACCCTCCTGCCCAGCCCAAAGCCCATACCCCACACCCAAACTTCCTCTCAGATTCTGCACCCCTCATCCCCTCCCACACTCCAAAGCCCTGCCCCAGGGCCCGCATCAGCACTCAAACTCCCTCCCAGAGCCCGACTCCCGCATCCCGTCCTGCATCCCAACCCTCTGCCCCAATCAATGTACCTCACTTTATTTTCATTTACGTCCTATTACTTATAGGAGGAGGATGAAGGAAAAAAAGAATGAAAAACAGAGGGCGGGGGAGGAGGAGAAGGAATGTTCTTTTGCTTGGCTGGGTCCCAAGGAAGCTGCACACAGGGCCCAACTAACTCTAAATCCGCCACTGCCCAAAATGATCTTGGTTTATATAATCCTTGAGTAAAGGCTTGAAATTGACACAGGGGAGGGATCCATTTGACATGTTACCACTTGAAGAAGAAAAAGAGCATGCTGTAGCCTATTCCAGAAACAAAATTCCTGTCTAAATTCAGTTCTGGGATTGATCCTTCAGCCTGACTCACATGAGAAGAGCTGGTAGACTATTATACCCAAGTAGTTTACCCAGTTAATTATTTGTTGAATACATTATTTTCCTACTCTTCTACCAGCTGTATAGACTTCCATATGCCATTCATGAGGTACATTATTCACCAATTTGTTTTTCAGCAAAAGGAGAATAATATCTTTGCCGATAATTTTTCCTACTATTCAATAAGCTGTAGACTTTGGGTCCCTTCACCTGAGACCTCTGCAAATAAAACATATCAGCCTTTTTTCTTCCTTCCAACCAGTCAGCAATAGAATATTTCAAGCCACAAAATAGCCAGTATTAGTAAGCAATACTAATAAGTTGTCATTTCACATGATGTCATTTATTTTATAATGGTATGTTTTGATTTAATGTCCATCCGACCACAAAATCTAAAAGAGATTTGCCTTTGTGTTGAATGGGGGTCTCTTTAATTCAGTGCAACCCGTGTTTTGAAATATTAGGGATGTTGCCTGGGTTCATTCTTCTGCCTTAACTCTGAGCTTTTTCTTTCATGCCATGAGCAACACTGCAAAGGAGGATGCTGTGATGTGGCATGGCAGTACCCTCCAGTGTGAGCATATCAACGTAAATTAGACAGATTTTTTCCCCCTTCTAAATGCCAGGTAAAGATTCCCATTATAAAGTAAACAACTGCCCCAGAGAGAAGTGAGAAGGAGGGGGTGGAAACTTGGGATCACAAAGTCCTTGCTGTCACAACGGGTGGCTATTTTTATCACGAACTGGTGTAAGCCACCACTGGCCTTTTCTTTTGTAAGAGGAAGCATTTTAAGATATAATGGGAAATGATATATGGACAGGAAGAAGAATGTACAGAGAAGTGAGGGCATTTGCTGCAGGTACTGGTAACTAGTAGAGTGTGCGAATATTATCTTGGTGGATATTATAATTATTTCTATTTCAGTAGGATACAGAAGATCCAATTGTGACCCCATTTTTATAGGCATATATGAACACTTAGAAAGCCATGGTCTTTATCCAAAAGAGCTTGCAATCCAAGACAAGAAGCAACACACTAAAGGGAGGAGGAGAGGAATACAGTCAAAACATGCATCAATTTATATACATTATAGATCCCATTTTCAAACAAGGGCACTTAAAGCAGCACCTGCATAAAATGTAACCTCATCTGTCCTGTGTCCAAAACTCACATTTGCATCTATAAGAGGTGTTTTGTGTGCAGTTGACATGCCCGCATTTTTGTGGGCTAGTTTATTTGGAGTATTCTCATTTCAGAATGTGACACTCTGTGTAGTCTCCTGAATTATGCCAGTACATTCTAACAAGGGGTAAGATTTTATCTAGTCTGTGAGAAAAAGTTGGTGTGTCCTTGAGGACTGAAGTGCAAAGTTGGGGAGGTTCCACAATGTATGGCATGGGTCATGAAGTGACAGACTGAGAGAATAATTATATAGTGCTGCAGCAAGAGAAGTATGGTTTGTAAATGTATTGAGTGTATGGGAAAGAATTGTTTAATAGCAATATGGCCTGGTAATTAAAAATCTATCTCTTCATACACTTCATTGAAAACTATAATTAAAACATTTTGTTGACTTGTTCCAAAATTAGAATCTCATTTTGTGTCAACAAGAAGCTTAGAAATCTCTTTGCAATCCAGGGATGCTCAAGGAATGAAAGAATTAAGAGTTAGTCAGCACTATTAAGAGTGATCTTAAAATGAAAAACAGATAAAAACTGTATTTCCATTGAAGAGACTTAAAACAGTTGTAAGTGAGAATCAAGCCAATCGTATTTCAATGAAGGCCAATTTAAACTTATCTGTCAGAATAAAGGAGCCTTTAAGTGGACATAAATGTTGTGTTCCCTTTTATACTGCCAGATGAGAGTAAATTGAGAATTAAGCCCTAAATCTTTAGAATCATATTCTGCTCACTTTATTTTTCCAAGTAGTCCCATTAAACTGTGCTTGATGAAGATTAATAGAATTTGGTCCTAAAAAACTAAAAAAAAAAAAAAAAAAGGCATTTATGTAAACATAAAAAACATTTAAAAAAATAAGAAAGGATCGTTTTGTTTGGTGTTGCTGGTGTAAACAGCTCATGTTTTTAAATGGAGTATATTGAATAATGCATCTATTTAGGGGCCTACATTTTTGATAGTGTTCCTTTAATTTACTCCAGCTCTGTTCCAGGAAAAAGAAATAACTTCTTCTGGGCACAAGTCGTAATTCTAAGCTAGGTTCTTCTCAGTCTCAGCAATACTGAGATGATCGCTTTAGGTAGTTCTTTCAGCTTACAATATTTGGGACTTTGCTGTGGCTTCTGGATCCCAAATAATTTTTTTATTCCAACCTCTCCTAAGTCACCAATTGAAATATTGCAAAACTGCATATTATTACTTCTGAAAGGGATATTGTGATCCGGATTCATGCCACCAATACTTCACAATCGGATTACTGTAATGCATTTCATTTCGATCTTCCTGTATCTCTAGGGAGTTGCCAGCAAATGGTCCAGAACTTAACAGTCGGACTTCTTTCCTATTAGAGTTATTACTAGCATCTCTCTTGAGCTTTTTATAAACTTAGCTGGTGTGATCTAGAATAAAAGCTTGCTTGTGACTTTCAAGCAATGATATGGCTTTGCTCCAACTTCCTTTTTTTGACCTTCTTGTCTCCTTGGATTCCATGTCCATTGCTTGGATTGGAGGATAGCTGTTTCTCTCCCCATGTTTGTCAACTTAGAATAGTGGTTGCAAGATTTTTTATCCATTGGTGCCACAAAACTCTTTCTCATTAAATTTGGTCTTAATTTTGACTCAGGAACTTGAAAGCCTGCATGTCTGATTTCATATTTAAATAGTTTTAACTAAGAATTGCTGGTATTTTGGGATAAATTGCCCATGTGTTTTGTTTTACTCAGTATTGTCCCATGAGGTCATATGTATCATAAAATCATAATGTATATTTAATATGGTAATGATATATATGCACACCAGTATGGCATTTAACTGTGAAATTAACACTTTTCATGTTTTTCATAAATGTCTTTGCAGTATTTTACAAGTCTGACTAATTACTAGCATGTACTCAATATGCTAATTTAGAAAGAGACCATATTTGGTGGTGGTGATTATTATTACATAACCAATCACATAATAGTTTTGCAGTTTATGTGCTCTTGCGTTTAGCTTCCTTTTTTACACAAATTGCTAAAGTTCCGTCTTTGCTGAAACACAACCCCTTAACTTTTTTTAACAGGAGAAATAAAAGGTATAAACATTGTTTGGCCTTTCCTTAATAGCTTATTTCTGATCTCCCGAATATCAGAATAAATTTGACATAATTCTAGTGAATTTCTACTGGTGTCAAATTGGTGAAAGATCGAAGTTAGGCACCCAGTGTTTGGTACATGCAGTGTGAATCTTCTGGATAGGAAATACATTTAGAAAAAGTGCTTATTTGAAAAGGAGGTTTCCTTTAATTAAACTGGGGAGGTGAAAATGATCAGTATTGAATGTTTAATGCAACATTTTAGATGCCCCGTTTTTTTTCTTTGCACATTCACCTCATCTTGAGCAGAAATAAAAGGTTCAAGGCTTGTCACCATCAGTTTATAGATAGCTGTTTAAAAATAATGAGATATTGGGTATTGTAAGGCTCAGGGCTGTCTTGCCAGACTCACTTATTGCCATTCACCTTTTGTCAGAGTTGCAGACAGAAGACATTCAATTAAAAGTTGTCACCTGTTGCATATGACCTAATTTGTACTCGTAGGTGTCACAGATTAGGGTACTGTGTTTCATATGGAGACATTTATTTATTTATTTTTAATGTAAAACAACAGTTCACTTGGGGAACATTTTGGGCCATGTTATAAAATGTGGCACCATTTCTGTAGAGGCTACTATTTACTGGCAATCACTTGTGCAGAAATAATGGAGTATAATTGCACAAAACCTCACTTACATGGGAAGATTGAATTTAATTGGGTTTTATGCGTAAACATTGTTTTGTTTTATGCACAAAGAATAGTGTGCACAAATTCTACATGACAATTGCTGCATGTAATGTTAAAACTTCTTGCAAAGAAGGACGACGCATCATTTTCCCTCTTTAAAAGGAAAAGGGCAAGGAAAGCAAGGTGTAGATAAATTAAGTGACTCGCCTGCAATTATAAAGTTAGTTTATAATATATAAATTATAAATTCTTACTATTATCTGCATAGTAAAACAGAGAACATACGACTACTGACTTCAAGCCAGCTGCTCTAACCATTAGACGTGCTATAGTCCCAAACTAGAATGTTACAAGGATGGCTCTTGTAAATGGTAAATTCCATCCTCTAGACAAATTAGGAAATAGCTTTTGGGTCCTGACCAGGGGCAAAAATAACTTAAAAATGTTACCGGTTCGGGGGCCCAGCTCCAGGCCACCGGAAGGAGCAGGGCCTCGGACGAAGGGGTGGGGCTCGGGCGGAAGGGCAGGGCTGTGAGTCAGCTTCCCCCAGCCAACCCTTCAGCACTGTCTGGCCTGCACCGCCTGGGATTCCAGTGGCAATTTAAAAGGCCAACGGCTGCTGGAGCCCCAGGCCCTTTTAAGTCGCCAGGGCTAGGGCCGCTGCCCCTTTTGTCCCCTTCCCTCCCACCTGGGATGGGGCAAAAGGGGCAGTGACGTTAAAGCACTGCCATTGCAGTGCTTTAAAGAGGGTCTTTAAAGGGCCGCTGCGGCAGCAGTTTAACATCAACTGTGTACCGGCCCGCACTGGCCCACTTTCACCTCTGCCCCTGACTGACTGTAAAGTAGTAAACTCAGTTCTTAATTGATTTTTAGACTTCATATGCACCACTAAATAATGTGTTCAATAATGCAGGTTGCTATCAGAAAACAAAAACTCTGCAGACTTCCCCTTGCTAACTGTTAATTTAGCTGTAGAGCAAGAAACCTTTAATATGAGTCATGGCTTTTATCTTATTTGATGCCTTAGGATTCAGTTTTCAAAAAATAAAAATAAAAATCAATGCCTAATGGCTACGGGTGCAATTTTAGTTTTACCTCACATGCTTCCAAATATGATACCATGTGATTTCAAACACGCACAAATTGGCATTTGTGCAATTCAGCAGTGAGCACATACACCAAATGTATAGCATTAGCAAATAAAGATAGCTCCTGTTATCCTTTTTCTCCATGCTATGTTATTTACTGCACATTTCTAGTATATTGTGTGTGGTTTTCCACTGTAAATCATTTTGATTTCAGGATTAACTGGCCTCACGCTATTCTAATCCTAAAGTATAGAAATTACTGACCTGTCTTAATCTAAGTGTTGCTGCACACCTTATCTCCAGATACTTTCTTTCTGTAGTTATGGAGGAAATTTTTTTTTTACTTATTTTGGGAAATAAACACACAACTAAATGTACATAATATTCACTCAACTTTATTCAGCAATCTTATAAATAAGCACTGGACGTCCAGGCTGAATTGGAACACCCTATCATAATGCCGTCCCAAAGGAAAACTGCATCAGAGTCTGCCACTAAAATCCCTTCTGCAGCTTCTTATACTGCTAATCTGGCTTTTGCCTCTAATACTGATGCTGCTGCTCTTTCTGATGCTGAGTGAGGTATTGTTACTTCAGTTTCCTCTCTTGTTAGTCTCACTGTACAATCTTAAAAACAATTTTTGGAGTCTTACAAGCATCACTTTTATAAATGGAACTAATCCAATTTCTTATTCACACTGTGGTGGAAGAAGCCACAGAGTGCAGCAACTTCTATTGCACATCTTGAGCATGTCATTGGAGGGAGAGCCTACCAAGAAGACATGTGGGTGGAACAGAATCCTGTTTGCCACAATTCTCATGGCCACTTTAGGGGAGTAATAGAGGAAGAACGAATGCAATCCCAAACATCCCTAAGGAAGTTAAAATGAAGGGTTTGATTCTGATCTTCCACCTATTCTTCACTGCAGTAACTCCACTGACATCAGGGGAGTTAATTTTGATTTCACAGCTAAAGACATGCAACTTAAAGAAGTGGGGGAGATGGATAAAATCTACTTTAAACAAAATAAACCTCTACATATCAACTATTGTTAGTTGACAATTTCTGGGAGGCAATCAGGATACTAGAGAGCCTTGAGGAGGGTTTGAAGGAGAGGATAGGGGCATTGCAGATCAGTTCAGGAACTATGTTCAGTGCATAAAGGGCACCATGCAAAGAAGCACAAATATGTTTGTGGGAGAAGTAAACAAGTGGGCATTCGAGGCTTACAAGCGGGGGGGAGATGGGGAGGGGCAACATGATAATGACAAGAGTGATTTAATAGGAGGGATAAGGTCACAAATAGCTTAAACTCAGTTCTTAATTTGTGCCAGGGCTTTCCAGGGCTGAGCCCCAGCCTTTCTGGGCTTGTCACATCAGTTGTGAAAGTACAGAAATTGCTTGAGCCCCACCACTACTTTCATTACAAATTAAGCACTGCTTAAACTTGAGCCAGTGGAGGGGTGTAAAGAATTGGATGACGTAGTCAGCTGGATGGATGAGGAAGAAGACCTTGGGAGCTGTGTCTCACATGGACTGGAAGGGGGTATAGGAGTGCTTGGGAGACCAGAGAGGATGAAGTAGAGATGAGACCCTGGACAAGGGTGTAACGATGTGCAAAGAAAGGGTTTGAAGGAGAGGATAGGTTTTAGAAATGTTAGTGGGATCAGTGGTGTACTTTGGACATAGTCTGGATGTGTGGACAAGAGAGAGGGAGTTGTCAAGGATGACCCCGCACATTACGGTTCACACATTGGGCAGAAATTGTCTTTTTGTTCTGTGTTTGTACAGTACCTAGCACAATGGCATCATGGTCCATACCACGGGCTCCGAAGTGCCATGGTAATACAAATAATAAATAATAATACCCAGTGGTACATATAAATACAGGATTGGATTGATGGAGACAAAGCAGGAATGCAAAAATATAGTATGTTTTGTCTGCACAGAAACTAGAACTGAAATAACTAACTGGGTTGTAACTCATAAGTTGAGTTATTTCAGAGCATGTGTGTGTGTGGACATTCTTTATTGCAGAATAATAATGTGCTGTTTCATTATTACTTGAGTTGATAACGAATTGGCTTAACATCATACAGGAAGTTTATGACAGGATCAGGAACTGAATCCGGTTCTATAGGGTCCTAGTCCAGCGTGTTAGGCACCAGACTATTCTTTCTGTAAGGTCAGCTGAAGAAACCCTTATGCTATATTGGACTGGGTAGCTACCTCTTCAAAAAAGTTTAGTTACTGCATGTATTTTCTGTATCCCCATGTATTCTAGCCTGTGACTAATCCTTGCCATTTGAGTTTTGTAAATCATGTCTAAGTGCGTGATTCCCGTTCCCGCTCTAACAGGTGATTTAGTGTTTGTAATCAGAGACAAAGTGGAGAGTTCTGTTAGTTGCTTTAGTGTTGACTGCTGAGATCATGTGTTAATTGGTAATTGGCCCATTCCTTTAGTCCATGCTGAGATAAAATTCTCACTGACATCACTGGGATATTTCCTGTTTAACGGTTTCAAGATGAAAGCTGACATTAGGGGCCAGATCCTTTGCTGACGTAACTTCACTTGGCTTAGGTGAAGCTATACCCATTTATACCAGTGGCCTCAGCGTATTGTAATAATAGATGGCTTTTCATTGAAAATCTCAGATCACTTTAATGAGGTGGGCTAAGTACCATTATTTTCATTTTATGGATAGGGAAACTGATGCAATAACAAATTGAGTTGCCAAAGACATTCTTACACAGTTGGAGTTAGAGCAAAGGTCAACTTACTCCCTTTGTACTCTAAATATGTGCCGCACTGTCTCTGTTAATATTATAAATATACTCTGTTTGCTTATACTAATCAACTTTATGACCAGGATATCTGGTGTTAATATTATTCCCCAAATCTGATCCTTTTAAACGCAACTTCATGCATTGTAATAGTTTGTTTGTTTTGGATAGGCAGAGTAGAGCGGGTGAACACAGAGTTATAATGTCCCAAACAGGCAATAGCAGCCAAACAGGCAAATATACTTATTCTGTTGTGATGACTCTCACAATTGCCATGGTTTACAGGTTGGGAGGTCAGGAATTGGGGGAGAATATATATACACAAAATAAACCTCTCCAACTACTGGATTCCCATTCACCACGAAAAACAAACAAACAAACAAAAAACCCCACCAAATAAACCACATTGAACTAAGGGTCAGACTCTGGTATGCTTTCTTACTTTTGAGTAACAAATTACTTTGTAAGTACTCCTTATAAGACTCCCATTGCTAAGTAAGATTCCCAATGTGAGTACGAGTGTCAGCATTTGGTTCTAATACAGTTATTTGTTGTTAGGATTAAGCTAAAATTTAAGGAAGCATAATGGTAAGTTTTATGTCTATTCTAGTAAAAAGGCTCATAGAACCCCAATTTGCTTTTCAATTGATATAATGGTATGTTAAAATCTAACATCTGGGGGGAAAATATTAAAAAGCATTTTTACACATAACGTGGTCGCTGACTCATCCCCTAGGAATGCATTATTTAAAAGGGGCAGCTCTGGGCTGAAGGTCCCTTTTACAGAGCCGTCTGAAGCAGGACCCACTCTCCGTCCTCTTTATGTGGGTAAAATACCAGGTTTGGTCAAGACCTGCTGTGGGCATTATGCTGGCCACCCCTTTTTCATTATGGGGACTGGGAAGGATTTTTTCCTTTGCCAAAATATTGGCTTGGGTGCAGTTGCCAGGCGGGAGGTAGGGGGTGTTTGCCTTCCCCAAAGGGGGTTCAGGAAGGGCTCTGTTCACGCATGGCAGGAAGGGTGGTAGGCCATATGTCACAACTCGTTATTTAATTGTGTGGATGTCCAGTGCAGCTACCTGACAGGAAAGGTACACAGTGATTGGATAAATGGCTTGGAAAAGGCCTTAAGAAGAGGTGTTTCATTAAATGAATGAACAGGAGTGGATGGGGAGTCCTATAATTGGTATGGCAGGGAGCCAATTCCTCATTTCTATAACCCACCTTAACCCTTCTATGAGAGGGGTGGATGGTAAAGTCCCAGCAATAAATTTGCTGGAGGGACCTGGATGGAAAAAAGGGGGAGCTGGTAAAAGCCCCCCCAGGTAATTACAGAATAAACAGGGGTTTAGCTGCACTGTACACTTTTATCTGTCAGGTAGTCCCAGACATCTAATAATAAAGTTGAAGCCTAATTAAACTCATGTCAAATGTCTCCTTCTTTCAGTATGGCCAGACAATGTGTATCTGTGCAAATGCCAGGGAGGAAAAATTGTTCTTCTTGGTAGATTTCTATTATTTTAATTTAATCGTCAGTTCCATTACTTTTTGATTAAACATACTTCTGTCCAATGTGATCCATCTTTTATCTCTATGAAATCTCCTCCCAAGGAGAAAGAAGGATGACACCTGAATTATGCAGAATTCATTTTCTATCTATTTTTCTTAAAATGCTGGATAGTCTTTTTATAATTCCACCAATCTCATATGTGGCTTGCTCCAATCCTCTGCCTTTTTCTGAATGTTGAATCAACATGCCATGGCCTTTTTAATGTATTTTCTGGCAGTATAGTTTCTTGAATGTCAGTTTTCCTAGGTGGAGATCAAGTTCCTTGGGGTGCTTAAGGATATTTATTAACCATTAATTAAAAATTCTCTGTCTAATTAACTGTAATAACTTGTGCTAATGAATGTATATGCTTAACTTGAATTACAGATAAGCATACACATGTTGTGTTAATCTAATTCTGTTCCTGATGAAGTTACTCTGGGTTTATACCATATAACTGAGATCAGAATTTGGTCTTGAATGTAATACACACAAATATGTTTATGATAAGGATATATGAATACTGTAAATACATAGATACATAAATACATGGAAATATGAACACACTGTAGATACATAAATACATAGAGATTGCATTCATAACCATGCTTTGACCACTCTGGGTACATGATTGCTCTATTTTATTATTTATATAGTGTAATTCATAAATGTATATAGATTAGATTGGAAATTAATCAAAAATATGCTCTCTGTCTTTAAGTAAGTGCATGTACAGTTTCAGTTAAAACTATATGATCTCATACAACATTGTCCAGGCTTGGAGATCACTGCACAGTCTCAAGATTAGCAGAGCATGGAGAATTCTTGCATAGAATTGTAGATTGTGTATTTTGGTTACTGACACAGGGTCTGATTTTAATACAAATCTTTTCTCATGCCTAGTGACCTTTACTCACAATAGTATTGAAGTCAATGAGAGCATCAAGTAAGACGTCTACTAGTGTAAGAGTTTGCAGGATTGGACTCTTCACTTAACTACTTCTGATCCTCAGCAACTAGTGTGTCGAGAATCTAAGAGTGTGAACAACAGAAAGAAGAGAGAGGGAGAAATGGCCAGAAGAAATGTAAAAGAGAGAAGAGCTGAAGAGCTGGCTGTGGGATTTTTGACCCTTTGTCAAAATATCCTTCTCCCACCAAAATCCATTTAGTGTCTCTCCTGTTTTGGTTAAAAAAGGAGTGCTAGATCTCCCCTGGCAGTTTTTTTTTTCTTTTCACCAGAGCATGTCCATAGACAGCACACTGATCCTTGCTCTTCTAGCCCTGCCAAAGGTGCCCCCAGACAGCATCGGATTCCAACATCCCATTTTAGGTACAGGACTGGCCCTATAGAAGGGATGTTCATAAACTGGAGCTCCCATCATTTGTAGATTTTCAGAGTTCAGGCCAGCTCTGGAAAGAAGGAAAGGTGAAGAAGAAAGGATGCGGAGAAGCAGCAGTTGATGATAATGGGAATGAAAACACAGGGAAGAGAGAGGAATAATCAGATAATGAAAAGAGAAGTGTGCAGTGAGGACATTGTCACATGTTGAGTTCTTCAGTATTTAAATCCGTGTCATCGGGGCAGGCACAAATTTTGTGCTAGGCACTGGTTTTCTTGTTGCCTTCCTTACTTGCTGAGGTTTTCTGTTCAAAGGATGTGTTGCTGCTGGGCTATACTGACACTCTGGCTGCCTGGAATCTGTCTGGATGATTGAGTGAAATAAAAATAATTTGCTTTATGCATGCCACCTCCTTTTTTTGTTTTTTGCTAGAGCAATTTCAGCTTGTTTCAGGAAGTTCAGTTCATATAAATCCCGTGCCCAGACATCTCAGGTAACACAAATGTACTACTTAAGCCATATATAATGTGACAGCAGAATGCAAATGCTGATTTAGCTTTACTGATATCCAGATGAATGCAGATCTCCGTCCTTTGCAACCCCAACGTAACCCCTATTATTGAGTCATTTCAGAAGGATTTTAAACCATATTTGTATCTCTATAATACTTTGTGAAGTTACTCTACAGTTACTGCAGTCAATTCTCCAGGCTATCTTAATTAAATACATCTCTACTATCACAACAGGATTCAGTGTTAATTGTTTCTGAAGTTCTCATTCTTCAGGGTCCTTTGCTTCATAACAGTAGCCTAGTAAATCTGTTTGTGCTTATAACCACATATAGAGGTTGATAAAGCTTCTACTAAAGAGGACTTTTCAGCTCAAAATCTCCCCAATTGAAGGAATTCTAGACCAAACCCTATCTCAGGAGCTGTTAGCATGTTAGTAATAGCATAGTTTCATGTTATGAAAATAATTTAAATATTTTTAAATTATAGTCTAAATTTTTATCTTGTTTGTGTGAAAATATAAATAGGTTGCAAGTATTTATGAGTATTTATATCTTTTTTGTTGCTTTTAATAATTATGGTTGTGAGAAAAGAAACTTGCACTGACTATGCTACAGAAATCTCTCAAAGTGCTAGATTGTCACGTGAAATGCATCACAACGAAAGTATTAAATAAGTGTGTGTTTATTTTTCCCACGTTAGGGGTCCGCCTAGACAGAGTCCGTGGAGGTCGCCAGAAGTACAAGCGCAGAATAGATGCAGAGAATAGCCCATACCTGAACCCTCAGCTAGTTCAGCCAGCCAAAAAGCCATGTAAGTACATCAGATATATCAGTTTTTTCTTTGCATCCAAAAGGTCAATAACTCGTGGACCCATTTTAAGCTTCCATTGACTTCTTTAGGACAAGAATATGTCCCTAAAAGGCTACAGTAAATGCTATATGTTATCCAGTTACCATGGACTTTTTAGAAAAATCTTATTAGTTATCTTCATCTTTTCTCAGACTGTCAGATGAAGCTTTTTACAGGTGGGAGCATATTAATGCATGGTTTATGCAGTGCACATTTTTCATTTACAGGTTATATTTATTTTCATTGGTACATAAAATGGTTCATACTGTGATCATTAGTTCATTGGAGCTTCTAGTTTCAGATTTCACAAGAAAGTGATTTTTGTAGTTTTCACTAACTAAATGAGTTTGACTGCTCAACCTCCCAATGAAAATACATTAGGAGCCTCATTAATTTATAGCTATAGAAGGTTAACACACTAGCTAACATTAGATGAAAAGAGGAATGTGCTACACTAATAACAAGCATAGGTTGGTAGTTCTGTCTCTGATGCCTTTATGGGCATTATGGCTTTTTTTTAAAGTGTCCTTGAAAAAAAATTAAAAAGAGTACTAGAGAGAGAGCTGATCCCTTTGCTAAAATATAAGTTCCATGTTCTTTGCAATCAACAAAAAATAGCAAGAGGTTTTGCTCTGCAGTGTATACAAACTCAAGCAGCAATTGTACTAATTCCATGAAATAAATGTAATAGCATAATATCTCTAGAGCAAGAGACTATAGAATTAGTCTGCAAAGGTATGAATTTCCTACCACGTGCTTGTGAACTCTTCCATATTTAGATCAGAATTCCCATATACAGTTATCACTGTGAAGAAGGCTATTTTGCTATCAAAGCAAGACAACCCTTCTCCCCTCTACTCCCCTCCCCGACCATTTAGGGGAAAATGAAAGAAGTATGGAGGTTTTGTGCCCAACACTACCTAGCTGTGTACAAAACAGTGTTTATTTCAGCTTGTGTTCCCCAGTAGGGGACACTGCTGCGTACAATACACATGAGCATATGGGGATCTGTAGAGCAAATAAACAGTCTTTGAACTGTAAGCAAAAGGGCATTTTAGCTATGTCAAAGGAAAAACAAACAGTTTTACATAAAATTAAGGCTTAAGTGAACATATGGCATAGTTTCCTTTTGCGTTTCCAAAAAACATTATGCTGATTATACCTTCAATTGTCCAATCTGGCATCTTCTTCTCAGCCTGCATAAGCTGTTCCACCATTCTGTAAACACAATTTAGGGCTGCATTAAGCAGATTTTTCACATTATAATAAAAACTTTCTGATAATACAATAAAATGTAATAAACTCTAAGCCTTAATTTCGTTAGAGGTTTAGTTTTGCTGGATGCACAGATTGCCAGTATTTTCATTTATTTTACGTTATCATTGAGTTGAAACGTTGATAGCCTTCTAGCATACAAAAAATATTTCAGTCCTTTAATAGAGGCATAGATTAACTATTGTGCTGAAGCATCCAAGAAACTGTGTGTAAACCTGAGATTATTGGAAAGTAGCATATTACAATACCTTTAAGAAGATAATCACCAATTTCAGTAAACTCCATTTGTCTGAGATAAACTAATCTCCTTATTAATCATTATTATCTAAAAGCTTCTGTTAATTTTCCTTAGCTCACTCAATTACAAACATTTTTGTAACAAACACTCATAAAACTTAATTTTTGGATCCTGTCAGATAAGTGTCAGGAAACTGTTGAATCGGTTTTATTGAGGAAGTAGCCTGGGAGATTTTCTGGACCCTGACTGATACTTTGTGCATAACAAAGGCACAGGAATGAAAATTGGGTTCTATTGATTCTAATTAGGGAAACATTAAATAAGATTTACCTAGAAACGATGCTCATGGCTATTCAATTTCCTGCGTGATGGGTCTTTCTGAGAACATTCAGAATTTCCCTATGCCTTGTACTAAACCATGCTCCAATACATGTAGCCTTTTTCTCTATAGTGAAGTAACAGGGATTAGGAGGTCTCTTTTAGACAGGCCTCTTTCTGCCCTTTTTTTGCATTTCCTTTCTTAGCTACAGAATCTAGTGGCCTGCCTTCAGGTCTTGTTGTGTTGTCAGAATAATGAAAGTGGAGATTTTGTGAAGCAGAAATGAAAATGTACACCATTCTTGAATCATCTGCAAGAAGCAAACATTTCATGAAGATGCTGTTATTGGGAAAAAAAAAAGGGAGATTTCCAGTATGCTCCTTGTGTGAGTTTGAAGTGAAAAAAACTAAATTCGTGGACATTTACCTTAGCAATCTGGAGCTCTTGCTCACTAATATACTGTAATTTTAAATACATGGCTTATGTCCCCATCTTCATGCATTTTAATGTGAATGCTGTGTCCATTTATACATTTTTTGAGAAAAGTAGTACGAAAAATATAATTTAGTTACTTTGCTTTTCACTGCATATGGATTTGTTGTTAAATTCTTAAGAAAATATGCTATAATCTTTGACTTTTGGAAAGAATGATGTTTTCCAATAAGTTAATAAAAAACAAATGAAGAATCTGTTCATTAAAAAAATAATAATATTATGTTGAATAATTATTTGCCGCTATTCATTAAAATTACCAAGTGGCATCTTTAAATAAGATTAACATTCCCTGTTAATCGGTTTGATAGTAAGTAGAATGTTGAAATAAATAATGATTTAGTTGGCATAGCTCTTACAGGTCATATAAACATGAATCTCTCCCCCTGTAATAAAACATACTTGATGGAATGCTTTCCATATGGGTCTTGCATTTATTTTATGAAGGATTTACATGTATCACAACTTTACACACATTTGTAATAAGGCTAAAATACTGCTGAAAATAGATCAGAATCAAGGAGTCAGTGTCACAAAAGAGCACTAAAGAATCAGAAATCAGAATCAAGGAAGGATATTTTGGGAAATCTGACATGAGCAGATATCTTGGAACCTGTCCTGCAATCGCTATGCAAGTCAAACTCCCATTTATTTCAGTTGTAAGTTTTTCCTGTGAGGACAGTAGGGCTATATCTGATATTTGGAAGCAGGAAAAAATATCAGCTCCATCAGTTTTCATGGCAGTCAGAGGGAATTGAGGGTGCTGGACAGTCTTCTCAGGATCAACTCCTATATACATCAAGCCACATGACTGTTTATCCCAAGGGACTGAAAAGATTATTCTAAGTCCTCTAAAAGGCTACAGTTTGGGCTCTAAGAACATACGCTTTATGTCTGGCTGATACATTTCAGGTATGCTACAAGATGTACCTATCATTAAAAGGTAGGACACCTGGCTGCATATATTCAGAAAAGTATAGAAGACTTAAGGGCCCAATCCATCTCCCACTGATATCTTTCTACTGAGTACTCCGGGAGGTGGATCAGGCTTCTAAAGAAGAAAAAAGGCATCTGTTTGCATCTCAAATTAAAGCGTCAATATACAGTGTAATACTGACAGATTGTATTTGTTTGCTACTAGTATACTGTGGAGTTGTGAGCGTCTTAGCCCTGGTCTACACTGTGGGAGGAAGGGGGGATTGATCTAAGATATGCACCTTAAGCTATGAGAACAGCGTAGCTGAAGTCGATGTACTTAGATAGACTTACTGCAGCATCTTCATGGCAGGGAGTTGACTGCTGCTGCTCCCCCGTCGACTCCACCTGGCCTCTTGCAGCGATGGAGTACAGGAGTTGATGGGAGAGCACTCAGGGATCGATTTATCATGTCTAGACTAGACATGATAAATCGACCCCTGATAGATTGATCTCACAGCATCGATCCCCACCGTAGAGTAGACCTGCCCTTATAATAAACCCATGCAATTTTTCATGCTTTCTTTTTTGACCGTTCATCCTAATATAACTGATTGCTCCATATAGATCACATGATTCAAGAGTATGCAAAATAAATATTAAATAAATGAAAAGTTACAGATATTAAAAACTATTCCAAAATAATTCAATAACATTTTTGCATACAAAAGAGTTTTCTCAGAGCTTAATTCTGATGTCACTTACACCAGTTTTACGTTGGTATATTTCCATTGATTTTAGTGAAGTTACTCCTGATTTTATCTGTAAATGAAAGGAGTCTTAACTCCCTCCTGTTTAAATTAAAAGAAGCTAATTTGGGGTGAGATTCTGAGGTTCTGCATCACACAGTAGCACAAATACAGGCAGTAGCATCTTGTTCCTAGAATACAAGCCCCTGGGACCACAAATTTTAGTATTATCATTTTAGAAGAGTAGACTATAGGTGCTATAAAATATATAGGGTAATAGTTGCTCAGAAACTCATGTGATTACATGTATTAGGAGAGTTTGACTCTGACATCTGAGAAAAAGAATGGCAACAAAAGTTTCGGATATTAAGAATTTTATGATTTGTTAATTCTCTGTATTGTTTTTATTCAGGCAATATGCAGCACTTCTTAAAAACACTATATCCAAAAATATAAATAACAGAAAAAGTCTCAGTTTGTTAAACCTAAAGCTTATTTCAATACCTAAAGATTTTGTCGATGACAATTTTATTCCAAATGTTATGATGTAATAATTTTATTTGCGCATCCCACAGATATTATTTTATTTGTAATTTATATACAATATTTTAGTCACGTTTGCTGAAAATGTTTATATGGGACCCAGTGAATCTCTGCTGTAACTCCTTGGTGCAGTCAATAGAGTCACCAACGGGTGAAATTTGGTCACTGTTCTTAAGCTAATATGAAACTTAATTCACTTGTTAGAAAAATAGGATAACCCTACTGGTGATCTTGTAGCATTCTGGTCCACTTTTACAGATAACAAGATTGTCTCCCATTTGCTGGTTGCTGAACCAGAGAAGATCTATGCCATGCCTGACCCCACTGTTCCAGATAGTGACATCAAAGCGCTCACCACACTTTGTGACCTGGCAGACAGAGAATTGGTGGTCATCATTGGATGGGCTAAACATATTCCAGGTACATAGTATGTGCGTGTGTATGTGTGTATATATATATATAGTTGTAAAACAATGACTGCCTGAAAATCAGCACACAGATTATTACTTTATAGTGAGAAAATGAGATGACAGATTTATAAAGTTTTATGTTTAAGACTGCAGAATCATTACAGGAATGTTGATTACAATATATCCTGGTCTGGGCATAGTATTATTCTTATTATTAAGTGGTACTAGTGGAGGTATAAGTGAATTAATGTTTTAACATGTATTTTATTAAAGAGGACAAGATCTCAGGTGCAGCTGAACTGCACAGGGCACTAGTGAGAGAGGTGTGTTCAAAGACATCTTAAAGCACACTCTTTAAAACTCTATGCAAGGCTAGTTCCGCTGCACTGATC
The DNA here is from genome assembly GCA_007922305.1 of Dermatemys mawii. Classification (NCBI taxonomy): domain Eukaryota; kingdom Metazoa; phylum Chordata; order Testudines; family Dermatemydidae; genus Dermatemys; species Dermatemys mawii. The sequence goes on from ML677362.1 coordinate 12,850,711, forward strand.
AGAGCAGTCTGAAGCCTGCATTGTAAACAACCCAAAGTGGTAAAAAATTCAACTAAAGTTCAGTGTGAAATAGGGGAATCTTGGTCACTATCCCTCTCCCCTGTTTTGCCAGCAGGAGTTGGGGAAGTGGCATAAGAACATCTACATTAGTAGGCAGATCACCTTAATGTGGGGTTAAAGTCTTCATTGCCCCACAGTAATTTTGGAGAGTTAAACTGATTTTCGGGCCAGATTATACCAGTAGTAGGGCACAAGGGCACCGTATCTCAATATTTCCCTGGTCTGTGCAAGATGGACCAGTGTCCACATCACACAATAATATGTCATAATTAAAGCTAATTAGCAATTTCAGATGAGACAGTGATTAGCAGAAATAATCTCTCAACGCAAAGATTCATGGATCTTCCAGGTCAGGTCTGAAGCATGTTTTCAGTGCAGTGTTTTAGACACTTTTACCTGTTGTCTAGCTGTGCCAGGTCCAGGTAAAAGCCGGCTTCTCTAGTCCGGCATGTGCCTATGTAATCTCCTCTTTCTTCCAATCACCTGGGGCAATAGGTCAGTATCCCATGCTGACCTGCTCAGGGCTGCTTCAAACTCACTCTGTGCCTCTCTATTCCTTAAAGAGGTATGCACCTTCCTCTAGCAAGCCAGAGAACACCCTCTCCTCCACCCCTGCTTAATGTGTAGTGCGGTCATTCTATGGTAATAAACAAATACACTCTCCAAGGCTGTCAGTCTCTCACCTTACACAAACATATGAAAAAAATGTTAACTTTTTATTTAGGTTAGTTATTTTATTATATTCATCTTGGTATTCTAGCAAGATAACTAGAGATATCTGTGCATTTCAGTCAGCTAATTGCTATACTGAAGCCTCAGAATACCAGCCATTCACAATGAGGACTGATGTACTTTAATTGCTATAGCCAATGTACCACTGTCCTTTTAGATTTCATTTTCCCCCTTGCAATTCTCTGATTCACCTTAATGTGTATGTGTAAGCCAGGCAATTTTCTGTTTATCAAAGTTAAAAAATAATGTATATTTCTAATACCATCAGAAATTGCTCCCTTATTATAATATTAGTAGACTGCATCGACTACATATGTACATACAATAAGCTAGATCTTATTTATAAATGGAACAGCAGATAGTAAACATTTACATTTCAGTATGTTACTTTGTTCCTCAGATTCTTTTGTTTTAAGCATTTCTTGTGGTAATGATCCAACACTTAAGTGTTGGGTTTTTGTCTTCCTATATGTCAAGAACAGTAGAGCCCCAATTCTGCTTGGGCTTCTGGTCCTACCACAGTACAGATAATAAATAATAATAATACTCAATAATTAATAATCAATATGCTTCTAAAGCATAATTTTACTTCTTTAGGGAGACAGTATCCTGCACATGCTGAAATATTTCATATTCTGCCCAGATGAAATTTTATTTATTCAAAGTTTGTACCACAGATGGTTTATAAACAAGCTTTTGAATCATGAGCAATGTTTTTCTGGTACAGTTAACTTATTTCTGTCTCCTTAAACTAGTTTGTCTTTATGCTTTGAATGCTACAGTAATTTCTTTAATCAAATTGATGGAAGTCCCTTTCCCAGCCCACACTGAAACCAATTTATTGGTCATGATACGCCAGCTATGTTGCTAACAGTCGTAACGAACTGTCAGGCAATATCGCAGTGGAGCTAATTTGAAGTCATTAGGTGTGCAGCGTTCAGGCAACAATTTGTTACAGTGGTTAGGAACACAGCTGACATTTCTGAATGGCTTTGTTCAGAGCAGTTCTAGATGAGCCCAAGCAAATTGTAAACTAATTTAAACATCACTCTGTATTATACTAGCTACTTTGTCTTACACTGGTTGCTAATAAAGCACCCCAAATTAAGTCAAAACTAGTTAAATAGGTGAGTTTGAGCTTCATCTTCTGAAGATACCTACATCAGTCTAACTGAAATAGAGCACTGGAGCTCGAAGTCAGTCACACACCATGATGATTGCCCCAAGACCTGTTATCAGTTTGATTTGTGAATATGTTGCATAGCTTTCTTTTGGAGTGTGGGATGTAGAGGGGAGTGGAGAAACTGAGCAATCTTTTAAAAACAATTCAGTGCCTGTAGTTAGCATAAAAAACTATTGGACACCGTGAGCTGGCCTTATAAATTTAAGACCCACAATCTGAACTAGCTGAGAGAGACTTCTATAGTAGGCCAGCCCTGTCTTGTGAGACAAAGTCAAAAACACACCTGCCATGGTAAAGCTGCATTATCTAAGGTTACTCGCTTGACCCCATTTAGGTTAAAAAAATAACCTAAATAGTAAACAAAGGCAATCCTTTCTTAAGCCTTCTGATAAGCCGAGGTTAGTGATAAAATCTGTGCTTGCTGCTTTAGATCACAAAAATCAAAATGAGGAAGGGCTGAACATGCTAAAGGGCAAATGTGATGAGCATGATCGGAAGGTTTTTAGTTTGGTTTTGAATGAGGGAGTGCTGCTGAACTTGTGCTGCCAGAGCTTAACTAATGACTGGCATTGGCACAAAACAACTGTAGAGAAGCCTGCAGTGGTGCTACCTGCTGTTGCCTGTGCCAGCACATGTTATTCTAGGCAGTGATACAGTGGAACTGGGAAAAGGGACAAGTCATAAAAGGGACAAAGAGCAACAAAGGTATGAATTGTTATATAGTCATAGTCAGCCAAATAAACCTTTGGTGGCAGTCCCTTGAACGCAGTGGCATTATATGGGATAGAATTTGGCCCATTATGTGGGCTATACCAGATCTTCCTTTACTGCAGAAATTTCTTCAGGTGTAACATGATTAAAGGCCCTTTCGTTTCAGTTGTATTAGAACCAATAAAAGACTAAGCTTCAGTGCATTGTAATTAAATGGAAACCTTTATATTTTGAAAGACAACTTTATTGTGGAAAAAAATAACATTTTTTCAGCCGTTATAACGGAGGATTCTTTCTTGAAGTTATCTACAGAAAGTAATGTGCCGTAGGCATTTGATCCCTCCATCTACACTGTTCTCTGTGGAGGTCACCTCCTAAAATTTACTTTAAATTATATTAAATTCATGTGCTATCATACAATCATTAGACCTTATGAATGATTGGGAATATTCTCTAACAACTGCTTTTCCTGAACAAAAAGTGTACGGTTGTACAGAAGGAAATATTGAAAGAAAAATATGTATGGAAAGGCTTTATCAGCAAATAGAATTAGTCTACTCACGTTAATAAATCAAATAAATGGGAAGTGTGTTGTTATGAAACATGACCATGTCTTATCTGAAGAAGAAAAAGAGCACAATGGCATTAAGAAATGCTTGACTTTAGTTAGAGGAGCGTAAGGGCACAAGAACAGATGATGGTGCCCTAATAGCCCTTTTTAAGAATGACAGGACCCCGCCATTAGCATCCTTTTATATCCTTGAAATTGCTCATGCCTCGCTTTTCTGGTTCCTATCTGCCTGACTCTTTTTTATTTCTCTTTCAATTTCGTCCGCGCTCGGATAAGCGCCTGCTAACACAATATGATTGAGCTGTAAAATGGAATGCTGTCGCCTCTAATCTCTTTTATGTAGATATGGCGGTACTTGCACACTCCACTTCATTCTCTCTCTCTCCATTGTTGGCCTTTTTAGAATGGGCTGCCAAGTAATGGAGGCTCAGTCAAATATTAGAGCTAGGTTTCACAGGGTGTGATAAGAAGATTATCAGCCCAGCAGTCAGATCTATTGTTGTTCTTTCTGTCAGATTAAAATATTCCTATGTATTGTAACTTCGTTAGCAAAATGCTGAAGGTGCTTAGGGAGACACTGAGGCTGCTTCATCTCCTGCCTGATGAGACAAAACCCACATTAGTTGACCTATATAAACGATCTAAATATATTTATGGAGCTGTGCTAGACATTTTTTTTTTACATAACAGACAGCTGTTTCACTCAATGGTTTACTAGTGGTTCACCCCCTCCTCCCCACACACAACCCTTTGCTTTGGGTTGGGGGGGCATTTTATTTGGGGCATATTAAATTAATTAAGCTATTCTTCAGTATAGGATGGAATTCTGCTGATGTCTAGTCACAGTTTCAGAGTCACTCAGGCACCATTTCTGTAATGTAACTGTCTCATTGACATTCAGCAAAAATGTGCAATGTTCTCTTATTCTAAGTGGAGCCAGGAAACATTAAGCTCTTAAAACTGTGCATAACAGGAAGCTAAAGGGACAAAATGTTCTCTAAAAAAATTTGCATGCATGAAAAAACACCAACCAGACCATCAAAATCAAGTTTTTGCACTTAAAATGAAAAATTGAAATCACTACATTGGGCTAATCTATCAAAAATTAACTAGTTACACAATTTCATAAGTTAAACTTGCTTGTTTTCAGTTGTGTTCATATTTTGCCAGGAATTAACAATATTCCATTCTAGGTATACGTAAAAATAGGCACCGTCCTGGTATTTTAAAGGGGTACTGTATGATTTTTGATGGAGGAGATCCAAGAATGTTTTGAATATTTTAGTGCTAATGTTAATGTTTTATGAAACATTATTGTTCCAATACACTCTGTGTAGAAGACAATATTTAAGCTTTCTTTTCCAAGGAAGCTCCCAGGAGTGTAGTTTAACATTTTAAATCTGAACAGGAATATGATTCGCTGTAAAGTTGTCATATTTAAACTGCCCTTTACTCATCATCAGCTCCAGAAATGCAAACTCTGTGTGATAAAAATGTGGGAAAGACATAAAAAAGAAACTGGAAATAATCACTTCAAAGTGTTCCAGCAATGTATCCTATGTGTATATGTAGGTGGAAGGTGTGTGCATCTATGTATTTATGCACATGCTCTCACATATACTATGTGTACTCTAAAGTGTGTGTATATTACATATAAATCATTCCCACACAATCTAATTGTGTGGTTTTGTTGAGTTTATGGCCTTCCACAGCCTATGATGTTCCTAGCTGAATTCGGAGCCATTTCAGGCAACACTTCCAATTTTGCAGCTGCACAGCAATCCCCAGATCCTGGAGTCCCTGTCCCTTCAGAAATGAGTGGAAATGCTAATGTGGTGTTTAGTGCTCACGCATCATGGTATGGAATATGAGCTGCTTCATGCTACCTGATGGCTCTGTAGTGATAATAACTTGGGCCTCCTGGGGAATCAGGACATCTTGCCCTTTATCCCTGCACTGTCTTGGACACTTTGCAAGTTCCCCTTGTCTCCTGTTTATCAGAAAAACACTATCCACTTTACCTTTAACCCCCTTCCACAAGCATGTACATTGGATCTGGACATAAGAACTATTTCCCTGTGGTATTTTACCTACTCCCCAACCCACAGTTTAAATGGCATATGAGTCATGGGAGAAGGTCTCTGACTGGGCCATACAGTCAGGGATCCAAGTCAAACAGCTTCTCACAAGCCCCAGATTTCCTTCAATGGTCACTCCCTGAATTTCACTATATCAGAGGGTTCCACTGTGTCTATTATAGATAACTGTGGAGATACATTTGTATGAATATGTGCTTGTATTATGCATTCATATGTGCAGGCAACAGGGTGACCAAATGTTCCAATTTTATAGGGACAGGCCTGATTTTGGGTTTCTTTTCTTATATAGGTTCCTATTACTCCCACCCCCTGTCCCAATTTTTCACATTTGCTCTCTGGTCACCCTAGCACTCAACAGTGTTTCTCTTAGCACCTTGGAGGACACTAAATGGCAAATTGGAATCGTGGAGCCTTAGTGTGGATGGGCTGCCAGCTGCTGCCTGTGTTTTCAGCACCATGCCGAGTAACCCTGCTTCAGCAGTGTGCTTACAATACCAGCATGTCATCTACACTACTTTGGTACATCAACATTGCTAACACTGGTGGAACTGAACTAGTGTTAGCAAATTGGGGGTTGGGGAGGGGGGATTTTTAGAAATGCCCCTAAAGTAGCCTTCGCTGCTGCCAGTGGTTCCATATAAGAAGATGTATTATGAGGCACGTACGTTTACAAAAATACCCCGTGTTTTCAAATAAAAATGGGGAAGGGGTAGTGGTGGAAATGACAGTCACAGAAAGGTCTTTTATCTCTCTTGTATGAGATGCTTATTTTTAAAGTGTTTGGAATATTCATCTGAGATCTCTAGGGACCTCCTCCTGAAATCAACCACAAAACTTCCATTGACTTTGATGGGAACAGGACCAGGCCCACGTGCAATAACAGATAGAAACAATATTAGCATGTCTGCTCTTCAGAGAAGATTGGTTCCAGGTGACTCCTGCTGCTTTCGGTTTTAACATTGGTTGTCTGTCCTCTGAAAGAACATTGTAAAAAAAAATAGTTCAGTTGATCAGATCACAGAAGAACTTTCAGCTCACGCTTATTATTTACTCTTCATTAAAACAAAGCCTTTAAAAATGCTTAAATCCTTCAGTAAAATCAGTTTATCTCAGAATCAGAATCCTTTCCCCCTTTTTAAAGCACCCCCCCCCCCAAAAAAGCACAGTCTGGTTGTTGCACTTTTTTTCCCCAGTGTCCCCCTTTATCTGCCTCAAACAATCTCCAAATGAATGCATGTCTATCATGGCCTTAGCTTTGACACTCTGGATATATTGATTAATAGTTGCCCTAAGCTCCTTTTAGCAAATCAAATTTTCACTTTTAGCAAGGATTTCGCCTCTGATTTATTCAGCAAAGTGAAATGCACTAAATTGGCTTTGACATTCAGGGAAAATGGCTGAAAAACAAAGAGGAGAGGAAAGAGATATAAATTGTGTGGCAGCTGGAGACTTGAAGCATAAAAGAAACTATTTCTATAGAATATCGCAGGCTAATCTGAAAACATATGCATTTAAAAAGGAAGTGGAAATTATTGTTTTATATTGCAGACTTGGAAAACAAGTTTTACATAGCAAAATGCAAGATTTCCATCCAATATTCATTACCTTTTCTTCATGCTACAAATATGTGTTTTACCTATTGATAATAATCGTATTAAACAAAAAATATAAAGATTTGCAAATAATTTTATACTGAAATGTGAAATTATTAAATTTTTGCAATATATTTTGCAACCTCATTTGCTATCATTGCCTATATAATGCTGTTTACTTCTGTGGCACTAAGAAATAATAAATGGTTAATGAAATGATAACAAATGAACATCAAATAATGGCAGTGCCCAATTGTTTTTCTGTAAATAGAAGAAGACATTATTTGGATCTTAAATGCCAGAGTAAAAAAACATTAGCAATATTTTTCTATTCATAATTTTCATAACAAAATCTGGACAAGTATGTTACCTTATGTGACATATGGACTGACTTAGCCTGCTTCCTTGTTAGACAAAAACTGAATTACTGGGTTGCCCATTGGATTGAGAATACACAACTGCATTTTTCAAATTTAGAAGGGTTCGAAGTTGTGGGGTAGGGATGAGAGGGAAATTGAACAAACCTTAATCTCACTACATTAATACACTGGGTTTTGGATTTCTACTGAGCATTTTAGGGCATTGAGATCACAAATAGAATAGATATGGGTGTGCCTGCCAGGGCTTAGAGTTTCAGCAGAAACAGGGCTGAAGCCCCGAGCCCTGGCAGGTGCCACCTGCGGGGCTAAAGCCCCAAGCTGCAGCAGGCATACCCCGGCTCTCAAACTGCTTAAGATTGTCATGTGCAGCTCGGAGGATCAGTAAGTTTGGCCACCTCTGGAAGCGATTTTAAACTGAAAAGAAGAACATAGGAATAGTTTATACTTGTTAAAAATGGAATAATTAAAATGAGAATGTCTAGAGGAAAATACATATGAACGTTTATGCAATTAATTTAACACACACACAATTCTATGACCCAGATGGTGTAATCTGGCGTAGCTTAACTGAAGTCAGTTGAGCTGTGCCATATACTTCATTTAGGGATCAACTCACAGCAGTAGCCGCTATGCCAATGAGAGCTGAGAACTGCAGCACCTTGCAGAGTTGAGCCTTGAGCAGGTCGTCCCGCTTATGGGACCATAATAGTCACATTAGTACTTGATTATTTGTGTGACTAAGGGTTCAGTAGACTAGCTCCATGCTCACTGCAGGTGACTGTCTTACAATTTTCATTTTTCCTAGCCAATACAGAATTAACCTTATTACCAGAAGAGAATCTAAATGTATCATTGTATCCCATTTCCTTTCTTATTTTACTACACTCTCCATTTTTCCTTCTCTGTAAGAAAATTAATCCAATATCCGCAGCACTAACTGACCTCAGAATTGACCTAAGACTCAAGCAGCAGTGGAATTTACAAATGGGAGAGCATCTGGAGTGCCACACATGAGATGCCAGGGCATGCTAGGCATTTACTGGCATATTATTTCCTTAAAATCATGCTGTTCCCCCCATAATTTAGTGCAATTTCCAGCCATTTTAAATGACTGCTAATTAGGAGAGTGCTTTAAAATACCAATTTAAATTGCTGAAAATATCTTTTAGGGTGCTTCATTTCCCAAAAAACATACAGTCAATAGACAAGGAAAACCAAGTCTTTCTAAAAAAAAGATGAGCAAATGAGAAATACTCAGCTCAAGACTGGAGGGTTACTTGCTCTAAAACAGGCTAAGACACGTGGGCCTGATCCCACAATCCTACTTTGGATGAGTGAATATTATTTACACGAGTCGGGAGGGTTGCACTATTGGACTTTTTATTCATGGATAATAAATAACACTTTTTTTGCTGTCTTTCCCTCCCTGCTTATAAAGAGCTATTTCAACCAGAATTAGAAAGTATATAAAGGCTTCCAAACACAGAAAGATTTTTGGATGAGTTTAAAAACCTACTGCAATCCTTGATCATTTTTTCCATAAGATTACCAGTGCTGTGTGTTTAAATTTGGTTATCAAAACGATCAACTCACATACCAGATTTGAAGTGGTAAAATTAAATTAACACGTCCCTTAGCATATCGCAACCTCTCAGTCTAGTTAATTCTAAAACCAAGCAGGTTACAGTTAATCATCAAGCTTTGCACCAACAAAAGTGTATTTGCTTCGATATGGGTGGGGAAGAGGAGGCTAGCTTTACAGTCATGTGTTGTTGACACTGTAAATCCAGGGTGGGAAGAAAGAGTCAGTTGCTCAGACTGGATTTAGAGCAGACAGGTTTACACCTGTATGACTAGGTCAGCAGCACAGACTGGTCTAGTTTCCTGAAGTCATCTGAGTCCAAGTAAATACTGTAATTCCAAAGGTGCCTCTAAACAGCATCTACTTTCTCTCTGGATGAGGTAGGCTTCACACCTGCTTAACCTACATTAGAATAGGATTAATTACCTGAATTGCAAGGCCCCCTTAGCCAGTCAGCACGTTTCTGGCAGGGTACATGGTGACCTGGGCATGGATATAGGGGGAGAGAGGAAAAAAGAGCATATGGGTGCTAATAGCAAGACTTGGACCAATCTGATCAACAGAGTCAGCAGTTTTTAAAAATCAGTCGGCTGTAATCTCCTTCTGCATCAGCTGGATCATACAAGAGCTTTGTGAACTTATGTTTCCAGTGCTAACAGTAAGCTTCTTTTTGAGCAGTGCTTGATATATGTATATAAAGAGAATTAGCCTTATACATTGGGTCCTAAATACTCATTTATTTAATTACCTAAAATGAATACTTACTGGGCAGTAACTATTAAGCTTGTTTCCCTTGATATTTTTAATTTACTCTCTCCAGGTTTAAAACACTCCAGAGTTAATTGCGTACAGTAGTATTTAGAAAGGGTTTTTGGGTTTTTTTTTTACTTAAAAAAAATAAACCCTTTAGAACTTTCCTTTTTATTTGAAAATGTGTAGACTGTGCATAACATGTTCTGTAACACTGAATAACATTCCCAAGTCTTTTTTCTCCCTAAACTTATAAGACACTTTATTGTAGCCAGACACAAGAAAAATTTCTTAATTTAATAATCGATCTGTGTGACTCATTAAAGGCTTCATCCTGAAAGCAGCTGACAGCTCTCAACTCTCACTGACTTCAGTGGGTGTGTAGGGCACTCCGCACCTTGCTGCAGTGTTCAGCATCTTGTAGAACTGATCCCTCCTTATGTGAGGGGTTGAGTTCCTTTCATTCCAGCTGACAGTATTGAGGGTTGAGAATGATCAGCAGTGTCAGGTGTAAGAAGGCCTCCAAATCCAGTGTAAATAACATGTGAAGGGAAGAGCCTGCAAAGCTCTACAATTGCTCTATGTGCATGAGCCTAAGACTTATGAGCAGGTTGAGGGAATTGGCAGGGCAAATCCAGTTGGTTCACAGCTTTCATGCATCTACCTGCTGGAAAAAAAAAAAAACAGATAGAGAGGTATAGCATTCCAGGGGATGGCATACCGAGCAGAGAAGTGGCTCTCAACTTTTCCAGACACCTGTACCCCTTTCAGGAGTCTGATTTATCTTGTGTACATCGAAGTTTCAGCTCACTTAAAAACTATTTGCTTACAAAATCTGACAACAATACGAAAGTGATGGCACATTATTACTGACAAATTGCTTACTTTTTACCATTTCATTAAATGATAATTGGAATATAAATATTGTGCTTATAATTCAGTGTATAGTATCTAGAGCAGGATAAACAAGTCATTGTATGAAATTTTAGTTTGTGCTGACTTCACTAATGCTTTTATGTAGCTTGCTGTAAAATAGGCAAATATCTAGGTGAGTTGATGTACCCCCTGGAAGACTTCTGAGTACCCGCAGGGGTACGTATACCCCTGGTTGAGAATCACTAGAGTCTAGGGTGTTAATATGCCTCCTAACTGAGTAACTGAGTAATGTAACTGAGTAATGTGTTAATATGCCTACTAACTGAGTAATACCATCTACAACCACATAGCCTGTGGAGATCAGGCAATGAGAGAGAAAAATCTTTGAGAGGGAGTGTGAAAGGGCTTGCTATGGGTGAAAATATGTATATATCTATAGCTATGATGGCATATTTTCCTGAACCTTTTTACATGATGGTCTAGAATTTGCCATAGAGAACTTCACTGACAATTGAATGCACTATCTCTGCAGTAGAAGGTGATAACTTTTCACAGCAACACTAAACAACAGTTTAGGATATGTATACCTAATCCAGTTAAAAATAGAGGGGGAATTTTAGGTAAGCAGAATATAATTATTTAATTGGAATTTGACCAGGATGCTTTTGCACTGTTTGGATATTTTTCTATACATTCAAAGTGCATTGGCTGGGCAGTTTTAAATTATGGAAATATTTCAAGTCTTTTGAGTATGGTAATGAATTTCATAAATTCAACTTGGTTTTAACCTAACACTTTGTAATGTTTGTTTTCTTAATAAAGTGTGTGCTGTCAGTTGATACTTTTTACTGCAGCAACTTAGTAACCAATCCTACAAACACTTAAGCATATGAATAAATTTCCTCACATGAATAGCTCTATTGAGCAAAGATACCCATTTGCTTCAGTGTATACAGGATCAGATCCATAACTCTCAAGGTTTACATGCCAGTCTTCTTTTTGTAAAGGACTGATCCCAAACCCCATTGAAGTCAATAGAAAGACTTTCATTGTCATCAGTGTGTTTTGGATCAGACCCTAAAGATGTATTGTCATGATCAACTTTGAGGGCCTCAAAGTTTATTTGCCTTCTACTTTCGGTGAAGTGGGGTGAGAGAGAGAGGGATGGGATGGGAGATTTATTTTAATTCCCTCCAGCTGTGCTGGAAGAAGGACAGGAGACACTGGGTGTGGTTTAATTAGGCCACAACTTCATTTCTGAATGTCTGGGAGCTCCCAGCAGATAAAATTTCTCAGTGCAGATAATTCCATAATAATTTACATATTTTAGGGAGGGGTCCCTGGCCAACCTTCCCCTTCAATAAGAGTTAAGGTGAGATATAAAAGAGGGGGATTGACTCCCTGTGATACCAGTCCTAGGAGCTCTCATCCCCGTGTTTCCACACCTTTAAAAATACCTCCTTTAAATCTTTTCCCAATCAATTTTTTCTGATCACCATATCCATTCTCTATGGAGTACCTGCACTGGGCATCCACTGCATGGTTACATAATGAATTCCAACATCATAACCTAACTTCTTAACCCCCCACCCCCATGCCTCCAGACTGCTGTGGGGACGGTGAAAAACCCATCTTGCCCTAGCAGTGAGTGAAAAATTCCTTCCCAGCCCCCCGAGAAAGGAGCAACTAGCTAATGACCACTGCAGATCAGGGTGAAACATGGTATTTCCATGGGTGAAAGGGTGCATGTTGCTCTGCTTGGTCCAGGTAAAAAAGGGGGCTTTTACTGCACAGACATGAGCATAAATATTCCCTCTCTCTTCCTGTGACTTGGGGGATGGATCAGCCTCTCCAGGCTGACCTGGTATGGAGCTGCCTGCCTCTGTAAGAGGTAACTTTCTGGCCCTTTAGCCCTTAAAGGGACAACACACCTTTTCCAACAAGCCAGACAGAGAGCCCATCACTTATTGTGCGATGAGGTCATTAACAAGGGAAAGAGCCTTGCTGTGGGGAATTTGGATCACTTACTGTAAAGCAGAATAAGAATCTGTTCTTAGCTAGAACCATATTTCAGCCCTTACAGAAATACCAGCACATGGCCTGCATGCTAGTGTGTCTGTAGTGAAACTTACTCCTTAGCTAATTATATTATCAATTCAGTGCAGGGAAAAATCTATAGAGAGTCTGTATTTATGATTGGGAGGTTTTAAAAACACCATGTGATAGTCCTTTCAAACTGTTCTCTTGTCTTCTGCCCATGGGCTGTGATTTCAGCTGCTCGAACTACTTTCCCAAACTAGCTTCCCATTACATCTGTATTCTAATAATTTCACCTGCAACTTATTGCTTTTGCGCTGGTAATGGATATCCCTCTGGGATTCCCTTAATTAAAAATGCTATGTTCCTCTGGGTTTTCTTGTTCTAGCTGGATGGATATTGTTGAGGTTTCTTAAGATGATAGAAGTCACAGCAAGGCTTAGGCTGCTATGCCTACTGGCCCATTAATGCAGCTATTCTGTTCTGAGGTATAGGTTCCTTGTTACATCTATACTTGGCTTGTTATCCTCTTATCAAGCTTTCTGCGTCCCTTTGTTTATTTGAGGAGACAGGAAGACTGTGTGAAGGCTGCTTAGTCAGGGATATCAGTGTTGTTGGCAGGGGAGTGATTGCCAGTTGAAAAACAAGGCATTATTGCTCATTTTTTCCCTCTTATTAGTTTGATTACATTTGCAAATCAAATCAATCCATCAGACATGATCAGGCCTCGTCCGCATTTTAAGGAATAGTAATCTCCGTCTAATAAGATGCAAATGTGTCACATCAGTAAGTAACCAATAAATCATCGTCTTGTCTTTGGCAATCATTAAATATCAGAACCAACAGTCAATTTTTAGTATTTTCAATTTGCGATATGCCGCTGGAATATAAAGATAGATGGACGTAATTACACAAACCAAACACTATTTCAGTTCATTCCAGACAGCAAATTTAGTGGAAGGTATAACTGGCTTGTCATCACACTACATTATTCCTGGCGGTTCATGCAAAGTTCACAGACAAGCTTCAAATGGACGTTGCTCTTTTTACTTCCCTAACAACATCCCCACCACCATGACCAAATTTCAGCAAATGACTGAAACACTGTAGGACGTGTCTTCCATGGTGCACAAAAAGGCATGGAAAAAAGAACATGACACTTTTTCCAGTACTGGCCCATCACACATAACTAAAACTTCAATCTAAAAAGTTTTCTAATGTTTATCACATACCTCCTCTACCTCCTCGCCTGCACTTTTTTGGATCTCTAAAATAAGTTGTTTTTTTAAAAAAAAAATTACCCCAATTAGAAAAAATAACTTTCAGATTTCCTACATATAACTCTTCTGCACAAGTTATCCAGTATCTGGCTGAATATAATGAAGACACAATGCAAATGTGAAAAAGTTTTCAATAACTGAGTAATCTGATTTTTCCCCCATTGAAAGGAATAGAAATACAAATTCTTTTTCTTCTTCTATCTTCTTTTTCTAATTGATTTGGGAAAATTGATTGCCTCGTGTGCATCCTGTGGATTAACTGATATGTGTATTGTCTTACTTATAGAGTGTTGCTTTCCATTAATGGTTCTATTTGTACACAAAGGTTTGGATAGTTTTCAAAGGGGGAAAAAGAAATAGGCTATTATCCTGACCCCACTGGAATCAATGGCAAAACTCCCATTGACTTCCAGGAGAAAGAGATTTCACCCGTAGTGTCAATATATGTGTTGTATGTTTCATTAAACGTATGCTGAAAATATATTTATCAACTATGTAAAATTAATTTTAATTATGCATGTATTCTCCATAATTGCACATATTCAAGATAGATCTGTACACACAAGGGTGCTCGGTTGTGAACTATGTGCTTACTGTGTTCTGAACTAAACAACAGAGACCACTCCTTTACAGTCACAGACCTTGTTTTATGAGTTTGTAGAATGAAAAACCTAAAATTGCAATCCTTAATTTAGGCAAAACTCCCAGTGAAGCCAGTTGGAGTTTTGTCTGAGTAAAGACTGCGGTATTGGACCCTATGGCTGCTTCTATTATTGTGATATGGTGGAAGGGCCAGATTCTACAAAAACCTGGCTTTCTATTAAGCCATAAGTGGCTGTGCAGAAATCAGAAAAGAGGATTTTGTAGGCTTGTGTCATCTTATGTAGGTTTCCACTGCACCAAAGCCGGACGCAAGACTTACTTGTATCTGACCTTAAGAGAAATGTATGCCATATTTGGACCGTCTGTTGCTGATCTCTGTCAAGCTGGTCCCAGGGCTCCTTTGCCATTATGTCTATTTCAGTTCTTCTTCTCCTTCCCCCCCTCTCCCCCCCGCCAACTGAGAATGGGAACCTCATATGCTATGGAGTAACTAAGCAGAGCACTAGTTGGAAACATTCTTCAGCAGCCTAAGAAAGAATATTTTTTTCATGGCAGCATTTTGATTTGCTTTTATAAATAAATTAAGTGTAAATTAGGTAAGAGGATTCTTTGTGGGAAGGCTCTACTTGCTTTGGGTCTGTATCACTTTGAATCTTTTTACTGACAGTTGTCTGGTGAAAGAGAGGTGAAAGGGTTGGGGGGCTGACTTTGCAAACATGAAAAAGTGAATTGCTGCATGATCACCACTTAGAATTCATTCTCGGCATGAATTTTTCTAGCAAAAGAAGTGTATGAATGAGATAGATGATAGAATATTGCAAAGTAATGTTAGTTAGGGGTGTCTACAAGCCAAGCATTTAGACAGCTTGAAATACAGCATCAATTTATAAACAGTTATTGCTGCTTTGAAAAATATAAAATGTTAATATGCATGGGCCAGTTTTTTAATCTCACTTACACTAGTGCAAACCTGGAATAATTCCATTGAAGTGAAGGGATTACTCCAGATTTAAACTGGTGTAACTGAGGTAAACCCTGGTCCTGCAACCCCAACAGGTTCTAAACAAGAATGTGCCATAATACACTCCTAGCACTCTTTTTCTAAAAGTCTCTATGCCATTTTAGCATATTAAACCTCAGCTGTTGGACTAATCCCTTATTTGTCTTTTGCAAAATGTCCCCCCTGATTATAGGCAGTCACCAGAAATCTCATTGAGGTACATTTGATAAAGCCGTTTCAGTAGCCATGTGATTTATAAGCTCAATACCAGAACCTTATACTCTGTCTAACCAATTTACATACCACTATGGTATCTTTAATTTGCTTTTCCATCAAATCAATAATGGATCTAATTGAAAAAATTGGCAGAGCTACATACAACCTAACTACCAATCTCAGTGTTTTCAAAATATCAGAAATGTTGCACAGCTATGCAAGTGACACCTGTGTTAATGGTGCACTTCTGTTACTAATATGTACAAAAACAAACATTGCTTCAGATGCAGCATCTGTACCAATTGATCACTGCGCTATGAGAATTAATCACCTAGTATTCTACTCAGAGAATAAAATTTACATCTTAATGTATGACTTTTATTACAACACACACTTGCACTACTAGAAACAGTATAGTTCACTCCAGTTTGAAATTTTATGTGTACTGTCTCAGCCAAAGTTCACAAGTTAACATTCTTAATTAACAAACTTCACAAAAATTATATGGTTAGGATTTTATTTTAAGATCCAACTTAAATGCCAACACTCATTGGGCTAGGTGATGAGGTGGGTTTAATTTTTGGAGCCCTAGTTTCAAATCCGGTTCTCACTTTCACAACTGAAAAGGATTTGACGGTCTTATCCAGTTCATTGTGGACAGTGCTCCACGTGAAAAAACATCATCCAATTTGGCATATTTCATGCTTGGCAGGCCTTATTCAAGAGGGCCCGGCAGCGTTGCAGGTGCATTGGCAAGCTGCGTGGAGAAGCTAATACAACAACTGTCCACATTACACGTAATTTTAGCAAGTTGTATCAGTTCTATACCTTCGTGAGTACTAAATTAGCTTGTCATGCTGCCAATAGAATCTTGCTTAGTGCAGAGCAATGTTGAAGTCGGTCTGCCTGAATGTGGGGGTCTGCACAGGTGAATCTGATGGCAGGCAGCATTGGAGCCATAAAATAATACAGTATAAAATAAAAAAAAATTAGCAATTGGGATACTCAGCAATTGGGATACTTCCCCCCCGCATATATAATGGAAAAATGTTTCTTACTCATTAACATAGCTTTTGGTATTGTGAAAAACAAAATTAAAACAATTGTGTATTGACAAATAGAAAGTTAATGTTTTTCAGGGAAATTTTATGGGGATGTTTTATTATGTGGCTAATTACATATTTACGTGTAATGGCCCTAGCAGAGCCATTACCGTCCATTGGGTAAATAATATATTTTAAAAACCATTTATAAATATGTATTTACTTGACAGACCAGAACGGCTTTTTCTCAGTCATTCTCTGCCACTGGGTAAATAATATATGGATTGCTTTTAAAAATAAATATGTATTTCTCCAACAGACAGTCCAGGCAATTGTGTAAATAATATGCATATTTTTCAAACATTTAAAAATACATGGGGATATATAAAAATTCTAAATATGTATCTTCTGTGGAGATCAGAATGACTCTAAAGGTGTCAGACTTGGCTTTGAAATTTCTGTTTTAAATTGCTTTTGTCAGTTTGTGTCACAACCTTCCAGTTAATTAAATGTATTTTTATGTATTTTCATACAGTCAGTATAATATCAATGTTGATTTAGAGTTTTATAACACTAACACACTTGACTCTCTTACTCAGTAGTATAAACTATAAAGTCAGCACTATATAGTTATTTAAGATCCTAGTTTTAATTTTTCACCACCCGAACGTGAAAAGACTCCTACATTGGTCCAGTCCTGCTCCCAGTGAAGTCAGTGGAAAAAACTCCTGTGATCTTAATAGAAGCACTATCAATCCTAGTTGTACCTATCAGCTGAAATTTCCTGTTAACTGAAGTCTGTTAGTGGCCCCTGAGTTGTTTTTCAAACTGGTTGGTTGGTATGCATAGCTATGATGTCATTAGGACTCTTTGGATAGGTTTTGGATCAGGCCCTGTATTAGATCTGTGTTATGCTTCAGGACAGGGGACAAGAATGGAAGTCAAAAGACTTCTGCCACTGGCTCTTTGCTGTGTGACTGTGTCACTTAATCTCTTGAGTTTTATTTCCCTCTCTTAAAAAGTGTGAATTATACCCCCAATTTTCGAGTGCTTTGAGATCTGTAGCTTTAAATTGCTAGATATTATTCATGGCACTCTGAGGCTCAGTGATTTAGCACAATGTGTCATCCAGTTGTATCTTCTGTGGGTACCTCTACCTTGCAGGTAGGAGTGTTCGTCCCGGCATGAGTAGACAGATTTGTGCTAGCTTTGATCAGCTAGCACACTAAAAATAGCAGTGTAGCTAGGGGTGCATGAGCAGCGGCTTGGGCTAGCCATCTGAATGTGTACCCATGGTGTACAGGTGGGTTTGTGCTCAGGAAGCCACCTTGAGTTGTTGCCCTCAGCAACACTGCTATTTTTAGAGCTTGTCTTCACTACCGCGGGGAAAGATCGATCTTATGGTGATCGATTTATCGCGTCTTGTCAGGACACGATAAATCGATCGCCAGCGCTGCCCCTGTCGACTCCGGAACTCCAGCTCTCCCCGAGGACTGCCCTCGCCGTGAGGACGGGAGGTAAGTTGGCTGCAGATATGCAAACTTCAGCTACGTGATTCACGTAGCTGAAGTTGCGTATCTGCAGTCGATCCCCTGCCCTAGTGAAGACCAGCCCTTAGTGTGCTAGCTTGAGTAGAGTTAAGACCTGTCTGCCTACTCACACCAGGAAGCAAGCTCTCAGCTGCAATGCAAACATATCCTACGTACTACATGAGTACCGCCTGTCAGTCCTTTTCATAGTACTTTGATCATTTTCTTCCATTTTCCTTTTCGGGTATCTTCTAAGACCTTTGAATAAACTGAGTTCTATTACTACAATTAATTAACAAAGGTTTTTGCCACTTAACGCATTGTTACGGTTGCCCAGTGATAGCTTGTGCCATTCCAAAATGTCAAATGCAGCAAAACTCAAACGTCTAAGAAACAGGAAATACAGAAATGCAGGGGGACCATTTCACATTTTAGTAGGCGGGGGTGGTGTGGGGTGAACTTTAACCATGATTCCTGGGGCTACTTAGGCACTTGAAAACACTAGTGGGTTTTTTTGTTTTTTTTTGGTGGGGGTGGGGGGCACAGATAACGTAATAATTAGCTGACAGGAGCCCTGTACTTAATTCCTTTATAAAAGAAAAAAAAATATTAGACCTACTCAGCTCTAATAACAACATGTTCTGACATCTTGTGGCAAGTCACTGAAGGGATATTTGTTAGGTTTAAAATTTTAATGTATATTCTTACTTTATTACTAACTCTGTGGAGAGAGAGAGACCCCATCAGGGCTTCTGGGTAACATCGAAATGGCCATACTGTGTAAGACCAATGGTCCACATAGCCCAGAATCTTGTCTTTCAACAGTGGCCAATGCCAGGTGCTTCAGAGGGAATGAACAGAACAGACAATCGTCAAGTAGCCCTGTTGCCCACTCCCAGCTTCTGGAAAACAGAGGTGAGGGACATGGAGAACATTTTCTTGAATCCCTGCCCATCCTAATAGCCATTGATGGACCTATCCTCCATGATTTATCTAGTTCTTATTTAAGTTCTGTTATGGGTTTTGGCCTTCACAGCATCCCCTGGCAAAGAGTTCCACAGGTTGATTGTGAAGAAATACTTTTTGTTTGTCGGTTTGTTTTAAATCTGCTTCCTATTAATTTCATTTGGTGACCCCTAGTTCTTGTGTTATGTGAAGGAATAAATATCATGTCCTTATTCAATTTTTCCACACCATTCAAGATTTTATAGACCTGTATCATATACCCTCTTAGTCATCTCTTTTCCAAGCTGAAAAGTCCCAGTCTTTTTCAATTTCTCCCCATACAGAAGATGTTCTATACTTGCTAATCATTTCTGTTGCCCTTCTCTGTACCTTTTTTCAAATCCAATATATCTTTTTTGAGATGGGGTGACCTCCTTATATCCTTTTCCCTACCCATGGCTATATCCTTTCTTGCTTCTTTTTCTTCCCTCTCTATGTTAAAATCCAACATGGAGATTACCTGAACATCTCCCAACAGTCTCCCCCAAATTTCTAGTTTAAAGCTCTCTTAATTAGTTGTGCCAGCCTCCATCCTAGAAGTCTATTTCCTTCCCTACTCAGATGAAGTCCATCCTGAGAGAACAATCCTCTGTCCATGAATGCCTCGCAGTGGCCATACATCCCAAAGCCCTCCTTATAGCACCACTACTTGAGCCATCTATTGATAATCATAATCTTGTCATATCTCTGTTGACCTCCTCTAGGAACAGGCAGAATCACACTGAAGATCACCTGAGCCTCAATTTCCTTAAGCGTCTTCCACAGCCTGGCATAGCCTTCCTTAATATGTTCCAGCGAGAATCTATCAGTATCATTTGTTCCCACATGAAGGACAATCAGTGGATTCTTTCGCGCTCCCTTTAGGATCCTTTTCAACCTCAGGTCCACATCCCGTATCTTAGCACCTGGTAGACAGCATACCCTTCTGTTCTCTGGATCAGCTTTAGTTACAGGCCTTTCTAATCTTCTCAGTATGGAATCCGCAGTCACATAGACCTGCCTTTTCCTGGTGACAGCACAATTCTCCAGTCTATCCCTTGTTCCTTCAGGCTGCAAGTCCTTTTCATTCCTAGTCACCCTTGTAATCCTCTTTAACCCATCATGAATCCTCCTGCGGCTCATATTTGGTGTTGTCTCCATTGACTCTTCTCCTTTTACTATAGGGTTAGCTGCTCTTCTCTTCTTCCTTGCCCTCCCACCTTCAGTGGCCACCTGCTGTATCCCCTCTTCATTTACCAACTCCACAAACCCTGTTTCAGAGCTCTATTTCTCCTTCACTAGCCTGTCTCTTCCTCTGCCTGGTTCTCTTAGTCACATGCTTCCACTGTCCATTCTTTTCACCCAGCAGTCTCCCCTCAGAGTCCTTTGGTCCTGCTTCCATCTGTAAGTGTGAGCTTTTCCCATCAGCTGCCTCGTATCTTTGCTCCATAATCTGCTCGAACCCCCTTCTAAACTCATCCAGACTTTCCACCTGCATCTCTAGTCCTCAGATCTTTTCTTCCATCAGCTCTATCAGGCGGCACTTCATCCAGATGAAAATGGTTCCAGGCACTCCCTCCAGTATCATATAAATACCACAGCTTCCACATCCAGTCATCTTCATTGTGTCCTCCCCTGCTTGGATCATTACCACTGCTGCTTCTGTATCTGTTATATTCTTCCCACCTATATCCTGTTAGTCTTCTCCTCCAACAGAACTCCCACTCAAACTCCCCTGTTTACAGCCCTGTTAGAATTAATCATCCCTCTCCTCCCAGTGAGCGTTCTCATGAATCATGTGCGATTCCTTTTTTATTCAAAAATAGTTTCAGCACTTTCTGAATATGCTGCTACATTTCTCCACATAAGAATAAGAATAATAAAACATTCTTCTCAGGGGCAGATTTTCCTAAACCCTTGAACATTAGAGACCCTGGAGCAATGATCTGAGCCTTGGTTTGATCTCTGTGAGAGAAAAACAAGTTACCAGAATCTCTCAACTTTAAGAAAAGCTGATTTAGGCTGTATCTCAGGAACCACTTGGTCAAGTGGCCCCAAATTCATATACCTAACAGAAAAGTCCATGCCCCCACGAGGCACACCAAATTTCAAGGCAATCCAAATTTCAAGGCAAGTAACCATGTAAATTGTAGAGCACTTAAGAGTCAAGCTTTCAACAGAAAGCTGGTCTTAACCTTAAATGTAGGTGAGCTGTCCCTCTTGTGTAATACTACATTGTAGATCCTTCTATTTCAAGATGTAAATGGTTGTCAAGCACAAATGAATAGTATCACAAGAGCTTTCTGAAGTGATTTACTGTTGTCAAGTTTACAGATAAGGAAACGGAGGCAAAAAAGGGTTCTGTGACTCCACCAGAGTTATACAGGAAATCTGTGGTAGAACTGGGACCCGAGCCCAGGTTGCCTAATTCACAGTCCTGTGCTTTATCCCAGTAGCTCATCCTTAAGCCAAACTTCCCCTATTAGTTTGTGTGTGGGTATCAAACTCTTAAAATCCCACACGTTTCAGTAAGCTAAAACTAAATGCTTCAACAAAAGTGGATTCGGCAGGTGCCAAGTATTGTAAAATATGCAGGCGCTGGGATGGACAGTATGTCCAAAAGGACTCCCCTGTAAATGCAATCATGATTTTAATAGTGAAGGAATGAAACATAGAAATCCACAATAGTAGTGTGTTTCAACTAGAGGTTTATTATTCAGACAAAAAGAAGCAATAAAGGAGCAGTATTTGGGGCCAGCTCTTAAATCCAGTGGTGGCAAAACGTGTTGCCATGCAGTTGACCCAGATTTTAGGCCTTGACTGGTCTGCTGCTTCCCATCCTGACTTGAAAACACTGCCAAGATAATATTCTGAGAGCGTTGGAGAGGGAAGAAATGAACCCTTCTGTATCACACACTCGGTGGTATTAATAAGCTCCAGAAAGACAGCCACATCAAGTACTGTCAACAAGAAAGAGAGTTGCTATGACTAGGCATATTCAAGGTAGATCATGGAAAAGTAATGGGCTGAGGAGATGGAGTGGTGGATTTCCCAAAATAACAGCATTTTAGTCGTTGACAGTTTCAGGTCTTACTCCAGGTTGTGTACCCTTAGTAAGTCTTGCACAACCAAGTTCTGCCTGTGCACACACCTGAACAAGTATTGTTTTAGAGGATTCACAGCAATATGTGCTTCAATATTGGAAGCCTGGATTGAACTCTATGTGGGCCTTCCTCAGGCAAAGCTCCCATTGACTTCAAGGGCATGGATTCAGGAGTGCAAGATAAGGCCCAAATGTACTTTCCTCGTCAAACCTATTTTACAGTGCACTGAGAAACACATAGCAAAACATTATCATTTGTTAATTGTGTGTTACAATAGCATCCATTCAGATCAGGGTCTCACTGTGTTAGGCACTGAACAAACACACATGTATCCCTAAGAGGTGGCAGCCTGAATTAAGTAGATATAAAAAACAGATGGAGTGGGAATGGGAAGGCCAAGGGCAATAGTTAAAGGAACATGTGGTTACACAGACTAGCTATAAGTTATGATTCTTTTTGAAGCATATAAATAAGTGAGATACTAATGACCACCTGCAGTGACATCAGTTGCCAATTTATTGAAAATATAGTGGTAGGGATGGATCTTGATGTTTAATTTGAAGGAGGAGAATGTGGTGGCATTGCAAATTAGCTAGGGGATGGTGTCCTCGTATTAAGGGATGGGAGGCTTGGAAGAAAACGAAAAATGCTTGGGGAGAAGATAGCACAGCTGGAGAAGAGATAACATTTGTATCTTACCCGCTCTGTGATCATACTGAATTTGACTGTTAAATTCTCTTTATAATTAAAGCAGATAGGAGCATTCATACATTTTGTCACAAATTGATATGATCTTTTTTTGTCTGTGATCTGAATAAGATTGCTCTGTAGTTTTTAATTTAGCAGATTAAGAAGTGCAATTAAAATATCATGAAAAAGATCATAATCTTAACCTTTTTCTGCGTTTCCCTGCCAAGTTGATAACCAGGGCTGGTGAATGTAACAATTACCTCTGCTACTTTAAATTTGTTCTAGTTTGTGGACTGAAGTGTTAATAAATACCTTACAATATTCCCGAGGGAAAAGCTTTCTGTCTAATTAATAAAACTTGGAAGAATACCCAGGACACTGAACCATATCTTTCTTATTAGTATTGGCTCCTACAAAAGAGAATACCTGACTCTCAACACATTAGTAAATGTCATACTTCTTGGTTGCACAGAGACCTCTTGAGAAACTGTTGGTTTGCTGAAGGAAAAAAATTACCACAAGAAACAGTTCAGTTGGGGAATACCAAGTGTAGAAAATCAGAGTAAAACATGGCATGCATAACAGCAGCTACAGATTTTTGCAACATTAAGTGAATCTTAACAGAGAAGACATACAATTATGTACCATTTCCTTTCTGGTTTTGGTCTGTATGTACGGTAATGTTTTTTCCTAAACCAATGTATATTCTTATTACAGGTTGTCTTTAAAACATGTAACAGAAGCTTTCCTGTTTATGTAATCTAAAACAGATTTCTTAGAAACATCTTATGCTGGCATGCCATCTGCATGAGAATGTTCTAAAATTGAAAACTGAATGGCTTACATGAACAAGGAAAAAGCTACAAAAGCAATACTGAAGATCTGTCTTTGATCAAAATATATACTATTGGTTCCCTTTTGTTTGTTTTAATCCATATATGGGAATGATAAACTTCTCATCATTTCAATGTGCTGGGGCAAGTTCCACCTCAACCAATATACAGTAAGCCATGAAATAATTGCCTGAATATTGAATACAGAAATTTCTTTTCTTCATTTAAAAACTGTAGTTGAATTCTCACATTATGGAATACACATGTACATACAATTACTAATTGGACAGTTACCAAAGTACATAAAAATTCAAGCAGTTCTTTTGTAAAACAAGCAGCACCGGACAAGATATGCAGGTTTTATCCAATTTTTAATGTCATTTCGTCTTTTTACATTTTATTAGGCTGTTATTTCATGTTCATTGGTATTATCTTTCCTCATAGAACTGAGAATCACAGCCTCTTTGGGGCTACATCCTTCTTGAAGTTTCTCCACTGAAAAATGCTCCTGCTGAGCAGATTTGTATTTGCTTTTCATCCTAGTGGTGTGAGTGATTGGGTGGGAGGATGAAAAGAAACAAAGCTAAGGGGTTCTTGCATGAGGCTGATGCTAATTTGGCTAAGCACAAGTCAACTGGCTGGGAAATGGTGGGGGTGGAGAATTTGACAGTTTTTATCAGTCTACATCAAACCTTCCCAATTGTATATAGCCCTATGTTTCAGCTAAAGCAGTCAGCTGAATATTGGTAACTTTTTACAGTTTAAGGGAGTGATTTAAATGCTATGCGGGGATCAGAGTCCATGAGTAACTATATAGTCTAGTGTGTTAGATGTTTTAGTATGCTGTATATGTTTAACGTTTATGCTGGTTTTTTTCCTTTCTTTTTGTCCATTGAGAATGTTTACGATGTTTCCTAATACAGTACAGGACTAGATCAATTCACACTATGTACAATGAATACTGTCCACACGGAGACTTTCAATAAAGCATGTTAACAGCACACCCTCGTCCTCAATAGACCATATATCAAGGATTGCCAATGTTTATGCTGAAAGGAACCTGAATCACACATCTCATCCCTTCCCTGAACTTGCAGACCTGCTGACTAGTGGCCCTCTGTGACTGTGGCGATATCTCTCAGACTTAAGATGTTTGATTATATTATTATGTTGCCCTTGTAATTCAGCCAGATTATCTTTCACAAAAACAGTTTCGTAATGAAACAGGCCAAGAAGGCAAAATTACCGAGGAGATTCCCTCCTAATCTCAGTAGCTTTCAGAGTGCTGTGAGTTTGCTTAATAAAGCAAAGTACACAAATACACTCACACACACACACGTGTGTGCACTTTTGTGTGTGAGTAACACAGATTTCTCACCCTTATTTTCTTTCTATGGAAGTAGCCTCAAGCTTCAGAGTGTGGCTTATCCATCCCTGACAGTCAACATGATGCATGATTTTAGGGACCTATACAGACAGTGAAAGTCCAGATGTTATATTGAAACTCTCTAGCTGATGTCCATCTCCCCAACACCTATATTTTTTAACTCAGTCTAACTTCTGGGACCTTCATTTCTTCCATTTTTAGGAACATGGGAATTGCCAGACTGGATCAGACAGTTTTGTAATCCAATAGCCTGTCTCCAACAGTGTCAATACCAGTGCTTCAGGGTGAGGTGCAAGATCCCCACGTCTGTCTCCATGAAGATCCAGTCCTAATCTTAGAGATTGATTTAAACTCTGAAGCCCAAGGTCTTTATTGCTTAGAAAGAGAAGTGTGTGTGTGTAAAATATGGAGAGACGGAGCTTTAGTTGTTGCATTCTGAACATTATTGTTCTCTATATCAAGATCCAATCTCACTTTAAATCTTGCTAAATTCCTGGTCTGTGACATCCTGTGGCACTGAGTTCCTCAGTCTCATTATGCATTGAATGAAAAAGTTGTTCTTTTTTTTCAATTTTGAATTAGGTACCTTCAATTTTTTATTGAATGTCCCCTACTTCTGATGCTGTGAGGCAGGGAGAACAGAAACTCCGGATCTGCTTTCTCTGTATCATCTGTTTTTATACTTTTATCCATGCTTCCTCTTATTAATCTCCTTTCTAAACTAAAAATCCCTTTTTTTCCATCTGTCTTTGTAGGAGAGTTTTTCCATGTATCTAATCATGCTTGTCATCTTTCTCTTAATCCCCTCTAAAGCTACAATATCTTTTGGAGTGACCAGTATTGCCTACAGTATTCCAAATAAGGGTGCACTGTTGATGTTTTTAGAGCAGAAGTTCTCACACTTGTTGGCGAAGCCCTTTTCAAATTCAACGTTAATCATAAACTCCCAGTTGAGAAAATGATTGACAAAAGTATATGTGTACATCACATAAACACGTACTGTTAGTAATACTTCTAAGAAAAAGAGTAGAAGAGTATTTACAGATAACAGTGAGATGGGTGTGCCCGCTCTCAAGGACACCCTCCTTGCGTGCCTTTCTTCTGGCATGTTCTTTCGTTTTAACCATTAATATGGCACAAGTTCCAGGACTACTCATTGAATGGTAGTGGGTACCGTAGAAGGAATGTAATTGTTCATAGTGATGTTTCCAAACTTGTGCATAGTCTCTATCATGCTTGGGCAGAAACACTGCAGCCTAGCTTTTTTTCTCCCCAGAGAGTAGCCACACAGACAGCACTTACCATCCTGTCAAGCATAAAATAATTCCATTCCCATCACCTCCATCAAATCCCTAGATTATAGTGACCCAAGTACCAAAGTCAACCAGGATCCTTTTTACAAAAGCAGGTAATGCTGATAACTAACCGTTACCTGTTCCTTCAACTTTCATGTCAGTTTTTACTCTCAGATTGAAGAACAAAGTCATTGATACTAGGGACCAGCTTCCTGCCTTCCTAAACTGATATCAGGGAGATATCAGGGATCAGGTGCTGGTCCATGGACTAGTCATTGAGAAACACTGGTCTAGGAGGGTGTTGCATGAGTTTAAGGTTCCTTACCTCATCTTAATTGCTGCTTATAGTGAAAGGCTAAAATCTAACTAAATCTCAAAACATATATTCAGAATGTCACGTTTATGCATGTAAAATTAATTTATATTTGCTTTTCTTGATAGAAGGAATTGAACGGAATACATTTTTAAATGTATAAGATGAAGGGAAGGAGAACGAGAAGGCTATAATTTACAACAAACTTGTTGACTTGAAATTCTCTCATCTGGGGCGTGTTAATTTGCCCATTTAAATTCCTTTCTTCAAACTCTACAGAAGATTAATGCAGCATCTTTCCTTCCTCAGAAAAATGCACACATCTCACTCCCAGCCTATCTACTATTATTTGATTATTTTCTAAAACAGTGAGGCTTTCAACAAAGGTTTTACATCTTTAAGAAATCAAACAAATTTCAAATTGAATGAGAGAGAGAGAGCCACAGAAGGTTGCCTTCATGTAAGCAGCCAGCTTTCCCAAGTGTCTCATCCTCTCCCCTCTGTCATCCTGAGGCAATGTGCCTGCATTTGTGTGTAGATTTATAGTTTATCTTTATCTATGGCTTCATCTGTAGGTAGCTATTATAGCCGCCTTGCCTGGATATTGTTTGGGCCTGATAGATCTGTCTGTAGTTCATCAAAGGGGAGCTGAGTGGCTAAAAGCCATTGGGTCCAGCTGAGGATGAAATACGAGCCATCAGCCTTGGTAATGGCTGTAAAATTTCATAATTACACGGCCTTTATTACATTGCATAATGATCCTGAAGCAGTATGGAACAATTAATTAAGATTTTCAACCGTGGCTCTTTCAGAAATTAAAAGGTGCTAGTGGCTGAGAAATGGGGAAGTGTCTTGTCCTAAAAGCATTAGGGATGCTTAAGAAGTACTTCCTGGGTACTTAAAGAAAAAGAAAGAGAGAATGAGGGAAAGAGAAAGAAAGAAGAAGCAGAAGATCAACTAGTTAGGGAACTGATATCAGGGTCACATTTCTGTACTTCACAGTTACAATTTAATGTCAAAACTCTCTCTAAAACTCTTAAAAATAGACACCATCACCAAGCTGTTCTTTTTCCTTTTTATAAAAATTCTGTTTATTTTCTTTTTTAACCATTTGTTGCATTCATAGATGTTCAGCTCTCCACGCCTTAAATAAATAGATCCCATGACACAGGAGGGCTAGTTAGCTGCATCCTACCATGTACTGACCAAGTATTTTCTTTTATGTACTTTCTGATATCTGGGCACATTAAAATTCTTTCAAGATCTATACAATTTGACAGACATCCCTAAGGAAGTCTTTTCTTTTAAAAACTCACATTAGTTTCCTCTGTTCTTCTTTGTGCATGCAGCAAGTCAGATTTAATATATGTATATTTTTTAATAATCTTGACCTTGGACCTGCGAAGGAGTAATTAGATTTGGTAAGGTGCTTCAGGAGTAACTCAATAGCCTGTGATGTAAATACTGAAGAACAGAAGGAAAGAAAAAAAAATCTATCTTAAAAAGAGGGAGAGAGAAAAAGACATGTACACAACCTGTTGTGATCAGTTTCTGGCAACAATTCTAAAGGCCAGCATAGTGCAGTACAGATGAGGCAGTGTTCATTGGGCTAATTGTAATAAAATTAATGAAAAAATAAACCCAGCATTATATGTGGTCAGGCAAAACTTTTGTGAGATCATTTGACATGAAGAAAACTCCTTTTTAAGAAGTGCCAGTGGTTTCCCTTTTTCCCCTCTCAAATATTTGCCCACTATGAGTATCATTATTTTAAACTGACCAGTCTAATGTAATGTGTAATGTCTAACCTTTCTAAATATTTCATGTGAGGCTAAAGTTTCCTTTGGGCATCTCTAATAATAAACTTTCCCCAGAAAATTTGGAAGGATTATGTGTTTCAAAAAGGAGCTGGCTGCTTGGAATAAATTCTCTTGTTGAGTCATTTATTCCTTTAATAGGAATTTTCTGATCTGCTGTCATTCTTGTTCACACACTGGGTGTCACTGCCTCTAAAACACTTGTCATTCTTTAATGGAAACAAAATAGTCATTGCAGTCAGAGCCGCAATGTCATTCCACTACCCCTTGCTGCGTCGGCAATAGTGAAAATGACAGAGCGGCTCTCAGCAGGGGTAATTAAAATGTAAATATTGATATTTTATTATTTGAAATTACTTTCCAGTGCGGCATTTAATATCTCTCCATCTGTGCGGCTCTGTTTAGCGGTCACTTTAGTGCAGCTTTGGGATGCCAAGCGGCGGCTTGATCCCCGTTATGTCAAAATGCTTGTTGCTGCTTAATTTTGATATCTAATTAAGTGGAAAAGTACAGTCCACACTGTAATCCATGGCATCTTAACCAGCTGCTTGGGTATATTTAGAATTAATCTCCACTATGGAATCATCCTAATGTATGCAATTAAGAATCTGCTGATGGCTAATTAGGTGTATTAGAATCCGGCAGCTTTTTTCTTTCTTTATTATTTGGACTGTTTCAGACTTAAGACACTCTACCTCCAGAGGTAGTCTTAATGGTACATACTTACTCAGCTATGGCAAGTGAACTCTCTACATTCATACAGGAGAGGTACCAGTCTTCCTCTTTCTCTCCTCCCCTCCTGAATCCCCTGAGAGCAGGGCAAATGCAAATATTATTTGAAACATTCAGTGTCACCATGACATTAAGGAAAGAAACTAACCAGTAGAAGAAAGTAAAAACCCGCACAGGAAAAGATATGAGACAGAAAGTTTATAATACAATGCTCTGGTGTGACTTTTTTTTATAAGGAGGAGTGCGGGATACATTCATCAGAGATTTTTACAGCCCTGATAAGTTTTTATTTCTGTAAACTGAATGGAAAGCTTTTCACACATAGCTGTCACAGCACGGGCAGGCTTAATTTATGTACTTTGATTGTGTTGTAAGCATAGCCCATGCTATATGCTAATATAATCCAGCACTGGCTTCATATTAACCAGATTGGGCGATTCCTGGAATTTTGACTTTGCCAAATAGAAAGATGGAGGGACCAGTGATTTCCACTGTTCTCAGTGAGGAAATGACTGGTTGCTTCCCTAGAGAAGTGAAAGCAAGACAGTAATGACCTAACACTGTTTGAACCAAAGAACACTGAAAGTAGACCCAATGTAGTTTATCGATAAACTGTGGCTCATATTACACATATACAAAGTCCCCTCCCCTTCTAACATTTATAATCTGACTTTGAAAGTGAACGAAAAAGCAAACAAACACAAAACCACTAAGAAATTCAGAGAGAAGGCTTTTCATGCCATCTTCAATTCAGACTATTGTATCCCGTCTTTGCAGCACATATGAAGTGCCATGACCCTTATTTATTTCCAGACCCTGGAATATCTGCAAGTCTGTATGAATCTAGGAAGTTTTAAGAAGCTTTAATTCTGAATATTCTAGTTTTGTTGCCTGACTTTGCAACCATTATGTTGCTGACTGAGGCAATACAAATGTCTCCAGGAAATGACTTTTCTTGTTCTTGTTTCGTCACTTATTTCAATTTTCTTTTCTTCTCATTCTTTTTAGGAAAATTTAGGAAAGTCCATTTGTAGGGAGTCAGTGTTACTCAGTCTCCATGCTCATTCAACACAGGCTGAGATTATGAGTAAGGGAGCCTGGTCTGGTGCTGATTGTCTGGAAGAAGAACAGGAGACATTTGACATGGATTTAATTAGGCCACAACTTTATTATTAGATGCCTGGGACTATCTAACAGATAAAATTTACAGTGTGGGTAACCCCCTGTAGTTTATTCCATAATTACCTGGTGGACTTTAATCAGCTCCCCCTCCTTTTCCATCCAGATCCCTCCAGCAAATTTATTGCCAGGACCTTACCATACTCCGGGGACTCCCACCAGCTCCCCCTCTTTTTCCATTCAGGTCCCTCCAGCAAATCCATTGCCGGTACCTTACCATCTACCCCACTCCTAGGAGGGTTAAGGTGGGCTATAAGAATGGGGGTTAGCTCCATGCCATACTAATCATAGGAGTCCCCAACCGCTCCCCATTTGCTCATTTAACAAACAAACACCTCTTTTTAAGTCGTCTTCTAAGCCATTTCTCTGGTCACTGTATACCTTTCCTGTGGAATACCTGCACTGAACATCCAACACAAAGAGGTGCCAGCAATTAGCTTGGCTACCTTCCCACTTCCCCCCTTAGGGTGACCAGACAGCAGATGTGAAAATTGGGACAAAGGGTGGGGGTAATAGGAGCCTATAAAAGAAAAAGCCCCTAATATCGGGACTGTCCCTATAAAATCAGGACATCTGGTCACCCTATCCCCTCTGAACATTTAGGAAGGTCTGTTTGTAGGGAGTCAGAATTACTCAGTCTCCATGCTCATTCAACACATGCAGAGACTATGAGTAAGGATGCCAGCTCTGGTGCTAGGTTTATGAGTATCTGTTTTTTTCATTATATCAGAATGGCAATATCAGAACTTCTGCAATCTTAATGGAAGTGTTCAAGTTATTCCCATTGTCTGAGGATAGATGACATGATCCCTTGCCCATTGTCGCACCAATGTGTACTTAGAAAGTCCTGAATCAGTGGGGCCAGTATGAGTGTACAGTTTAATTTGAGCTAGTTGAGAACCATATAAAATGTTTCGTTAAATCTTGGTGGGAAGTGTGTACACAGTAATGACTTTTCCATATTAAACATATTGGCCATTTTATGGGCTAAATTTTCAGAGGTTTCAACCCAGCTTCTAATGTTATACCTGCATTTTTGTATCTACAATCATTTGTAAGCACAAATGATGCAATATTGATATCTACATGATTTGCAGGCACAAACGACATTTGCACCTGCAAATCTCTTAGTAACATGCCTGAATTCTAATACTTGTATCCACAACTTACTGAGAGAAAATGAGTGCAAAATTAGAGTCTGTGTTTGAAAATGTGGGCTTTTTTTATATAATAGACTCACTCAAAGCAAACTATCAGCATCATAAATATAGACCTACTCCTTTCTCTCTCTCGTGCAAATGCCTCAGCCTGAAGGTTAACAAGCTCAGGTTGTCTTGGACTATTTAGAGAAGCAAGTTCCACTGAAAATGTTCTGCCCCTGGCTCACACCTGTTCATATCTAGGAACTGATATGGTAGTAGGAGCACATAAACTGATCTCAATTGCAGCAGCTTTACACAGATGAAGAGACACTCTTTCAGGTAGCTGGGACCTTACCATGTTTAAAAATCATGAGTTGAAGACCTGCAAATTTTAACTTTAAACAACAAATCAGATTGTACATACTGGTGTCCTAAAAAAACAACCAGACCCAGGACTCTTTAAATTAGGATTGCTCTCCCTTCAGGAGACCTACAACTGTAGTGGACCCCATTGTACTACTCACCTGAATGTTAGAGTCCCTCCATTGGCAATATCGTAAAGTTAAAATTAGCAGCATAGAAAGATTTCAGAGTAGAAAAGTGTTTTTACATGCCATCCTGCAAGTAGGAAGGAAAAATAATCCCTCTCTTCTTTACAGTTATTTTTTTCCTTGTTCTCATAGCACCCAAAGATGAATCAAAATGTGTGTGTCAGATTGTTTCACTTTTTGCTAGTATAAATCTAGCATATCCCTGTTTGGAATCTGTAGTGTTCCAGTGGCGATATAAGTGTGAGAGGAGAGTCAGGCTCTTTAATTGTTTAAACCTGCTTTTTTCTTAATTTTTTGAAATCAGAATACTCGGATAGTATGGTGTGAAATTACAGGTGAGGGAAATAAAGAATCCAATGCTGCAAACTTTCTGTGTGTAGAACCCCCACTAAAGGGAGTGCCACACATGAAGGCTTTACCAAATCTGTCCCCAGGCAACTCTGGCTAACTTGTTACATCTAACTTGTCACTTTGCTGAATGTTAGCAACAGAAAAGGCTAGTACAGAGTCAGATAAAAGGTTCCTTTCTCTGACACTTTCACATTGCTATAATGCTGTTAGTCTTGAAGAAAAACTTGCAAGAATTAGTACTGTAACTAGAAATAGCAAGAAACTAAAAGATATATAGATATGGACACATTTCTTTCTGGGACATAAATCTGATTTAAACAACTACGTGCTTGTGAACTACAATAAGTTACATGAGGAATGCAGCCTTCTGTGTGGAAAAAAATTATAAACTTAAATTGTTCCTCTTTAGAATTATTATGTAAGGTTTGATAGAGAGTAGAAGACAAAACTGAAATATTTCTAACTGGCATTTAAATTACATTAACACCTTCTTGTACAGTCTGAGTGAAAGGTCACGCTAGACAAGAAACATCTTCACTGTTTGTAAATGTCTAATTTGCTGCTTTTAAATTGCTGTGAACCTCACTTACTTAGTCCTGCTGAATGAATCCAGTGTTGCAAATACTTCTGACAAGTGAATATTTGCTTAGTGAGAATCCATTGTTCTTAATGGATTGAGATGGACACGCAGTGTGAATGCATTTTTATTGCCAACCCATCTATTTGCTGTTGTTTCAGGGAGATGATAGTAGCGTTGTGATAAAAGCCCAAAGTTTCCCAATCTGCTGTTTGGCACTTGCCATCCTGTCAGTAGGGTTTACTCAACAGTGCTTATGGTCTGCATTTTTCTGTGTTATAAAATAAAATAAATTAATATTTTATAAGAACTGACTTAAACAGATAAAACATACATATATATTTAAATAAGAAATGGAAAAATGAACAGGGCTGGCCCAAGACAACATTAGACTCTGAAGATACATGGGGGACCTTCTTAGGGGACTCACGTTGGCCCCCAGACAGTGAAATCTATCTATCCGGTGTCCTTGCCACCGTGGCAAAACTAGCAGATGGAAATCAGAACTCTTAGTGCAGACAGTATAACTTCCAAACTGTGTGATGAGGCAGAGGATGTTATCAGACAAGGATCTGAATTTACAGATGCTGAAACCAGTTCTTACCTAAGCACACCTATTTTCCCCATTGTATTCATGAGAGGCTCAACTTATCCTCTGTAGAAAAGCAGCAGTTGGACAAACTGAGCATTTTTTCTTAGTTGTGTGCAAAAGTCATGGGGCCAAACGCAAGTGAGAGAACACATTGGTCCATAATGCTACAAACTAGTCCCTAAATATACGTTGTTATGACATTTCAAATTCGTTCAAAAAGGCAGGATGCTTGTGTATTTGATCTTGACTTACAGTTTTGACATGTTTGTGCTTTTAGCTTTATCTGATATTTACCACATGAAAATCTTCAGTTGTTGTCAGACTCCATCTTGCTGTGGCACCATGTGCAGTTGCTTACCTTCAGTAAGAAGGGTTTGTCTTGGAGACTGCCATGAAGCAAACAACTGTGACAGATATTTCAAGTTGAAGAACCAACATGTACTGTTGGGACCCAAATTTTATGCTGGTGTGATGAGATTTAAGCCTTTGGAAGTCAGTGGAGTTGTACTAACCTGCCAGGAGACAAACTTGGGCCACAATCTATAAAATATATGTGGTGACTATGTAGTGTCAGAGTGAAAGTACTGCAGCTGCATTTGGTGATGTGCTTAATGGCCAAAATGTTTATAGGTTTTTGTATTTCTCTGACTATAACGAGGTAAGTTCGTGCTTTTAAAAATGGGATTCCATGAACTGGGCTGGGATTATGCGATTCAGGAGCCTGGAAGTTGTGGGAGTATTACTCTAAAGGAGAGTAGTATTAATATTTCCTGCTCTTCCTGGAATTTCCACAAGGGGAAGAGAACAGCTTTAAGTTGGAGTCAATGCTACCCAGTTGCCTTTCCCCAGCTGCCCTAGTCATGTCTAAACAACCTCATGCACCTATAGCAGAAATGTTGCTGCTGGAGTCCTCTGCCAGGGTTTATGTCCGTGGGAGTCCCAGGGTGAATCTAGGCAAGAATTCAATGTATATGAAAAGAAGAGCAGACAATAGTCCTACAGTAACAAATCTGGAAACCTATTAGGCCAGATTCTGATTTCAGAATGAAGTGGAGCTACTGCAGATTTACACTGGTTCAACAGACATAAAAAGTTGCCCCCTGGTTGATTATTTGAATCCCAAGCCAAGCACACTAGATAAAGTTCTCTGCTCTGCAGGAAGAGAGAGAGAGAGAAATAAGCCCTAGCATTTAAAACTTTGGCTTTATTCTTTCAGCCAATGGTGAATAGGCATCATTTTTGAAATGAGGAAATTGCAGTGGAAATGCCAGTACACACACAACATTTAGAAGGAAGTTAATCTATCAAAATTAAGTATAAATAATTTAAAAATCCAAACTCTGATATTTCAACTGTGGAAATATATCGAATTTGCAACACACTAGTGAACATGTCATTTTAAAGCACAGCTCTGATTATAAAAATGTAAATGAAGATATTTGAAGTATAATACACTGGAAACTAGAGGAATATTTTCCTCATAGTTTCAACAAACATGGAAACAAATGGTGAAGTAAATGGGGCCAGATTAGCAATAAACATGAGTAACTTCCAGATTTGTCAATTCTTTTGGTGTCCAACACATACACAAAAAAATCCTGGTTTATAAACCAATACTATTGATATAATAAATCTAGTTTAATGGGAAGCAAAAGGAACAAGGGTTCAAGAAGGAGTAACCAAGGTTAGGCATCAAATGCTTATTGCTGAAAATAATAGCAAGGATAACTCTTTTTGTAAAATAGTTCTCATAGTGCTATGTATATGCTACAGATCTTGCTTTGGCACTTCACCATCTGCAGCTGCTTCACTCTAGCGCCTAGTGAGTTAGTGTCCACGAAGTCCATCTTAATGAAGTAGAGGAAAGGGTCTCCAGGAATATAAAAGGTTTACCCTGCCTAGCATGGAGCTGTGAGTGGTGCGAAATAGAAAGCAAGTGGTATATGTGCCGGTATTTGAAGAGAGCAATGGATTAAATAGCCCCATATAAAAGATTGCTAAATCTGTTGCGATGGAGTCAGACCAGAAGGCTATAGGAGAGTGCTGGAAGGCAGGTATATCAGCCTCAGGATGTGCAGGTCCTTGTTCCCTGGATAGCCAAACAAAGGCTACTCCAGACCAATCAAGACACCTGGGGCCAATTAAGAACCTTCTAGAAAGGAGTAGAAACAGCTAGCCTAATTGGGACACCTGAAGCCAATCAGGGACTGGCTGAAACCAGATAAAAACCTCCCAGTTAGTCAGGTGGGCTGTGGGTGTCAGGAACTGTGGAAGGAGGTTGTGCTGTTGGTGAGACTGCGTGGTGGACAACATATCATCCAGAAGGAAGGAGGCCCTGAGGTAAGGGTGAAGTGGAGTTTGAAGAAGCAGGGACTGCTGTGGGGAAGTAGCCCAGGGAATTGTATTGTGTTTTGTGGATAAAAGGTCAGCCATCTTAGCTGATACTATTAGGATCCCTGGGCTGGAGCCCGGAGTAGAGTCCAGCCCCCGCTCTTTCCACCTTCCATACTGGCCTGTGATGAAGGTAACTCACTAGGTGGTGACTCTTGCCAATTATACTGAGAAAGGGAGGTCACTCTGGGGCCTAGATGAGTTTCTGAGGCCCCTAAATCTGCCAGGAAGTGCAGGACCCACGAGTACAAACTTGGAGCTTTGTCACACTGTATGTAACCATGGCTAAGAGCTCCTAATACTGTGGATAGTATAGTTCAGCTTCTTGTTAGTAGAAGGATACATAATAAAAACACTAAGGCCTTTGTTACCTATTTATTGTTCCCTTGCTCTAAGCACTGGGTTTATTGGTATGTGAAAGGAAAAATCAAGCATATGCTAAGTTGCTCAATCAACCTTCTCTCAATGCACACTTAGTGATCGCAGTGAATCATTATGGCATAATTACAGTTTGAGTGTGATATACTGTGTGTTGAAAAATCGCTATTTTTAGAGGGAGAAACAATACAACCCCCCTCTCTCCCCCAAAACCAGCAAATCAATGCCATTGCTAACTGATATTATGAGACACCCTGTAGATTTACAATGCTTGCACTCAGCTATATAAAAATGGCACTGAAAAGAATGCCTAGCAGGGGTTAAATTCATATGCCTGCACTGCAGCCTATTTCTGTCAACACTCAGCTCAGGAAATAAACATTTATACTTTCTGAAATGAAAGTGTATTTTTGAAGACTAGCCGTCAGATATTTTTTGCCCTTCACACTTTCAAATGCTTAGCCTTTTTTGTAAGTTGACTGCAAAGTGCATCAGTTTGCCAGGCAAAAATAAAAAAAATCTTGACAAGTGCCCATGGCATCGTTGTCAAGCACATGAGCGTCTAGTAGAAGATGGCAGGAAGGTTGGCACAAAACATGCTTCCTTCAAGCTCATTTCCTCAAGGGTACCTGACTCTTGAGAAGCTTTTCAATCCTTCCAAATGACATTATTCCAGACTGTCATCTGGTTTATTTGGAGCACACTGTATTGCAGATAAACATGCTATTTAACTGCAGGTCAAGGTACAGAGTCATTCTGGTAGCAAATGCCTGAGATACATTAAATGGCACTGACTTGGGGAAGGAGATGAAGAGAGATCAAAGTTGTCACCAATATGCACGGAATGGTCCAAGCTGGAAAGGAGGGAGGGAAAGTACCATAATATAAGTGCATTTTAAAAAGCCATAATACAGCTGAACATTTTTAAGTATGACCTGTCAAACACCAGGGATTAAAGATCCATGTAATGCACTACATAAAGTTCAGCAACACAAACATAATGCAACCGCTTATATTTATTTGAAAAAAGTTCACTATTGTGAGCTAAATGCCTGTAATTAGTCCAGGTAGCTTAACATGTATTTATATATAGTTTGGGGATTTCTTTTTGGATAACCACATTTTAAATAGAAAATAGTCACTTGTCAGGAAACAGAGTTAATATTTTTTCAGGATAGGACAAATTATTTGGATTATGAGTTTATCTGAGTATTGCTAATGAAAACTCTTCATATATCTATTTATTGTGACTTTCATTAGTAATGCTGCTGCTGTTACTACATCTGGATATTAGGTATAATTAAAA
The DNA here is from genome assembly GCA_007922305.1 of Dermatemys mawii. NCBI lineage: Eukaryota > Metazoa > Chordata > Testudines > Dermatemydidae > Dermatemys > Dermatemys mawii. The sequence goes on from ML677362.1 coordinate 12,888,577, forward strand.
TATATTTTTCATCAAAAATGTTCCTATATTTGCAAATAGAAGGCCAAATTTTGGAACTTCTGCTCAAAAATTAGAACAAATTTTGGTCCTGATTGACTCATTGAAGAAGGACTTGGAACATAAATAGAGAGTGTTCATGTGGGCAAGGTTTGTAGGGTCAGGACCAGAGTTCGATGAAATAAAGGAATAGGGGTTTCAACAATTTTTTAAAAGATCTCATTATGTAAACACATATCCCTTCTTAACCCTTTCATTTACTGTGCTATGCTGAATGTGCAATGAAAGGAAAATTGTATGCCTTCCACCTCCAAATATCCTGGCAAAAAAAAACCCCCAGAAAAACCACGTTGTAGGTTAGGTACTCCAAGATTCAACTTTATGTTCCCGTGAAGGGTTGTACCTAGGAGTTAAAACAGGTTTTCAGTGAGCTGACTTTCAAGCAAAAGTTGCTTTTAACAGAGGAGGAGATGACCATGCATATTTGTTTTATTAGTAAAGAGTAGAATTTTGTGATTTAATTTATCAGTTTTTTATAATATAATTTGTGTTGATTTTTAAACATTTCCTGTGAAAAAATCTTAGCATCTGTAATACATCTGCAAAAGATGCATTCTTCATAAGGACTGCACAGTACATCACAGGCAGTGTCCTCATTTTTCTCACAGAGGTTGTATGTGGTTTCTTTTGATTATGACACGATAAATGTGGTATCGAAACACACTGTCATGCGTGAAAACTCTTGTACAAAAGCGGATAAGTAAACAAAAGAAGGAAGTTGAGAGCTTTGAGAAAAATAGGAAGGAGGTGAATTGCAAGTTAAACTTTTTTTAATCAAAACTGATTTTATTGCTTTTTGCTTAATTAAACCCCTCAGAAATGTGTGAAACATTGTTATGGCTGAAAAATTGTTAATTTGTAAATCACAGGGACAAAGGGGCTCTACTGCAACTTTAAAGTTTCCATGCACGTAAACGTCAATAGAGTGCCTTCTCCATCATCAGCACTAAATTCACATTGATGCCTCTTTTCTTCTCTGTATTGATCCTTCCATGAGAACGTAGATTTGTATCTGTTAATTAATGCGTCCTGAAACAGCGATTGTATTAATCAGGCAGATAAGAAAAATTGGATGCCTGCACCCTCATGACAACCGTAAAAGTGCTGGCCCTGATAAAATCGTGGATGGACCTCAATAAAAAAGTTCCTCCTTCCACTCAATAAACTAATCATCCTGCTTTTAATTATTCGGCAGAAAGATGTGTGGAGATTGGAGAATGTGTAAATCTATTTACTAACAGCAGTGTCTGGAAGGGAGAATAGGGCTGTCACAGGACGGTGCTGCAGGCTACATTCTCTGTCCATCTGCTACTGCAGAAAAACTGGTCCTTGAGAGAAGGGAAAGGAACAGACACATGAAAGCTAATTGAAAGCATACATTCCTCTTTATGACTTTTCAAATGATTATTTCCTCCCCTTTTTATCTTATTTATTTTAATCACAGATGTGGTGTTCTCCTTTTTCAGCTCTTAAGCTTCTTCTTGTTTGCTCAGTTTTTGTTGGATTTGTTTTGAAGGGAACTACAGTTCTGTCACTGGGCACAAAAGACAGTATGAGAAAATGAAAACAAGAGAGAGCAAGAAAGCAGCCAGTTTTGTGTTTCAGTTTTTATGGATTCTTGCTGCTTTCGATGCATTAATAAAAAAATATATAATAGGTTTGTTGCTAATATATAACGGATGCCTGTGTAAATTTGCCAGTTTATGCTGTATTCTTACTGGAATGTAAATCTGACTTTCAAAAAAGGAGAAAAATGTATTTAAGTATAGTTGAATGACAAAAAGACTGTTCTTGCAGCAGGAACCCTGTCAACATGTAAGCAGCTCCATAAACAACGACATGAAAGCTTCAGACATGTCTTAAGACCCCCTTAAGAAAAGCTTGACTAATCCCCTTTGATGATTTTATTAAGTACTTGTGGTTGATGGTGCCAACTGGCAAACTACTACATTTCACCAACAGGCCAGGAAATCACTTCCTCTCCCATATTGTTCTGGAGCTCCATAATGTGATTGGGGATATTAGCAGTTTGATATAATAAATTAACATCTATTGTAAACAAGAGCTTGAAAAGGTAAGACAGTAAAGATGTTTGCCCTTAGTGATCCTATTAGGAAAGAGAGCAGGGGAAAAAAAGAAAGCAAAACTTAAATTCATTAAGAGGCATTATTAAATTTTCTCTCTCCCTCTCAAAAATGATGGTGTGATTACTATTCACTTGGCACTTTAATGTGCCATCCTGTTATTTCAGCAACCGTAGTAGAGGCAGAAGCCATTACAGAAGTAATTAGTGTCTTTTCTGAAGAGGATAGGCCTTACTTCTCTTTCTGCTGAGGTTGAAGTTCAAAGCACTCTTTGCTCATTGTGATAATCACCTTAATTCTATTAAGGCATAAAATCTTTCCTCTTAAAAAAGTTTTTTTGGAAACATGCTCCTTGGTTTAAAGGGGGCCTCTGAAGACATTAGTTCATTCTCTTTACAGCAGTGATGAACAGAACTAAGCTTCTGCTAATAAAAGTGCTTTGAACCTAGGATTTTTATTATCTAACTTGTTAGATGCCATCAGATCAGAGCCTCGTTGCATTAGATTTTAGAATGTTTCTACTGAGAAGAGAAAGTGCAAACCATTTTACGTTGCCATTATAACTCCTCAGAATTAATACAACTCCTACAGAAAATGCATACAAATTCAGGCTTGCTTCTAACTTTTACCTTGATTAGAAACCCTTTAATTTTATGCTGATTGATCTTGCAGAGCGGGAGAGTGGAATCCATATGTATCGATTCATAAATTACATACAAACAAAACAAAAAGGGAAAGTTGTAATGCAAATTATGGTGCATTTGAACCTGTTTAATATTTTTCCCCTGCCCTTTTTTGCTGTTTAGGATTCTCCACTTTGTCTCTGGCTGACCAGATGAGCCTTCTGCAGAGTGCTTGGATGGAGATTTTGATTCTGGGCGTAGTGTACCGATCACTTTCTTTTGAGGATGAGCTTGTCTATGCTGAAGATTATATTATGGATGAAGACCAGTCCAAATTAGCAGGCCTTCTTGACCTCAACAATGCCATCCTACAGCTGGTAAAGAAATACAAGAGCATGAAGTTGGAGAAAGAAGAGTTTGTCACCCTCAAAGCTATAGCGCTTGCTAATTCAGGTTGGCAGTTTGTCATGATGGTTGCTACTTTTTTTTTCTTCATGTCATTTTTTTCCTTCCCATAGTATTTTCTGCATGGTAGTTCTAAACAACGTGTTTAGAAATAAGTAATTCTTAATTGGACCTTCAGTTTTTGTGGTTATTATATGGAAAGGCTATAAACAAAGTAGTCCAAATTAAGGAAGTTCTTTCCAGTTTTAAGCCATTGTGCAACATATTCCTAAAGCAGTAAAGAATAATACACTGCATAATTTGGAAGGCATTACACAAGCAGAGATCCTTTCAAATGAATATAGACGTTATTCTACTAAATCCATTTCATAATCCAGATAAGACTAATCATTTCACTTAAATTGAATAGAATAGAATGGATGGATGCATGACTACATGCATAATATGATTTCCTTGAATACAGCTGTTAAATGTATTGGTAAGGTGAACCTAAAGTTGGTTGCAAGGAGAAAAATCCCTGTTTCATCTTAGGGCTATGCTTTGCCATACGAATCCTCTATTATTCTGGTAAAGTTTCAGTAAAAGATATTACCTGTGCAGAAAGGGTTAAGAATTGCAGGAAGTATTTTTTTCTCTAAATTTGAATGTAAAAGTGCTGAAGCAGTGAACAGTGTCTGATAAGTAAAAATCGTTTGTGCTTTGTTTTTCCTTTTGTGTCTCCTTGATGCTTTATTATGGTCTTAAGTCCCTTTTATCATTTGCATAAAGTTCAGGATAGATCCCTCTTTAATGGCGTGCCGATCATTAGATACCTGTGTGTCAATAACGTGCTCTGATGCTATGTACCATTGACAGTCACACCGTGCCCCTCCATCTGCTTTTGTTTTGACCCTATCTTTGAACTTTATCTTGGTTGCTGGCCAGTAGTTTTCCCTTTAATTACAAGAAGGAAACTGTCAATAAAATCTGTTAAATGGGATGCAATGAGTGGCTTGAATGGGCGGACGGCTATTTGTTCAAATTCTGCAGCATTCAAGGTATTGACAGTTTGTTTTCTGGGGCCATATGTGACGATCAATCTCTGGCTGGGCTCAGCCGCGCTGAAAAATGAAAAACCAGATTGCTTTTGCTTACTTGTGGATGACGACTTGTGATTTGGCGCGGTCCTAGTGAGATGAGACCTTCTGCCCAAATTGCCCCCCTGAGAGTCAGGACGCGTGACTGTTTTTAGAAATAATTTTTTAATTGATTTTGTAATTAACAGTTCATCTACAATATTGATGCATGAATCCTCAGATTGATAGGAGGAAAATTGTTTTCAACAATGAAGTTGTACTTTCCTATTTGTCTTTGTAATGGCATTTAGTATTTTGCATTTTTAATTGGAAATATAATTCAAAAAATGCAAAACCTAAACACCATTTGTTTCTTTGTAAAATATCCTCCATCCTCTTATTGAATCTTCTTAATTTTTATGTGTTCTTCTTATTTAACCTACACAGAATAGTTCTGGTGTGCCATTCAATGGTCAAAGTCTCTTTTTGTTTGGAAGATGATTTATTTTAGAGCAAGCTGAATACAGAGTTCAAAACACTTCACAACTATAGGAAGATGTAGCTTCCTATAAGGTTTCCCTCAATGTTATATTCCAGGTGCAGAAAACTAAAGTTATGCTCATTTAGGGGTCTAAACTGAGAAGTTTTATTATTTTATTTATTTTTTCTATTTTATAATTCTAAGCCCATTTGATTAAGAAACATTCCTGTAGGTTATTCAATTAAAAAGGCTTGACAGATAACTGCGTAAGATATCATCAAAAAGGTTTAGTTATACATGCTACATATAGTGGAACAAATTCATTTGTTGCTTAAGTTATTGCAATTCCCATCAACTTCAATGGGAATTACATCCAGGATAATGTGAATAAATGTAGTGCAGTGTATTAAAATTCAAAGCAAGTTAAAATGAAATCATTTCCTCTCCATATTTTAATAGAATTATATGCTGACTTGAAACTAAACTATTGTAAAAAGGATTTAAAATGCATATCAGCTACCTATCACCAACTTGGCTTTGTGTTAACAGGGTATTTATATTATTAGCACTAGACATTTTAGTTACTAAGGGCCAAATCTTGAGCCTACAAGCTCTTTAACACACGAGTAGTCCCACTGAACTTTTTACTTAAGCAAAACACACATTGTCATAAGCAGGAGTTTTATCTGAGCAGGAATTCAGGATTGGATTCTTAGAGTATCATTTTCAGGAAAAGGTCAAACCAATCTCTAGTTTTAGTAGGTTGCACATGCAACTCAGGTAGCTAGATATCAAATTTCTACCAATTGCTATCTCACTAATTTGTAGGTGTGAATTGCACTTTCAAAATTACAAGTCATTACAAAAAATCAATCTCTTAGTGTTTTGATTGCAAATTCTACTAAAAGTACAGTATACACTTTTTCCTAGACAAAATAGAGTAATTCAGTTTTACATAACCATTACCTTGATTAATGTAAATGCAACTATAGTAGATATCCTAAAGTGAAATGTGATTATAAGAATAATTATTTAGTAACTTGGTTTTAAATACATTTTGTTGTTGTCACATCTTCTTTCTTCAAGCAATTCTAGTCTTATTCAGTTATTTATTCTCCCAACTTAAAATTTATGGACTCATATGATATATCTGTAGGGAAAAAAGATCAAGTACCATGAGGAATCTTACAGATTCCATATGTTTCTGGCCGATCTACCTTGTCTAAAAAGAATCTCAGGTTAGCTCTAATGTAAATAATAGAAAATAAGGGGTTTCTAACACAGTATCTGTATTTAGTGATTTATGATTCAACATCATACCATTTTCATTGCTGGTATTCAGAGGCAGAAAAAAGAAATTGTGGATTTTCTTAACCTTGATTGGACTCTGTTTTTAAGAAATATTGCAAGCTCTTTGTGTGGACTGGCAAATCTAAGTGTCATAAAATACACAAATCTTTCAATATTAAGTTATCCTACAGTATATGCCATTGTTACCATTAAAATTTCATTTTCCAACAGTTTCTGTTGAATGGTATCTAATGCTGTGTGGTAACTATTAGCAAGTTTTCACTTTGGAATGATGACCATTATAGTTCTGCTTCTGTAATTTTCTAGACATCGTACTATGCTGTACTTCTCATTTAAAGAAAAATCTTTTATAGGTATTGGTAAAAACAGAGTGCATATAAATTCTGCGAAGCGTCTGTAACTTAGCTACATAACTGAAGAAATGTTTTCACATTTTCTACACACGGTTCAGCCCTGTGTACCGTCACGATTTCAGTCATTCTTTTTTGACCTGTAGTGCTTGATATGACATTCATGTAAATTAACAGATTAGTTTTAAACATCTGGCTTGATTCAATAATAATTAATGCACTCTTTATGCTTTAATACCAGAGAAGAGACTTACTATTAATGTTTGTCTAATCAATATCACTGTTCCTTCCTTCCTTCCTAGCACACATAAAGACAGACAGGTACCTCAAAATGACTGCAAGAAACTTCCCTGTGTTTAGTTGTACTCTGCTCAGTGGAAACAATCTGGCACCAGTGAGCCCTTTGTTTACTCACACAGAAAAACTGTGAACATTTTCCGAAATATTCATGTTCCAATTAGTTTCTCAGATGTTAGGAGAGGTGAAATGTTTGCACTGTGTGTGAGAGTGTATATACACAGACTTGTGCACACACACACACATGTAGAAGATTCTTTGTGGTAGCATGATGTGCTTTTGTGTATTGATTAATACAAAATAGAGAGATCCAACCTTCAGGCCAGAATTTTCAAAAGAGCTCAGCATCCACAATGGAGTCAGACTTTTCCAGAACAGCCCAGCTCTTATTTAAGCTCCAAAGTAAGTGGCCAGCTTTTCAAAAGAGTTCAGCAGGATTGAAAAATTGACCCTTATTTAAGTGCCTAAATGAGAGTTGAGCCCTGAAAAATCTGAACTCTGTTGAAAATTTGCCCCTACATCTCAGCACTGGGTGCATAGTTGCTCCATTTCAGAGGCTGCAGAGGAACCTTTCATGCTCCCCATCATGATCATTGTTCTCCTCCTTGATCTAGAGCTAAAGAAGAGCTCTTTTAATACCCTCAAACCCTGAGAGAGAGAGAATCAAGGAGTCTGTTATACATCATAACGGAAAGTTACACATCCACTTATGCCAGTGGCAAATTTGGCCCATATCTAGGATTTAACTTGTCAAACTTTAACTTCACCTAAATTACATGCTCTGAGCAGAGGCTTGTTAGTGTTAAGTAGCATTCCCATGTAAATGTTAATTAGGAGAACAATATAAATTTCCTATTCCATGGAATCTAGATCTTATTTTATGTCCAATTTTGACTGTAGCTGTATGGTATACTGTAGCAGACTATATCTAATTTCTAGTGATGCCATTTTTTGTAGTTGTATTTTGACCATTGTATTATTATTTCCATTAGTATTGAAATTAGTTAGTAGGACATATATAAAATTTGTATTGATGTCATTGTTACTATACTAGTATTTCTTTTGCTTATATAAATACCAAAATTTATAAAACACTTTAAAAAACATATTGGAAATTGCTGGTATAGTAAGCATTTCCTGATACATGAATGCCTTTTCTGCCTCCAGTTTATTTGCCATGTTGTCATCTAGGTGTCATTCACAATTTGTAGAGAAGATGTCCATATTTGCCACATTTGCTGGAATTTTATTATTTAATAGACTTTTCTCTGGCACTTTGGACTAGTTCCTGAGCACCTCATGTATGTTAATAAGTTTTTCCTCAGATCATTATGAAGTAAGCAGACATAAAATCCTCACCACCACCTTAATTACCATGAATTTAAGTATTTCTTGGATTCATTTTTATACTCTGTGTGTTACACTTTCTCCACCTGTAACATATTCTCTCCACCATACATCAGGAGATAAAAACCCTGCTGCAGCTGGCCCTGGTCAGCTAACTTGAGCTCGCGGGGCTTGGGCTGTGGAGCTAAACTTTGCTGTGTAGAAGTTCTAGGTCCCAGATCATGGGCTGCAGCCCAAACCTGAAAGTCTACACAGCAGTTTTTCAGCAATGGAGCCTGAAGCCCACGAGCCTGAGTCACCTCTGTCCGGGGCACATGTAAACCATCTTAAAGATTCAGCTTTCGTGTCTCTAATTAAAATTAGGCCAGATCAGTGCATTCCTGACTACCTCTGTGTTGATTGAAATTCTGATTTCGCTGTTATACATGCCCTAGCTGTTCTTGAGGCACCAGAACTTCTTCATTTGTTTCTCTTTAATTTCCCTTATATATTCTGGCTAAATTCTGCTTCCTGATGTTATAATCAGATATAATCCTATCTTCAGACTATTTTTGCCCAATCATTTTAGCTGAAGAAAGTATTCTACTTGTCTACATTCCTATATCCAGTCTCAGACTCAGGAAATCATCTTTATTCAGGAAGAGTGCTTAATCACATACTCAGAGTTAAGCACAGGTTTAAGTCCTAAATAAGGATGGGCAGAAGCATGTGTTCAAGTGTTTTACTGAAGTCTTAATGATGAAGATTTTTATCAGAAGAGGCCAGATAAACAAACCAGGAATACAGTTTGTTTAATGGTTATAAAGAATCTCTTTCGACTTTTAACAAAACCTTTCTTTTTATGTTGTTGGGGCTATATTATTTTTTTGTTGAGTTGCAGTACTCATTAAATGAATTATAAATAATGCAGCAGGCAAGCATTTTGCAAAGTTTGCAAGTTTCCCTGTGCAATTCTATCAGGCATCTCAATCCCAACATGAAGTATTCTTTTTAAGTTTCAGAGCAACGCACCGCTCAATAGATACTGCAAAGGGTGGAGATTTGTGCAATATTGTTTTGGTTCATTAATTCCTGTTAGAGAAGAGAGTCAGGCCACCAAATTAATTTTATTTGAGACATAATCCAAATTTAGATCGTGCTGTCTGGAGTTGCATTAAAAGCATTATAATTGCTGTTCTACTTGTTCTTGATCTCATCAAATTCTGTCAGGATCTTATAACTGCTTACTTGATTGTATCCATTTTTGACTTGTGAATTACTTAGTTTTACAGAACCATCAGTACAGCCCGGTGGTCGCTTTCAGTCAAGTTTCTCCCCCTACTTGTTGATGTTTTCTTCCGTACCGTGTCTTGTTAGGATCTGAATTTTTCTGCTCAGTCTTGCATAATCCCTGTTGCTTTATTCATTCCACTGTTTTCTTGCTTTACATTGGCTCTATTTTCTGAAATGCAGAAATGCAGGTCCATGTATTTCATCTCTTCCATGTTTTCTTCCTAGTGATGTTAAATACATAAACAGTACAAAGTGCCATTTAGAGTGGTCTCTTTTTCCTCATTTTAGGTTGATGCCGAACATTTGCTAGTTAAAGTTTCCATGCGCTGTGATGTGTCCTGGATTATTCCTGGGTGGCCAGCTGTTTGTTTTCTGCATTTGAGATGAAGCCTGAATTTTAAATAAGATAGATAGTAATCTGAGTTGGTGTCTGGACTTTGTAGTGTTTTTCTCAGAAAGATCTAGTTTTCTCTCTTTTCTGCACAATGATCTAATCAATCAGGTTTCTGTGGAGCTGATCAAAAGATGTCCCATTGTATTTCCCCTTGCTGTGAGGGGGAAACAAAGCATTTGCAAGAATAAAATGATTCTCAAAGCAGAGCTCAATGAGTCGATGTCCTAATTTGTTGATTTTTACCTTCCTTCATTGCAACACTCTGATGAACAACCTCTTTCACCACCTCTGAGCAGCACATAGTGTTTGACATAGTATCAAGGAGTTCCGGTGCCTGGCTGTAGAAATCTTCAACCTCACCAATCTGTGCTGCTTTTTTGCAGGCCATTTAAGATCAAAATCTGCATACTTCCAAATGACAACACATCCTCATGTCCCTGTTTAATTTAATTGTTAATCTAGGCACTGGTTTGAAGGGATTTCACACCTGGGTGTAGATTTTTACCATTTCGCTTTGGAATGGCAACTGTAAAATGTCCAAGGGGGTCTACTAGGAAAATGATGTTTCTAATCTTATTTTCACAGATTCACTTTCCTGTCACAGGTAGAGCATTTAGTATGGTTAAACTTAAAATCTAAATATTTATTATGTTATCTGACATAGTAAGCCTTTTTGGGTCTCTACATAGCCTCTGCGTTCCCTTAAATTATAATAGTTGTTATGGACCTCAACATCACACTAACATAGACAGGGTTTGTCAACGATAAATTAATCTGTTTCTGGATTCAGTTGTTGTTTCTGTACCTGCCACTTTATATTTATTTAAGCTATTTCCTCTTACTTTTGGGGGGGAAAGGGGGCAGGCAGTGCAACATTCTGGATTATTTTACTTATTTCCAGAAACAAATACCAGCCTGATTAAGATCTACATTCATTTAATACCAGGAAGAGACATAGAGCCAAACTGCAAGCTTGGAACATGAAGAAGGATCTTAGTCGAGATTAATATTTTCCTGAGCAGTCTGCCAATTGAATCATGGTCTAATTAAATAGCACAGATTTAGTGAGTTTGCATTTAAGTGTTAGCAAACTCTAGGATGAGTAAAGCTGAAATGATTTTGGATCTTTTCTCTAAATGGAAAGTTAAATTATAGTAATTCAATTGAATCATTTTAAAATCTTTCAAGCTAAATCAAAGTTTTTACAGAAATCTTAATAGCTGTTTGTGAACAAATCTCTCTGCTATTTGTTCTCACCTCATTTCCTGTGACATACTTATATACCGCCCAAGGCACAGCTGCCCAAACTCTGGCCCATGAACCACTGGCTGTCTGCAGAGTACACCCTGCAGAGTATGTGGCCCTTGGAGAGTTTGCTGGTCAGTTTGTTTCCCACTGCCAAATTGATTTAAAAGGCAGCAGAAAATACATTACTACTATTACTTTTCCGTGTAAACAATTGCTCTATATACCCTAGGGATGCTATATGATCACGGATGGGAAAGGAGGGGAGCTGCAAGACAATACCTCTCTTAAGATGTAGTCCACACTGTGAAAAAGTTTGAGAACCTGGGGTGTATCAGCTATGTCATGTCACAGATTCTGAGTCGCCTTCCACCTTCATTTTTTCTGTCTGTGTATTTTTCTTTTTCATAATCAAATTCAATGTGAGGGAAAAAATGTACAGGCAGCAAGCATTTCTAAAGTCAGATGGCCAGAATTTAATCTGAGCTGCACTGTTAAAGATCTACAGGATCACCATTGATTTCAATGAAAGTCTTCCACTACTCTGAGGAAAATATTACAAAACCCATATATCAATGCAGACTGCCACCCATCCCTTAGAAAATTCAAACTTCACATCTGCTGCATAAAACAAAGATCTGCCCAGTTAGGAATAATCTGGACAATTTTGTAGAGGATAGAAATTGGCAAACATTTAGTGCCGGTTTCTAGAATGTTATGGCCTCTTTTTGCTCCTCTGGTGGCACAAAGGGGCTGGAGAACAGACAGATTTGGCAAGCTGAATTTTTCTGACTTGGTAGAGCTCTCAGCTGGCACAGAGCCAGAATACCTAAGCACAGCCCTGGCAGAGAGGGCATGGTGAGGCATAGTCTGCAAACACTGTGATTTAGCAGTCCATGGTTGATGGACAGTTCCTTGGGGACTATTATTAACCAGCAGAGTTTAGAGCAATCCTCCACATTGCTCTAAAACTCTGCTAGGAATAGCCGAAGCCCAGACAGAGAATCGGGGCTCTGTAACTAGAAACATGGCACAGCAGAGAATCTGGCTTGTGAAATGCAGTGTAAATGTTTGCAAAGAAATCACTTTAAATAGAGTCCAGTGGATGGTCAAGAAGTGTTTGTTTATGAATGTTGAATTCAGTAGAGTACTCCATGTTTACACTGGCATAATTAATATCAGAACCTGGGTGTGGGTGTGCGTTGTTATATTCTATACTCAGGGATTTGCCTTTCATTGTCACTGGTAAATAGTATTAACTAACTAGTTCTATACTAATACTAAAGAGGTGAAAGTTGAAGTTGTTGTTAGGAAAGTAGCAAAAAGGGCAGATTTGGGTGATGGGAACAGTGCTAAAATTTTAATGATTTTTCCTTCTTAATTTTTTTAATCCTTACCCCCTCCTTTTATATACTTTGTTTCTGTTTTTCCCTTTTAATTTTTTTAGACCAGACCACCTTGGTGCATGGTATCTCATCTCAGCAGTATGTGCATAAGGTGTCTAACTGCATGGTTCTTAGACATGTATTCTCTGAGTCCTAGAATTATTAAACATGTAAAACCCCCCTAGGATTCCATTTTGCGTAATCAACAGATAAACTGTCATCAGAAGCAGTAAAGCATGCTAAATGATCCAAATTTGTATTATAATTGTTTGTTTCAGAGCAAGAGCTATAAGTTTCCCCCTCAAGTTTGCAGATTTCTTTCAAGATGAACCATGAACTTTTCTTTGTTAACCTCTTATTTACCTGTGTATTTTTCACATTGTCTTTTTTAGTAAGAGGTATATTTCCCACATGCTGAAATTATCTGAGAAAACATGAATTAGTAGGAAATATATATCTTATCTCTAGGATTGTAGTTCAGGTACCTGGGCCTAATCCTGTAATTGTTACTCACTTGAGTAACTTTTACTCACATAGTCCAATTAAAGCTAATGGAGCCACATGCTTGAACAAAAATTACTTCGATAGATAAGAGTTGCAAAAATTAAACTCATGGCACACAACCTGATAGACTGTTATCTTCTGTAGGATAAACTGATAAATCAGGTGCTGTGTCAGCCATCAGGTATGTAATACTGCTAAATATTTGTGTATTTTGGCTACAGGAAGATGTTTCACTTAGTCATCATTCCATGTGAAAAAAAAGAGCTTTGCTAAATAGTCAAGAATTAAAATAAAAGCTACAATGATATGAAAGTGGGTTTTATATTTAATGGGCTTTTTGAGGAAATGCTCTTATAATGCATGGAATCACTGCCCCACAATCAACCCTAGCGTAAGCTTGCACAGCTTCACTGATCTCCCTGAGTGTGCACCCATCTACAGTAGTGTTACATGTGGTCCATTTTCTAACTGAATAGGCAACAAGGTCATAATTTACATGAGCTAACTCTCCTGATAAGCACTATATAAGGCTATGGTATTTTATCAAGCTCTCTTAAGACGGTGCACCCATCTATGTGTTGGTAACTGGAGGAGAATGCCAATGGCTACTCTTCCTTTCACCACACTTTTGACAACTGTCCTGGAGAGCCAGCTGGTCTCCCCACATAATCAAAGAATGCTTGCACACTAAGACCTACCATACTTCTGGTTAGAAGCCCAGACAGTGCCACTCATTCTACCTCAGAGAGTTAGGGGGTATCCCAAATCAACCTCCCATGAGTCTTATGGTGATAGGGGGTGTGGATACATGTTACAGAAGAAAAAAACATTTCTTTACCCCTTCATCTCCCAGCTGCTGGGGAGCAAGAGAGAAAGAGTGACTATTAGGTCCCTGTGCTAAGTACTGAGTTGTCTTAAGTTTCAGTCCTGTTAGAAGATGTAAGAAAACAACTAAGAGCTAACACAGACAAAATGAATGAGAAAGTATTATTTTATTATTATTATTATATAATAAATTTCCAGGCAATTTAGGAGCATGACTGTTTGACTTCTAGGGAAGGATGATCAATTGCAAATGATGTACCCAATGCCCATCATTGCCCTCGGTATAACATATTTGGTTCTTTCACCTTTACACACTCTGAACCACTTCTTTCATGGACCACCTTCCCCCCCCCCCCCAAAGCTCCCATTATCTATCTCTGTGGTATTTATAGTTAAAGGGAAAGTGATAGGATTAGGGCTATAAATTTAAAAGACACCCATTTTGTTGCAATGCTTTGGCTTCTTGATTACATCTCCTTGTTTTCTATCTGTGCTGTCTGGGGCTTTAAATTTGTTTGGACTGAATCTCCCTTTGTTGCCTACAGCTTCCACCACTCATATCTTTCCAGGTCACTTGGTAGTTCAGGTTGGTTCCTTCTATCTGTTTTGGTTAGGTCTCCTATTCAAATCTGATAACACCTGGAAAAGACAGATATAGAGTAGCCAAGCAAGATGCAGAGAGGCATTTTGTTTGTTTGTTGATTTTTTTTAAAGATTAATTGGCAGAAGTAACTCTATAGGATCTAGACTTTCTGGGCGGGTTACATCTAGCAGGATATGTCAGTGTTATGAGGCTGAGACAGCTCCAAAAGCCACCCATATGTGCTCTGCAGACCCCAGTTTGAGAACCACTTGAGAATCTATGTAAAGGTGACTGGTTGGGAGGGAAATTTCTTTGCTAGCCCATGAAGGAGGAAAGAAGTCACTTAACACACACACATCTTCCTTGTGTCAGCCAATGCAAAAGCCGAACGGCTCTGTTTTTCTGATCAATGGCATTTCAGTCTGTAACCATAGAGATTGCCATGGATTGGTGCCACACTTTTTGAAGGGGGCCATTCTTGCAGACCTAGCAATAAGAGCTGTGACTGTGAGGGTCTCTGCCCTTTCATTACTATTATGTCTGTGTAGCTGGAAAATTACAATATGAAATTATTTATGAAGTTGCATAACTAGTTTTAATTTTTTTATATATACATAAACTTAGCACTTTTACAGATGGCAATTGCATGTGTATAATTACACAAGACACAAATATTTTCCTGAAGATTTATATAGAAACAAATGGGTAATTATCTAGCATATTCCTAAAGCAACATGGAAAATACTATGTATATCCATGAAATCCATCAGTAATTATGGTACTTTTATTTACTACACTCTAGAGCAGTTACACCGTATCTCAACATTCTGGCACACTGAACTGGAAACTGATGTCACTTCTATGTTTTGCAGACTCAATGCACATAGAAGATGTTGAAGCAGTTCAGAAACTTCAAGATGTCTTACATGAGGCTCTACAGGATTACGAGGCTGGGCAGCATATGGAAGACCCACGCCGAGCTGGCAAGATGTTGATGACTCTCCCACTTCTGAGGCAAACCTCCACTAAGGCCGTGCAGCATTTCTATAACATCAAACTGGAAGGCAAAGTCCCCATGCACAAACTTTTTTTGGAAATGCTGGAGGCCAAGGTCTGACTAAAGCATCATGGGCCTTCCCATCATGCTCATTGAAAAAAAGGGAAAATAAACAGGATAATAATGGCAAAGAAACTTAGTGTTTAATTAAGGAAAAAAATGACTGCACTGATATTTAGCAGCAAGACTGTGAAGCAGCTTTCAACTCTTTCTTCTGTGTCTGTGTGATGCAGTTTTCCTTTTTCCTTTTCTCTGTTTTCCTTTCCTGTTCTTTTATTTCTTCCTTTTCCTTTTTCCCTCCCCTTTGCTGCTGAACTTCTAAAAAGAGGTCTCTAATTGAAGAGAGATGGAAGCCAGGCCTGCCAAAGGATGGAAATCCATAATATGGATGCCAGTGAACTTATTATGAACTATAATGTCCCCAGTGACAAAGGAATCAAAGAAAGAACCATCATACCTTGCAGTACAGTACAACACAATGAACTGACTGAATGCAGTATTAGATTTCATAGGAGCAGTCTTTAATTAGACAACTAAGCAACGATGCATCGGCTGCTTCTTATCATTGCATTTTCCATCTAGATCAGTTACAGCCATTTGATTCCTTAATTGTTTTTTCAAGTCTTCCAGATATTTCTTAGGTTAGCTACAATGTAACTTTTTCAGGGAATAGTTTAAGCTTTATTCATTCATGCAATACTAAAGAGAGAAAAAAAATACTGCATTTTTGTGCTGGCTTGAACAATGATGAACAATAATGAAGGACAAATGAATCCTGAAGGAAGATTTTTTTAAATGTTTTGTTTCTTCTTACTAATGGAGATTTTTTTGTACCAGCTTTACCACTTTTCAGCCATTTATTAATGTGGGAATTTATCTTACTAAAGCAATAGTTGAAGGGAAGGTGCATATTATCACGGATGCAATTTATGTTGTGTGCCAGTCTGGTCCAAAACATCTAGTTTCTTAACATGAGCTCCAGTTTCTAACTAAATGTTCACTGACACAAAGGATTAGATTACACCTACAGTATATCCGAGTAGTCTAATGTCAAGTACAAATCTATAAAGATGGTAAGAAAGTGTGACTGTATAAGTGCACAGTTGCTACATGATTTCTAACTGATTCAGTTATAAATGAATGAGATACTGCCTGTTAATTGCAAAATTATAAAGTTCTCACAGAAAGACCTGTGAACAAATACTAGCTTAGAGGCAATAAGACACATGCCAATGTTTGCAAAATTAAGAAATCAGAGTAGTAGACTTCTGACCAAATTCATGAATTTAACACTTTTACACTTTATTAATTTAGACTTTATTTTGTAAATTGCAATTTTTAACAAGTAGCTAAATCAATATATATGCTTTTCAACCAGTATTGTCACAGCATGAAAGTCAGTCAGTTTCAAGACTGTTAAGAGGTGTAATCTAATGTATAAGCCAATTAGATGCCCCCAGAAAACTACAGTCGCTAAATAACCAATAAACAATAACCTCCATCAAATGCTATACCAATGTACCAGTGTTAGTAGCTGCTCCCTGTACTATGTGAACATCCTTATTCTATGTACACAGATGTAATTAAAATTGTAATCCTAACAAACAAAAGAAATGTAGTTCAGCTTTTCAGTGTTTCATGTTTGCTGTGCTTTTCTGAATTTTTATGTTGCATTCAAAGACTGTTGTCTTGTTCTTCTTGTGGTGTTTGGATTCTTGTGGTGTGTGCTTATAGACACAGGGTAGAATTAGAGACAATATTGGATGTACAATTCCTCAGGAGATTACAGTAGTATATTCTATTCCTTACTGGTAATAAGGTTCTTCCTAGTAATAATTAAGAGATCAAAACTCCAAACAAGTACTCATTATGAACAGATACACATTGAAATCATAATATTTTCAAAACAAGGGATAATTTCTGTAATAGTTTATTATAGAAAACCAATGTATAGCTTAGAAATAAAACTTTGAATATTTCAAGATTATAGATAAGTCTAATTTTTAAATGCTGTAAATATAGCTTTTACTCAATCATCTCTCAGATGTTGTTATTAACTCGCTCTGTGTTGTTGCAAAACTTTTTTGGTGCGGACAAGTTTCCAAAACTATTGCTATTTTGTGTGCTTTAAATGAATACAATAGGCTGATGGTGCATCAGCCTTGTGCTAGAAAATACTGTGTATCTATCATTAGCTATATGGGACTATATTGTAGATTGTGTTTTCTCAGTAGAGAAGTGACTGTAGTGTGATTCTAGATAAATCATCATTAGCAATTCATTCAGATGGTCAATAACTTGAAATTTATAGCTGTGATAGGAGTTCAGAAATTGGCACATCCCTTTTTAAAATGACAAAAAAAAAATACAACTCCTGGGAAAAAAGGTGCTGATTCTATAAGATTATTTATGTATGTAAGAGTGCAAAAATAAAAAAGTTTATTTTCCAGATAGTTTGTGCAGGGTTTAAGTTACTACTGTTCAGTTACAGTATATATATATATAAATATATAATATAAATATTGTTTTTGCTGTATCACATTAAAGAACTTTGGCTTCAGGATCAAAAGCCAATCAATTAAAAATACAGAAACACACAAAAAATGGAGATGTGTTAAAGGCACACGGTGCAAGCATTAGTTTTCATTTTTAGTAATTTTTTAGAGCTGCAAAAGAACAAGTATCTCAAGACTGTAAAAACGTTAACCGAAATATGGCTAAAAGAACTGCACAGGCTTGATAATAATGTTCATCCTAAACCTAGCTGGAGGAGAGTTCTTTCAAGACCACTTACTTAATGTGAAGTGTTGTGAAAATTTCAAAAGGTGTCTGTTTTAGCCATAATGATTTAATTTCTATTTTTTGCTTTTTTAATTTTTTTCTTATTTAAAGCAATATGATTGTGTGACTCCCAGAAGTTACACATTTGTTTCAATCAGATCAGATTGTTGTATTTATTCCACTATTTTGCATTTAAATGATAACATAAAAAAGATATAAAAAATTAAAACTGCTATTTTTCTTATAGAAGAGAAAATGGGTGTTGGTGATTGTATTTTAATTATTTAAGCGTCTCTGTTTACCTGCCTAGGAAAACATTTTATGGCAATCTTATCGTGCAAAGATCGCAAAAGGACAAAAAAAAATTAAACTGCTTATAATAATCCAGGAGTTGCATAATAGCCAGTAGTAAAATAACCATGTCTATAGCTGTAGATGGGCTTCACATCTGTAAAGCAATCAACTGTATATTTTTGTGATGTGTATCATACCGTGTGCTCCAACCAATGTCCATTTGTGTAAATGTATTTATTTTATATTGTATATATTGTTAAATGCAAAAAGGAGATATGATTCTGTAACTCCAATCAGTTCAGATGTGTAACTCAAATTATTATGCCTTTCAGGATGATGGTAGAGCAATATTAAACAAGCTTCCACTTTTGATTGCTTTTATTTTATTTTTTGTGTTGTGGTTTTGTTTTTTTATTTTTCGTTTTTGTTGTAAGAGGGAAACAAATCAATAAGCATTACCTTTTGTTACTTCCATTCAGAGAGTAGCAAGCATTATCCCTTTTCCCTTAAAGTAGAGTACAAGCATAAATAAATGCTATATAAAGCCTTGTCGAAATGAATTCCAGTGTGGTACAAGACATTTTGCATACTCTTAAATATGCAAAATGTCTCATAGCACATTAGAATTCATTCTGACAAGCCTTTATATAGCACTTATTTAATCTTAAAGCATCTCCCCATCAACCTGCATTACTCAAAATCATTGCCTCTCTGTCAATGTCATAAAAGAAAACTTTCCCACTATTTTAAGATCATATTAATACCATGTAGGAGTATTTGATTTCTCCATCAACAACTAAATCCATCATTCATTTCCTGTGGAGGAGACTCCTTTTACATGTTCTGGGTTTGTTTGTTTGTTTAAAAATATATTATTTGAACCAGCTTTTATGAATGGACGTAAATAGTCATGGGAGCAGTAATATAGATTGGTGTTAATGAAGAGCTCTGACAAGTCTTCAAGATCCAAAGGGGTTAAACAGCTTAGTTTAAAACTGACAGTAAATAGCCTCTCAGCCTTTTACAGTCTGAAAGGTTATAGCCCTTATTGCACAGGGTCAACCTGTGTTTCCTGTGGACCCTTCTGGAGCCATCACAGAAGTGCTAATGTGT
Organism: Dermatemys mawii; assembly: GCA_007922305.1. Lineage (NCBI taxonomy): Eukaryota > Metazoa > Chordata > Testudines > Dermatemydidae > Dermatemys > Dermatemys mawii. Next base: position 12,908,040 of record ML677362.1, read on the forward strand.
GCTTTTCTTGCTTTTTAGCCTATCTTCTTGATAGTATTTTGTCATTGTATGTGCCCAACATAGTTCTCACCTTCAGTGCTGGCCATTCTCTGGAGACTTTGGCTGATGACACAAAGGCTACTAAACTGAATGGTATTCAGGGACAAGAATTGTTTCAGCCATTAAGACAAGCTATCAGGACAGCTCTTGGTATTTTTGTATTGTGCAATCTATTAACAAGTAATATGCCATTGAAAGACATGGGAAGGGGGAAATTGTTACTTTCAACATTTTAACAATTCTAGGAAATTTCTCCTTGAATAAAGGAATGACAGAAAGAAATCAAAATATTTTTAAGGGTGACACAGTATATAAACTTTTTCCTGCCTTGGCTTTTATTATTTGATTTTTGAGTTATTGCACATTTCAGGACTATAATGCAGCAGCACAGCCTAAAATGGAGAGAAGCACTGTTTATAAAATATCACTCTAAAAAAATCAGAGCAAACTGTAATTTGCTATATGTAAACAACATGCCACTCTCAGACGTGCAGATGCTCCAGATTTGAACAAAATGTAATTGTATCTATTCACTGGCTTGAAATGTTTGAATGTGAACATTTCCTCGCACAATTATAATAATAATTAGCACTTCTATTCCACCTTTCAGATAAGGCTCTCAGAACACTACCCAGGCAGTGATCAAGTCTCACGCTTTCCCAAGAAGGGGAGAAATGTGGTATATACCATGCAAAGACCATTTCACACAACTGAAATGCAGCCACTTCTGGGGTGCACTGTGGCAACCATTTGACAGCAAACAATACCTTTACACAACAGTTTAGTTGAGGAAGTTATCCAAGTGAACTATTTAAGTAGGCAGAAATATTTTTGTAAGTACCCATGGGGAAATTGGCCAAGACACATAAACAACTCTTTGCTGTGAAAATAGCCCTTAGAACTTTTCAGAGGAAAAGTGATCGATATTGGTTTTTAAATCTCATCCAACAGGTGTTATCTCCACCAGCACAGTATGCATTACTAAAATGCAAGATACCGATTCTGGAGAAACAAATGCTACTAATTGAGTATGCTACTGCATGACACTCTATTTCTGATAGCATCTTGTTTTTCCTTGTAGCCTCCCCTCTAAGTAATAGCCTACTTCTACTTAGTGTTTTATGATCTCATGGACTTACAGTACAAGGTGATGTGGAAATGTGAAATAAGTAGCCTATATTCACTCTAGATGATCCTTCTGTAGAAAAAGAAATGCTGTGGCAATCATGTATCAATCAGTAGTTATATTATACATGCACTTGTATATATGCTTGCTTAGTATGTGGTACTAATGTTACGGAAATACTAGTGGTGATTAAATAGATGCAGGAAAACAATGGATTACTAAAGATAACAAACATAAGGAAACATTGTCTAGATAGGGACAAAAGTACACGTTTCATAAATCTTCTTTTTAGGTGCTACCCAGGTGTCTCTTCTGGTAATGCCACATACTTATTTTCTTACAGGCTTTTGCTGCAGCATATCAAACCAGTCCTTAATTTGTCACTTAACCTGTGTTGGCTCTTCAGACTAAATTCAAGAATGGCACAATTTTAATCTGTTCTCTGAATTCTAAATCAATTTTTGACTATCCCTGTTTATTTTCCTTATCGGCTTTTTCATGTGCACCTTTCCTTTACTTTGCATTAGGTCTCTCTAGTGGATTGTAGTTCTCTTTGATTTCACATGGCTCTTTGTTAATTACGATATCCTTGTTATATAGTCTGGCTGCAGTAGCTACATCGCATGGAGTGTGTTTTTTTTTCCTGTTTCATAAGATGTTGATTTTATGTGTCCAGAATAACTCTCCTCTAACAAATTCTACAAACTTTCTCCTCTCATTTGCTACAGAAATGTAAATGTAGAAAATAATGACATTGGTAGATTTGTTTGCCTTTTTTAAAATTTTATTCACAAGTGTTCATAGGTGGATTGATATATCTTGGTCATGCTAATAGTGGGCTTTGTTAAGATTTCTGCCCATTCTTTCCTAGCATTCAAATTCCGAAGCCTAGTATTTTACAATGTTAATATAAAAAAGCAAGTAGCGGTAGATTGATTACACACAGCATCGTATTATTAAGCAGAACAGAAAGAAGGGCATTTCAAAATATAATCCTCCTTTCCCAGGAGTATTTGTCTTGTTCTCCATGAAGTTAAAGGTCTGAAATAATGTGCCCATCAGGAGCTCAATGTTGCATGTCCATGCCAGTTGGTCCAAGGGCTTGTTATGATGGTAATGACCTGCTGAAACGTGAGCTTTGATGGCAACAATACAATTGCTACCAGCTCACCCGCTGGGAGAAATATTTTATTATTGTCAAATGCCCTCCACAGAGATTTGTTTTGCCTGTTCCTGTTTAAATTAAATTCAGAGCCGAACTGCATTATTATTTCTCTGGAGTATTTTTGAAATAAACAACTAGTCTTCAAATTTAGGATTCCTGGCTAGTTTAAATTTTCTTATTAGCAGAAAAATTACAAGAGGTGACAACATAGCTGCAGGAATATGATTATGGCAGCTGTACAGGAGATTTACACACTGAGCACATGGCCTAAAAGCACAAGAACTCCCTTCTACTTTACAGATGCCAGCCAAATTAATAATTAACCATGCCATAAATTCTGCAGTCTCAAAGAATGATGTCCACTATGAACAATGCTTTTCTGTGTCTTACTATAGGAATTTTGTCACAAGACTCAGTGGAGGCTCTTCACAGGACATATTATTCAAATGTAAAAATCAAACTAAGAAACCAGTACGTGCCACTCCATACCAGAGCAGCTCCATGAGTGACAGCATGACTTCTCAGACCTGAAGAAAAGTGCAGTGTAATCCAAAAGATTGTCTCTTTCACCAGTAGCAGTTGGTCTAATATATATATATATAATTGCCACATCCACCCTGTGTGTCTAATAGCCTGAGACCAACATGGCTACAACACTGCAACCAACATGACTTCTGAGTTATTGATTGCCTGAGGCATAACTGCATTGTTCTGCCAGCCCTGACTCACTGTGCATTTTGCTACAGAGTAAATGGGCCAACTTGTCCACTCCATGGACTAAACTCACATACCAGAAACTCTGCGTTCCCACTCTTGGAATTTCATTCAATATTCTTCTGTTGGGGAGCGGAGTTCCCATGCACAGCTACGGAACTGCTCAAGGGACTGATGGCAATAAAATGCGCAAATGTCTGAGCATTTAGGACATCAGACAATAACACAGGGCACCATACCGCATCCTGACTCCATAGCACCACAGTGTGGTAGCTGCCAGCCATTCTTCTGCCACGGGAGTGTCTACATTGCAAAAACGTGTGCTCTTAACTCAGGTTAGCTAACTTGCATCGGCTAACTTGGGTTAAAGTAGACGAGGAGACATGGTAACTCAGGTTAGCAGCCCATGGTCAACTCTAGGCTCCTCTATAGGTTTTAACATTTGATGCTAATCCGAGTTAAAAGCCAGCTTGATGGCTCTTCCCTGTGGTTTTTCTCTGAGTTAGCTAACCTGAGTTAAGCTCATACTTCTTTTTTGGCAGTGTAGCCATATGCTGAGTCTGGGCTGGTATATTCAGGTCATGTCATGCTGGAGTGTTTGGCGAGGCAGGAGTAACAGTGCCACAGTGAGCCACTCTTTCCCCATCACTACCCTTCTGGAGTCCCAACAGCACATCTCTCTTACAGAGGGAGCCCCCTTGGCTTATAGTGAGTGACAATACACCACACACTGCTCTCTTGTCCATAACGGGGGGGGGCGGGCGGGGGGGGGGATTTTCTGCTCCATTTTCCTTCCTTCTGCTCTGAACAGAGGCCCAATAGCATGAGATTTAGTGGGGTTTTTTTCTAAATAATTTTCCTTATAAACTCTGTTTAGGGCCCTGTAAATTACAATTCTCAGCCTCTGCATATTGTAAGCAGGGAGCTAACAGCAGTAATGGAGTAGTCTGTACAAATAAGGTTTCCTAATAATGACTATTTGCATAGTTTGCATTTACCGAGCACCTTCTGTCCAAAGACATCAAGGGGGTGGGGGGATGTTGTTATTTTTACTTGCCAGGGGTTAAAGTAAGCATTGGAAAGTTAAGCGCCCTGCTCATAATCACATCACAAGTCAATGGCTGACAGGCCAGAACCCAGCTATCTGATGCCCAGTTGTGCAATGGAAGCATTAGCTTACAATGCCTGTACCATATAGAAATGCTGAACCTCTACTACAGGTACAGCACATCTCTGAAAAAGTCACCCCCACCCCATTTAGTTGTTCAGGTCCGGAAAGGATGAAACAGCTACCATTGTTCAGATTGACTTTTCAGAGCACGTGAACAATGGTGATTGAAAGGGGTTAAAAGAAAAATATTTTTATAGGGCAAGCGAATTAAAATCACACTTCTAACACTCTCCAGTTCAATCTACCATGCTCTAGCTAATTTCACAGCTTCACTGGGAATGGCCACAAGGTGAGGGACTGTCAGTAAAAGGAAGTCAATAAGGAGGACACACTTCTGGTATGTGGCCTCCAAGGACTTGCAAAAGTGCCAGTTTTACTTGCCAGAGTTTCACTTTGAGCCTTTAAGAATCATAGTTTCTCCCTACCCCATCCCATTCCTCTTTCCCCCTCCCCCAAGCCCAGGCTACTTCCGGGGAAGACTCTGTGTAAGTAAGCTAGAGGGGCATTTTAGTGACAATCATCCACTGAGCCCACCCTTCACAATTTATTTCCCACCGCCGTCACTTCCGTGTTCTCCAGAGCCCCACAGCAGAACCAGAGCTACCCGCTGCACTGGGAAGAGAATGGGCAGGGTCACTACATGTTCTCTCCTCCCCCACTTCCCCCTGAACATGCTCTGCATAATTTGTGCCTTAAAGGTCCACTGTTTAAAATCGCTCTATTAATAAATTGTATTGGACACACCTGCGCTTGAGTGACTGCACAGTAATATACATGGCACAGCCTCCTAGAAGTTGGGTTGTAGCCCATAAGTGCCTGTATGTTCCTCCCTGGTTCATTTCCCCAACCCCACCCCCCACTCAAATACTGAACCAGGTTGCACAGAATGTTAATGATTAGCCATTAAACACCATCATTTAATTATTTTGTAGCTACTACATTTTGATCCACTTACTTATAAAAGTTGCTATAAGCACCAATGTTTTTTTCCTGGGGGTTGCCTCCTCCCCCCACCATAGGGATTTGCTTTCTGTTGCCATTAAGAGCCAGGGCTTGTGGCGGGGGCGGGGGGTGGGGAGGAGGAAGGTGTGTAGTTACTTCCTATGGAAGGCTTTTATGAGCAGGTTCCTGAGACAGGTTAGGGACCCAACCCTGGCCTGTGCTGCGCACTGCCTAGGACCCTCAGCTCCCACTGACCTTAACATAATCTGAACCTGCTGAGCACTAGGCACTATTCAGCACCAAAAGGTGTTGGGCCCATGCCAAGCTTATCATCTATGGTGACCAGACAGCAAATGTGAAAAACCAGGCCAGCGGGTGCAAAGTAATAGGAGTCTCTATAAGCAAAAGATTCAACAATCAGGACTGTCTCTATACAATTGGGACATCTGGTCACCCTAACTTTACCGAAGCATTAGTGATGGGGCTAATTTGAGAGTTCCTGCCGCTTAGGTCTGTGCTCAGGCTACCAGCCCACATCTCTCCGTTTATTTAGAAAAAAATGACCAGAGCACAGTAATCAGAACTGGCACTAGCAAAGGGCTGGAATAGAGGTTGTGTGTGTGGTTACACGTGCACATTATATTGCAATAAAGCCACGAAGAGCGCGCTACCTTACCCACCCATCCCTTCCACACTGGCAAGGCACATAGAGCGCTCTGACTCCCTGGCTGGTGCATACCAGGTACTCCACCTCAGTAAGACGATTAATGGCTCTCGTCCCTGCCTCCCCACCCAATACGGGAAACAGGAAAAGCAATGCCATGCCTGGGGAAGGCATAGCCATATAAGCATGAGGCAACTATTGAGGACTGTCAACCTGTGAATGAGCTGTAGAATCTCAAAATAGTCAAAAACCATCCTAGCAACTTTATGTGTTATATGTAGGGCCCTAGTAAATTTGCTGTCCATTTTGGTCAATTTCACGGTCATAGGAATTTAAAAATCATAAATTTCATGATTTCAGCTATTTAAATCTGAAATTTCATGCTGTAATTGTAGGGGTCCTTACCCAAAAAGGAGTTGTGTGGGGGCGGGGCCGCAAGGCTATTGTCCCGGGGGTCGGGGGGAGAGTTGCAATATGGCTCTCCTTCATTCTGCACTGCTGGCAGCAGCGCTGCCTTCAGCGTTGGTCAGCTGGAGAGCGGCAGCTGCTGCGCAGGACCTCAGCTATGATGGCAGTGCTGCCACCAGCAGCAGCAGCTGTGCAGAAGTAAGGGTGGCCTGGTATAGTATTGCTACCCTTACTTCTGCACTACTGCCACTCTCTGGCCACCCAGCTCTGAAGGCAGCTTAGAAGTAAGGGTGGCAATACCGCAACTCCCCTAAAGTAACATTGTGACACTCCCCACTCTCGCAACTCCTTTTTGGGTCAGGTCCCCCCCCAATTTGAGAAACACTGGTCTCCCCAATGACATCTGTACAGAGTATAGGGTAAAAGCACACAAAAGACCAGATTTCACTGCGGAGACCAAATTTCAGAGCCCATGACATGTTTTTCATGGCCGTTAATTTGGTAGGGCCCTACATTTATATCATATCCTTAGCGTATGGCAGCAAAAGAATGCTGGCTTTGATATGTTTGGGGTAGTGAGACGTCTTGCAAGTTCATTGTAAGATTGGGTTTGATAATGCTGTGAAAGGTAAAAGTGCCTGCAATAAGAGGATTTTTATAAGTCACTACTCTGAACCCCTTACCACATTGTAACCTAGATTCAGAAACCCACTCACAAGGTGACCAGGTTAAAAAGCATACAATGAAGTGTGGACGGGGAGTGGGGGAAGGACCTTGCTTCTCTACAGTAAACAATTGTCTCTCTAAATGACGTGCTGAGCCAGGCTATTCTTACACATAAATGGGATCCATCGTTTAAGCAGAAGATTCAGGAAAAAATTCCAACTTCCAGGAGAAAAGGTTTAAGGTCAGCTTCTGTACTTCACACTACAAAACCCTTTCTCACAGACGTGTAACAATGTAACAAAAGGACCTGCAACTCTAACGGCAACATGTTTTATAACACAAAGAAAATCAGGAGATTTCCATGATATCCGGGTTTTCTTTTTCAGGGCTGTACTAAGTCCTTTACAGCCTGCTTTGGAAACGATTGGGAAAAGGAGGGTGATATTGATTATGTATGAAGGTATGAAATTAACTTATTTCCCCGCTTCCATTTACCTATTTCTGCTTGTTACTGGGAGAGTCTTTGCAAGGTAGTATGTCTGATGCATAAAACGTATATACCTTATACCATTGGTCTGCAGATCGTTATAGTCATACACACACACACACATAGTGATGTACATTTCTGTTTTTCCTGCAAAGACTCAGGAGGTTATGTGTGTTTCGGCTCACTGGTATAGGTGGGGCTCCACATGAGCACAAGGGTCTGCTACCAGTATGAATTCAGTTGCAGGTTTGGGACCAAGGTCACTAACATACAAATAGCCTCCAGTATAAAATGTATTGCCTAGAGTGGCATTAATGACCTGGAATTTGAGTCCTTGTGACAGGGTGGATTAGGCCCTGAGGCCCTTGCTGTAGGTCTTGTGGCACAGCCACATTGGTCCCAGAAAAGGACAGTAAAGAGGTCCTCCAAGCTACCTAGAGTGGTTGTGTGGGAAGCAGCCTATCAGGACCCACCAACCTAGTATAAGAAGAAATGAAAGCTAAGCTGAGTTTAGTTCTTTTCTAGACTGGAGGATAGTGCAGGGGGATCTTAACAAGGTTATTTTGTTTGATGTACATATTACTTTATTGATAACTAGGACTCAACACTGCTCTTGCCAGTTTGGATTAAAATGCCTTTCCAAGTGAGTGAGAGATTACATATATTTATGCATAGCCCCCTTATTACCTGAGTCTAATGGAGAATCTTCAGTAGCTATTAGCTATACAGGACCTATGGCATGTAGCTGAGCAGACCTGATTCCATTCTGTAGTGTGCAGTAGTACACATACACACTAACCACTCCACTACAATATGTACATTGCTGATGCTTTATTCGACTCCCTATTTAAAGACAAACTTTACAACAGATTAAAACTATAGTAATTAATGTTTTCAAAGATCAAGCAGATCCTCAGTTACTAGCTGCTTTAGAGGTAAAAATTAAATTCAAATGAACTCACCAACTGTTCCCCCTAAAGGAGAAATTCCTCGTTACTGTCTCTCTTCCGCAGCCAAAATTCCCTTAATTCAGTGGACCCAATCCCAGCAAAACACTTAGAGACAGAAAAGACTTGCTAGCTCACCAAATCCACCCCCTTTCAAGTGTAGGAAACTGCCATCCAAGAAAGAATGAGTCAGACCCTACTGCCATTAAACTCTTCAGTGGGAGCAGGATAAGACCCATTAAACTGATCATGCCACTTGGGATCATAGCCAAAAGGCCAAATGCATTCAGAAGCTAGAAAAACACAGTTATTTTTCTGTTTAGTGCTTTCAGCAACAATTTCAAATACGGGGAGAGGTGAAGGGAAGAAAATTCCTTGTTGCCTTCTCTTACCGAGTTCTTCAGAGCAACATGGTAACCTATAAAACAAAACCCGTTTACAGGTGTTCCTGTATTTCATACATTTCCCCAGGTGCTTTTGTATGGTCTTCCCCTCAGGCATCTGAGCAAAGAGTGTTTTTGGCACAATATTGTTGACCTTGAGTGCCAACTTGCAACACTATACAATGTTTAAGGTAATAGAAGAGTCCTCTCGGAGATATTTAAAGAGGTGAACATGCCAAATGGAAGATGGTCTGGTGTAGAGAGGCTGATATTTTAAAGGTTTAAGATTAGCAGCCATGTTAGTCTGTATCCGTAAATAAGACGAGGAAGACTTGTGGCACCTTAGAGACTAACCAGTTGATTTCAGCATAAGCTTTTGTGGGCTATAGCCCACTTCATGGGATGCATAGAAAGGAACAGAACTAAGATGTCCCTTCCAACCCTGACATTCTATGATTCTATACGATATAAGGGGATTTACTGTGGGCCAAAATGGGGAGCAAGTAATGCATTAAAATAGTCAAACATCCATGGTTCTGGGAGATTCTAAAGATGGCAAGGTAGTGAACAGGGAGCTAGGGCTGGAGAATGGAAAGGAAGAGAGCTGTGCACGCAGGCAAATTCAACTATGGGGAAAGAAAAGCTCTTGAGAGATGGGAGGAAAGACTAGAAGAATGTGTCAAGAAGAAGGAGTTTGTTATGAACAAAAAATGATGGAGTAGAATAGGAATAGGAGGCTGGAGGCCAGAGAGTAGGAGGAAGAGGGATAAATGTGGAATAAGGGCATAGTCTTACTTTGGGGTTTTGTTTTCTTGTTTTGTTTCTAACTGTACACCAGAGTGATACTTTTACCTGAAAATCAGGTTTAAAACAAGGTTAAGTGGCATCTTTTGTTCAAGTTAAAATGGAAGGCATTGTTCCAAACTGCTCCACTGGAAGGAGCTGTTCACTCTGGCTCCTCTCTGCCACACTGAGACGTATGAGTGGGTGGGGACAGAAAACACTACTCCATGGTGCGGGGAGCAGACAGAGAAGGGGAAGTGAGACAAACTAGTGAAGAGACAACTGGACCCTCCAGTGTTGCTAGAACACTTTTTGCCTGTATTGGTAAACTGTTAGAGAAGTCAACCACAAGGGCATTCAGAGCAAATCAAAGCTCAGAAGGCTCAGAAGAGGAGTATGGATCAGGGAAGCTCCAGAGGTTTGGCTACACTGCAAAGTTGTTGACAAAACTTTTGTCTTTCAGGGATACTTAAAAGCTTCGCCCCAGAAAAGACAAAAGTTTTGCCGATGCATGTGGTGGCGTGGAGGAGGAGCAACACGATCTCAGCATGCAGCCTCCCCCTTTCCTCCCCAGCCTCCTGAATGTCACAAGCCAGTTGATTGCCATGGGCAAGAGGAGGAGGGACGCGCTGATCTGTGGTGTCTGCCGGCATTTCGGAGGTGCTGGAGGAGGGCGGGGGTCATAGGGAAGCTGCCAGCTGTGGACAAAGCAGGCAGCCAAATGACAAAGTATTGCACAACTTCAAATGCTCTGCAATAGAGCAAAGATGTAAGCTCGAAACAATGTTAAGTGAGAGGATGTTAAGGAGAGAGTTACTGTATGTGTATATTTGTCCACTAGGAAACATGCTCGTTGTTCCCATTTGATGGCTGATAGCCTATGCACAATTTTTGGGCTGTACCAGTTTAGACTGTCTTTGAATCAGTAACCTAGAGGTGAAAGGCTCTATAGCACATTACCAAGCCCATGATCCATCCAATCCCTTGGCCAGTAGTTTTTAATCCTAGATCTTTGTATAATGGATCATGAACTATTTTGCTGATTGCAATTTTAAAATGGAAACCTTTGATTTATTGCACACATGGCACTGGAGAATTAAGAGGTTTTTAATTTTGAGAGACAGCTGAAAAACTGATTACAGCACTTCTCTGAAAGCAACTATTAACACCATTTTATAATATTAATATCACCTGAAATACAGCAATAAAAATCATGCCGGGAGAGTCTCATTAGAAGTTGGAACAGTTTTTGTATGGGAGAAGGAATTCTTTGGCCTTTTTGAACCAAAATCCCAGTTCTAGCAGCTTAAACCGCTGCTTTTATGTAAGATGAATGCCTGTGTGGGGTATAGTCAGTATAGTGACTGGCACAGGAACCACGGCCAAGATAAATGGAGTGGAGCCACAATATCCTTGCAGTTATTTCTGGCTGCTGGAATGGCCCTGATTCAGGCAAAAGTTGGGAGTGGTATAAAGGTTTACAGAGGTGAAGTGATTTGCTGGAGTTCACAAAGAAGGTCAGTAGCAGAGCTAGGATTAGAATTTAGGAGTGAAATTCTGACTTCATTGATTTAAATGGGGCCAACATTTCACATTAAGCCTCTTGATTTCTAATTCAGTCTCCCTTTTTTTCCCTAGAGCATGCTTCTTTTCTTGGAGCCTGCAAAATTGGTACTCTTTCTCTTTTGTCCCATCCACTGAGCTGCACTGACTGCAGCTCAGAATCTAGGTCTCCCTCTGCATATGTTATTGCCAGTAAGCATACCCCTTTTCTATAGGACAAATAAGAAATCACATTTGTAAAAAAATCTTTCAAAGCAATTCTCATATGTTCTGAGAAATGCCGAACGTCTTCAGCAAACAAACCAAAGTAGGAAGACCTAATCTTCAGATTAATTTTGTTCTCTAGCCCCATTTTATGGGGCAGCAATCTTGCAACGATTATTGATTATCAGGCAGGACTACTAATCTCCTTAAGGTCATTAAGTATACTTAATTAAAGAGCAGTTAGCAAGCTTCTCTTTACCAAAGTAATAGTGGCTGTTAAAAGTGATTTGTACATTACCAATATGGTGGCTATTACTCTAATGGTCAATTTGTCATTTATATTTTCCAAAACAAATACATTTGGTAGGTCAAATGAGTGCAAAAAAGCATCAGACATGTACTTGTTACACTATATGTGAAATGCTACTGTCAGGAAGATTTTTTTTTTTTTACTTAATGCACATAAATGTGAATGCATTGGTTTTACTTTAATTGTGCATTTTATCTTAAGGTGAAGTGTATAAGTAGACACCATTTTCTGTTTCTTTTATACACACCAATATCTGGATATCGATGTAGAATAGATATTAGAAAACTATCATTATAGTCAAACTTGCATATAATCTTTATTCTCCACTGAAATTCCTTTCTCAGATACTGGGTTTTGCAAATCTTTCATCAACTCAGCCCAGAGGAAAATATTTCCGGAAAGTTTTAGAGAAATCCATCCAGTCTTTTTTATTTTATTTTATTTTTGGAGGAGAAAATTTGGGGAGAAAAACGTTATGAGCATTTGAAAAATCATTTCTGAATTTGCTCAGCTGAGTTCTGCTAAGAAGTTTCAGCAGTTCCTAATGAGGCTCTGACCCTTTTGACATCACTAAAATCTATGGATTCTCCTTACATGATCTAATTAATGCCTGTTAAAGAGAGGGGTTTAGTTTCTCAGGTTGCTTCTGGGATAATTTTTGTGAGACTGAAATACACACTACAATATCTATTAAAAGCCTGCAAGGAGAAAAATCTCAGATATAAAAAAATATTGTGGCAAGTATTTTAGGTCTCCCTTTTCCCACAACTCCCATTTCCATTTTTAACCAAATCTTAAAACTTTTTCCTTTGCGAAGATACAGCTATCTGTTCCTTTTCCTAGTGGCAAATAGGATTGATCACCTTCTGATGGAAGAAAGCACTGTTTTGAGCTCTGAAGGGTTACAGGATATCACCTCTTAAACATATCGTTGGTCCAGGACTACGCATACCCATTTTTGGATGTTTGACCGCAGTCATTTGGGACTCTTAGGGGAAGGGAGAGGGATATTCCACACTTTTTTGCCTTAATGGCAGCTGTTTAGGGGCTTAGAATTGACATAGATGGGCAGAATGCAGGCAAGGTGGAACAAAGCTGCATAAATAATACATTCACTGCATAATACATGCAATTCATAATCTATCCAGGAAGAGAAACATCAAATTACATATGGATAAAATATATTTGGGTAAAAACATCAGTCAATAAACATCAAGAAAATGGCAAGCTGTTCATAGGCAATACATGCTGAAACAAAACAAGCTCCCCTTCCAAAAGGAGGCAAATTCATAAAAGGACTTGAGTGTGCCACCCTAAATGATACATGGGACTATTTTTGGCGAAAGGTATTATTCAATGTGAATAATGGTACCAAAATTCTCTATCCTTAAGGACCCTGCTCCTGCTCCCACTGTGAAGCCAAGGGTAGTTTTGCCACTGACTTTATTGGGAACAGGTTTGGGGCCTAGTTATTAAAGCTTGATGGTGCCATAGCACTTGTATAACATCTTCATTTTAAATATGTATATACTGTTAGATTTTTCCTCACTACATTTAATTTAGATATTTTCAAGCAGCTTACCAGCTAACAATCTTTTAATATTCTGTTTATTTATAACTGTTGCTTGGGATGCCCATATAATCAGATAAGGGTCATTAAATCACTTTTGTGATTAAATAGGATAATACTATTTATTCGCTTTACTCACCCTATTAATATTAGAGCTTATGCTGACTATATTTTGATATTTGAAATGAAATTATATTTTTTCAAATATCATAATTATATGAAAAGGCTATATTATCTCATTGTGAGGATTACGCTCCTGTACCTTATCCACCATAATGTCTGCACATATTGGCCTTCAGATTTCCTCATGTTAGCTGCTGACCTCAGGCATTTCTCTGGGCTCCCATCTGGCATCTGTTATTTATCCTCTACATAGTTCTAAAACATACCCTACCCCCCATTCCTTAAGATGTGCTAAGTAGTCTCTCTTAACTATTCATGCTCCCAATTATATCTGCTTCATTCAAAAGACAGTTTGCATTTTTGCAAATCTCCTTCTGCAAGGGAAGTGGAACTCAGCTGTTTGTGCAAAGATTGGTGACTACTTGGCACCATCCGAAATAGTTTCGCAAGGGACAATTGACCAAATGTACTGGGTGTTTTGGAGCTACAAGCCCCCACACCCATGGAAGGGATTTATGTGCATTGTAGTGAATTTGATCACTTATGTAATCCTCATGAGTAATGCTGTGCAAAGAATGCTAACGCTTTTCTAACAACATTTACCCAGCAATTACATCTTCTTCCCCTCCATCCCGCCCCTCCGCGCACACACTGATCACCACTCCCAGGCCACCCTTCCCCTACTTGCAATGCGCACAAAACTACTTCATATATGCCACACATGCTGGTGCTTGCTCCACTCAAGAGCTGGTTGGAAGATTCTGTGAATGTATTAAAGGCAGGGAGGTCCGTGTGGGATAAGTCTGTGTCCAACTGTGAGCTCTATTTTGTATTGAGAAATCCCTTTTTTTCTATTATGTAGCAAACACATGTCTAAACTTCCCTGAGGGCAGTGTATTGTATGGAATTCCAGGCAGTGCCCTGCCCAGCAGATGGGCATGATATCTCACTGAAGGACTATCACGGAGAAGCCATGAAAACTGCTTTGCAAGCCTATTAACTTTAACTATCAACTACTGATTTACCTGCCTGGAACAATGGGTCTGCTACACTGGTGTGGCAAGCCTGAGTGGGGTTGGAGGTTTCCAGCTGGGGACATGCCAATGGTGCTGCTCTGAGCAGGGAGCTGACCATCATCACACATAGGCAGGAGGGGCTCTGGCTTGCCTGAAACATTACCAGAACTTCATGGGGTAAAATCAGACTGGGGAGGGTGCAGCTCAGGACTTTTGTTGGTGTCAATGACCTCTAACTCTTTTTAGTACGTTCAATAATAGTGTCTGTTAAGAAATACCTTTGCTAAGTCTGTGTTCCTTGCTTTCCTGCCATGCTGTCCCCAAACTGGAAGCCAAGAATGCCCACAGTTTAGGTGGAAGAGTGTGTGTGTGTGTGTGTGTGTGTGTGTGTG
>ML677362.1:12924084-13112948 GCA_007922305.1 Dermatemys mawii
GGATGGAGTGAGTGGGGCCAGAGCCCCAGTAGGAGGTGGGGCAAGGGTGTTCGGTTTTGTGTGAGTAGAAAGCTGGCAACCCTCCCAGGAGTATAACCCAGATCCATTGAATTTCAATACTTTTGTGGCAATCAGGAGCCTAAATACCTATATGGATCTGGGCCTTTACCATTAATTTCAATAGGAAAAGGATCAAACCCCAGCATCTTCACTGAAATAATGTACACCAGCTGAGGATCTGGCCCTTAACTAATCAACTATAGTGCAAATTTCAGTTTATGGATTCTACATTAGTATGTGAGGTTTGAAATTCACACTGTTGTCTGGGCATAAATCATCTGATCAGGGAACAAAGAGAATATCTTATGGCTTGCTATGTCTCTTACAAATGCAGCCCAAACTTTGCAAAAATAGCAAACTAGTTGTAAACAACCTAAAGATCTGGAATTATCTGAAGAAACTCATGGGTGACTTTAAAATATCAAATACTGAATAATTTTGCAACTTGTTTGTAGACTATCTATGATTAGTTTTGTCTTATGTCCTCTTCATATATTATTTGGTACATATTATTCATGCAGAGCTAGTCAAATATCCCTGTGGAGTAGGTCAGTATTATCCATATAGGGGAATGAGGATACAGTTGTCAAGTTAATAGCCACAGAGGGAATCATAGTAAGGACCAGCAACTGAACCCATTCTATTATCTCATACTGCAGTTCCTTCATGCTCCTTTCACTGAAATTGTTGTTCTGATGAATGTCTTAATTTATATAATTAAGAGCTTTAAACCAAGACTCAAGTAGGAAAGATTTTTACGAGGGAAATGCTCCTTCTTCCTGTCTTCTCCTTATGCAAGGGAGGGGATTGGATTACTAAACTGCTGGTTTAAATCCAGCTTGGTTGGTAGGGTTTGAAAGGTATCATCTCACAGCTATTTGGTGGCTTGTGGAAAAGAAGTTTGAGGATTTCAATCCAGATACCACACCCATAGGGGCAGTATAACAATGCACACAAATTGTTCTCATTGCATAGATACAAATATAAAAAAGACTATTAATTGTTCCCTTGTTACTCATCTGAGAGGAGAGGTCAAGCACTGAGTAGCCAGGGGAAGTGAATTACTTTCTCACACCTAGAGGTTATCCCTCCAGGTCAGGATTGAAGCACGTTGATTACTTCCAAGGGAACATCTTTATTATCATGTAAATGCTCTACCTAGTTATACGAGCATGATGTTTTTCATAATAAGCTACAAAGGTGAGGTAGGCAACTTTAAAAAGGAAAGCACTTGCATAGGGCAATTCCATTGTCCAATTATTTGTGGTTTGCTCAGGAAGTAGTCCTCATCCTGGGCCAAATCATTAATCCTCACTCAGGTGCACTCTGATTTTCAATAAAATGGAGTAGGTATTTGTTCCACATAAGTAGGACACAAAGCTTTATTTATCAAAGAAGCAATATCCTGTATGAGCATTTTGTAGCCAGAAATAGCTTGCCTTCATGGCATCATGTGAAACAAATGCCCTCAAGAGTCTGCTCCTTGTGCGGTTTGTGCTGTCTCATTATGTGTTGCTGCTGATGCCTTAACTCAGGCTTGAATGATGTATCAGTGGGCCCCCTCAGGGCCTTTCCATGGCAGAAAGAAGAATCCCATCTTCTGATTATAAGAGCGACACATTGGTGAGGAACACTGAGCACTAGGAGGCACTTTCTATACAGGAATCTTTACAGAAGCTCCTGAAAATAAAGACCCGAGGGAGGAACAAGATGCTATCTTGTCAGTTCCCCAGGATATTGTATGTAGTCATGAAGACATTTCATCTCACTAATGTGGAAAAGAAGCACTGGCCGCTTCAGAGGAAGAAAAAAGAGCAGCCATGACCAATACTGAAAGTATGTGACAGGGTGCACAGGTTCTAAGTGATCTCCATTGAACAAAAGGTTCACCTCTGTTCAGTTCCTTCCCTATCCTTGCACAGATGGACTGATTATGAAGTGGCTGCTTGGAAGACAAGCTCCACACCCCTAGTCAGGGACTGGGATAAATCTCAAACTGCAGAATCTTTTTTGCTTCCTTTTCTGCTTTTGTTACTTTATTTGCTTTCTTGTCATCTATTTCTTGGAGGCGGGGGGAGGGAACTTGCAGACTGCCTTTGTATTTTTTCTGTTTAGTTATCCCACCAGTTTATTCTACTCTGTGTAAAATCATACTCTATCTAAAACTAGAGGGTGAAAAAGAGAACAATTTATAAAAAGCCATCTGGAATAAGCTAGGATGAGTAACCTTTCCAATGTGTCAGAATAAGGGCAACTGAAAGAATCATCATTGCAATTAGAAAATTGGGAATTCAATCACCAGCAGATTACTGTCCTACTTTGCTGTCCAGCTTTGTTGTCAATAACTGAGTCACACTAATTTGTGAATACCTTAAGAGAAAATGTCATGGATGCTGGTAGACCAGGTGCTAGCTCTTGCGGCTGAGCACTGACAATTTCATAGCTGGAAATAAGATGAGCTCACCTATATGTTAGGATAGTTCAAGATAGGTGTTAGACCTCTCAGAATGTGATTAGACTATATAATAAATACTTGTAAATTGCTTGTTAGCTGTAGAAGCAATGGACAGCTATGCAATAATCCAGAATCTGGGTGTTGCAAAAAAATGGCTGGAAGCCCTCCCCAAAACTGTCCCTGCTCTAACCACCTGAAATGCCAAAGTGAGATACCATTCAAAGTGGAGTGTTCAGATCTCCAGAGAAGATTTTCCTCATGGGGATAGAAGATCTCGCAGCAAAAACTAAGGTACAAAGTGACATGGGGTGAGTGACTAGTAGTGTCTCGAGACTGGGAGGAACCTAAATATTTTGTGATCTTGTGTAAGTGACCATTTATCCCTAAGTTCTGGGTAGCAAGATAGACTGGAGTGCCCAAGGGGACCATCTGTGACTCCATGGTAAGACTTGATGCAGTGCTTTGGGAGTTCACAATTGTTACTGACCTTGGTGAAATTGAATTATAGAACATATAGCTAATTTGGGGTGTCTGCCCTGATTTTTACTTTTTTTAATAGTCTGCCCTGATGTTGGCTCTCAGTCTTGAACCATTCTGGGCAGCCTAACAATAACCATGACTGTACATAATTTTCCTTTGACTCCAAACATTGTGTCAGTCTAACCATTAAAAACAGTTTTTATGCTGGAGGCTTGTGTGGATGGTTTAACCTATCTTGGTTTGGGTCACACAGGGTATGATCTTTACCTACTAGTGTGAACTGGCTCCAAGCACACCTGAAAAGAGCAGGTCATTTTCAGGTGTCCCCAATCACCATTGTATTGCTGCTGTTCTAAGCCAAGCCATACTTTTCTGAATCTTAAAATCTCAGCAGGCACTTTAGATACTACAATAGCAATCTCGAAAATATTTCATAATGTAAGTCCTTGTGCCTTCAGCCCTTATAAAAGTGATTTTGATGGGACTGAAAATGCAAGAGCTGCAGGACTAAACATGTTGCTCATATTGAATTATGAAGAAAAAAGGATCAAATTTAGGATTCCAAAGTGGTAAATTGTATTGTACTGTATCTTCATCAACAAATGGTTGATCTAATAGACAGTCTGACCCTTTAGTGAACAAAAAGCAATTATATATAACCTTAATTTAAATTTCCATCTGCTACTCTTAGTTGAAACTTCTTAATATATATTCATGATGAGATGTGTGAGGTGGAGGTTACCTGTACAGTAGGTGAATATGACCTTCTGTTTCCAGAAACCTGGATTTCACACCCAGAGTTTGGTAACTAAAAGCTAGGTGGTCTCAGCATAATCACTTGTGAGCATGTGACCACAGCAAAAAACAACAACACACCTTGCTACAATTTAGCACAATAGTTACACTCTTCTGGGGAGAATTGCCAGGGTTTCATATTTCCCAGAACTGTGCTTCATTATTATTAATCTTCAGGAAAAAAGTTGAAAGTCTCAAGAACACCCACACAGATATGTTTGTGTGAAAGTTCCCAGTGGAAATGTTTGCATGACTATCTTCATGTTTGTTTTTTTTTTTTAGATAGATCATCCAAGTAGAAAACCAAAAATGCCATGTAACTTAGGTGGCCCATTGCACAGTTACAAATAATGAAGAGTGAATAATCAAAGACATGGGCCCATTCTTGCAGTATCTGTGTGAGCACCTGTGCCATCATGAAGCTCCAGGAAAGTCAGTGGGAGTCGATGGAAATCAGGGCACCTGTATGAAAATAGCTTGCAGAATTAGGGCCATAGCTGAAGCACATAGTTTATGAACAACCCATAGGCTGAAATGTGTTGGCAGAATATATCTTTTGAACATGTTTGAATAATAAATTTTATAAATCAAACTCTGTTCATGGCAAATCCACTTTTTTTTTTTAATAAAGTTAAATCAGGATTGAATTTGACCTGTAATTTTTCATTCTTAGTACCAGATTTACAACCAACTTCAGTTGCTTTTATATATATATATATATGCTGTCTTAAGAAGGAATATTGTAGTCAATATAATTGTTTTTCTTTAAATATGCAGCCATATATATGACACTTAAAAAACTTTGCTAATTGTCTTAGCTGTGGAAGCAACGGATAGCTAGGCAGATATTGGACAACTTCAGAAATGGAAAAAAAAACATTTTAATTGTTTAAAATGGCTTCATGATGGCATAGGTGTTCACAGACACATACTGCAAGAATAGGCCCATGTCTTTGATTATTCATTCTATTATTTATAGGTGTGCAACTGGTCCCCTAAGTTACATGGCATTTTCTGCTTGCATTTTTTATATATAAAAAAGGAAAATGTCATACAGTAAAATGTTTAGAACTGATTATTTTTTATTTTGTATATATAAACTATTTGAAGGGATACAGACAAAGTGGTTTAATTATGTAATGGATCTCTTGCAAGTGTTTCAGTGAATCTTGAACTTCTGTAATATTTTTAGGAATGTATAAATAAATTCTGGTTAAATTGTAAAGATTATTTACCAAGTAACTCATGGCAATGGAAACACAGTACTAGTCATTCTTCAAAGCATTTTTAAAAATCTACTCCAGTGACTAACATTAGACAAATCTCAAATGTCTGAGGACTGTGTGTTGGCTAAGAATCCAAATGTTTGGATGCTTATCTAAACAACTTCCATACAAAAACTGGGCTGAAATTCATTAGGTCATGCTTTTTTATAATTATACTTAGCATTTATATCCCACCAGTAACTTTAAGGTACTATACAGATATTACCAAGTAATACTTGCAACACTCTTGATAAGGGAGGTACTGGTATACATGTACTTTTATCCCAGATTTACAGATGGGAAAACTGAGATAAGAGGTTTATATGACTGTCAAGGTGTCACAGAAGGAATGGATTTACACTGGGATAATATCACCTGCATCTCCACCAAATTGTGTCTCATCCTTGGTATTTGGGCTGCCTGCCACAGCCCTTTGCAATACCTTGAGTAATATTCTCCATCCATGATCTGTCTGACCAAGAACATGAATGTTTGGGTTAGACTCCAGAAACTGGGGATCCTTCAGCACCTTTTCTTAGTTTGATGCTTATCTCTTTGAGGCAATCTCCACAACCGTATTCTTCTTTAACATATTTTAGTGAAAAGAGAGAATAGTAGTAAAACAAAAGAAAACACTGCATAACATACCTCATCTGAATGTTTTGCAAAGCCCAATGAGCTTATTTTCTGCTGCCAGCTGAAACAAAGATTATTTTTAAGTTAAAAATGTTCAAAACAGTTTGGTTTTTTTAAAAAAGCCTGGATTGCTATCAGAGATTTTACAACCAGAACCTTAAAAATACTTAGCCCGTTTCCTTCAATATTTTGCTTTTTGCCTGTACTTTTCGAAATGCTTTGCCAAAGTGGGTATCATTGTTCTCAGTTTGCAGATTAGAAAACCTAATTGAGTGACATGCACAAGGCTACAAAACTACTATGGTCAGAGCTGTGATCAGAGTTTTGGTCTCTTGACAATGTTTTGTGCTCCCTTTCCCTTATCATGCTATTTCCCTTAATCTAACACCAAAGTTTTCCAGTTGGAAGGTTGTTAATTTATCTTATTGAAACTGGTCCAGACTTCCTGTCTTCCATTTCAAGAAAATTCTAATGAAAAATGAATTTCTGAAAGGGACTCTAACATTCCTTGAAACTTGAAGGATACGATTAGTGCACAAGATGACTATGCAGAAATGTGCATGTAGTTATGGCAGATGTAATACCCCTAGAAGATTACTGGGAATAATAAACTGATCAAAGGTAAAAAGATTAATTATGTTAATGTTTCATTTACAGGTGGAAGCATAACCTAGTTAACACCATAGCACCAGGGAGATTACCATCTCTTTCAGTGAAATGCACTTGGTAAAGAGCCATGGAGAAAGGGAGTAGTAAGAGCACAGAATAAACACCAGTTTGAAGAAAGCCATAGTGGCTCCCAAAGGCACTGTGCTGGCATCTGTTTTGCTTTGTTAAAAATGGCACACAGTGGAACTGGGGAATTCAGGAGAGAAATATGTTGAGTAAGGGACTTTCTAACTAAACCACCTAATAGAAAGAAAAGAGAACTTGAGTCAACTAACTCAGCCTGCTCTGCCAAAGCTTAGGACATGGCAAAGCCCACTTCATTTGGGATGATTCAAAGGGCTAACTCTTCACTGAAGAAAAGGTAATACAGTTAAACACCATGATAGGCATGGGTGCAATTTTAAATGGGGAACCTTCCCCCATGCAGATTTCTGTCTGAAAAGGGAAAATAGTGGGAGTAAAGGATAGCAGTGTTCACCCCCTATTGCTGGCAAACAACTGCTTGGTAGCCTCCTGCCAATAGGAGACACTCCGAGTCTCTGCTGGGCAGGCAGGAAATTGCAATGAGAGACTCACTCATTTGCAGCTGACTCAGCCCCTGCCTACAGTTTGCTTCCTTAGCTGACCCTGGGTGCTGCACTTTCAAGCTGTGCAGCTCTCCCCCCCGCCCCCCGCCCCGGCTTTGGAACAGATACGAGGCAAGGAGGAGACAGGATGGTGGGCGAGGTCCCATGGCAGAAGGCAGGAGGGTGTGGGGGAAAGGGCTAATGGAGGTGGGGGGGACTCCTGGAAAGGGGAGTTGTGACTGGGAGAGGCTCCAGGTTGGTACTTAGAGGGGAAAATAGGGCTGAGTAGGGGAGGCAAGAGGTGGTGAGGATGGGGTGGGGGTCTCCTGAGGGGCAGAAGAGGGAAAGCCTGAAGTTGGGTTGGGGGGTACAGAGTAAAGTTTCAGAGGCTGGGTGAAGTGGGGAATGACCAGGAGCAAATGGAACGGGTGTGGGGGGTGTTTGGCAAAAGCTTAACCTCAGGGCAGTGTAGGATGATTGAGGGTCTGTGAAGCCCTGCATTTCACCTGAGGGAGTAGCAGAGAATGGGGCTGAGAGGATTTTTGGGGAGTAACGGGGGAGGTATAGAGGGAGGGATTTGCAGGAAGATGGATGGAAAAACTGGACACTTGAGAGGAGGGAAGAGTGGGGTGGCTCTGGAGCACTATGAGGGTGGGACTGTTGGGCTCTTCAGGTGAGTTCATGTTAGTTTGACTGTTATACCTCTCCCACTGCCACCTTTTTTGGGCAAAATTAACCTACTGCTATCAAAGCTGGCTTTTGCTAAGAATGCAACCTGCACACAGAGTTACACTTTCAGAAGAGCAGCCTCCAGGTTTGCATCTGCAGCTGGGTTTGTGAATCTCAAATTGAGTACTTGAGTGGCTAACTAGCTGACTGCACCTGCAGTGAGAAGCTCAGGCCTCAGCCCTCTTGAAAAATGTCTGATGATTATATCTACTTAATTTATTAGTAAAATTAGTAATTTATTATTTTAGTCTTATTTATTAGTAATTTATTGCAAAATCCTGAAGTCATGCTTTTTTTTTTCAAATTAATACAGTTTACTCATACTTTTTACTGACTTCAAGGAGAGTTGGTATGATGGGGTGTCTACCCCAAACAAGGCAGAACAGGTCAAATTAGGATAATTAACCTGATAAACTGCATCTAGAAAAGAGTCAGGGATTGAAGGGCTCATTGAAAATGGAGCCCCAGCTGTGGAAGGGCAGGAGGGGTGGGTTCAAAGTCATCAAGTTGGCAATAAAAAGGAGCTATAGGACAATGGGTTCTAGTCCCTTCCTGGGAGTGGAGAGGTATGTTTGCAGTGATGGAGTTCAGTAGTTTGCAGCTGAGAGGAAGGAGTTAATTTGGAACATCTAGGGGAGAGAGGCAGCAGCTGTAGGAAGGAGTCTAAGGAGAGAAGAACAGAGTCTGAGGGAAAGTGGCTGGCACGGTTGCTAAGTAGACCTCTACCCCGATATAATGTTGTCCTTGGGAGCCAAAAAAAATCTTACCGTGTTATAGGTGAAACCACGTTATATTGACTTTGCTTTGGCCGCAAGCATTTCTATTATTAATAGTCAGCAAATCATTTTTGTTAGAACTAACACAGTGTATGTAGTAAATAAATCTGTTCTCCCCAAACAGCCTGGCTGCCCCCATCTCACCTCCACCTACTTCCTGACCCTTCAGAACACCCGACCCATCCAACCCCTCCCCCCGGCTCCTTGTCCCCTGACTACCCTCTCCAGAGACCTCCTGCCCCTAACCACTCCTCCCAGGACCCCACCCCTTGTCTAAGCCCCCCTGCTCCTCTTCCCCTGACCACTCCCTCCAGAGAGCCTCCCATCCCTAATCACCCCCTACCTAACTCCCCTGCTCCCTGTCCCCTGACCTCTATCTGCACCCCTGTCCCCTGACAAGCCCCCTGGAACCCACATGCTCTATCCAATGCCCTCATTCCCCATCTCCTAATTGCCCCACCCCCATAACTTCTGCCTCATCCAACCCCCATGCTCTCTGTCCCCTGACCGCCCCCTGAGATTCTCTGCCCCTTATCCAACTGCCTGGCCCCCTTAATATGCCGCTCAGAGCAGCATGTCAGAGCCAGACACGCTGCAGTGCTGACCCATACGTACGTGGTAATCATTTATTCTGTTTAAACACAGTTTATACAATTAAAGTATGTTGTAGATGAGACAGAAAAGCTTTTTTGCTTTACTGTATTATATATGAATTTGTGTTATGTCAGATTGCGTTATATTGGGGTAGAGGTGTATGGGGTCCCTGGACTGGAACCTGGAGTAGTGGGCAGGTCTGGGGTCCCCTACCAGCTGCTGGGAAAATGGCACTGGACCTAGCCTCTGACTAGAAGGCTGACTGGAGTGGCTAGCAGGCTGCTGATCCAATGAAACTGTCATATGCTGGAAGGGGAAGACTGTCCGGTGATCTGGCTAGAGGGCTGAGTCCCAGAGATCATGGGGCAAAAAAAATTGGTGTTGGAGCAGAGTGGAGCTAATCCCTGGATGTGGCTACAAGGAAGTGCCCTTAGTGGTGAGTGTACCCCAGGTCAGTTTGTTAGACTGTGAAAGGATTGAATAAGGATTCTATCATTTGGCCTTCTGAAAATAAAGCAACTGTTACATGCATGTGCCTTAAACATCATACTGACTTGATGAGCCCAGGCCTCTTGCTCTGTGGAGGGCCTCCCCCACTACAGCTCTGAGTGCTCAGCAGCTGCTTCCTGTGTGGGAGCAGTGAGTGTGCTGAGTTGCAGCTGCCTCAGCAATATTCCTGATGGCTATCTGGTGCCTCACTTGTGTGGGGACAGCATACTGCTCTGGCTACTCTGCTGCTGCACAGAGATCATTTGGAAGGAGCAGGATTAGTGCTCCACTGGCTGCAGATGGGCCCAGCCTGGGGAATACCTATCATGCAGGCCTGTTCTCCCCCCTCATACCATAATCACAGAACCCAGCCATGGGGAGCACAGACTTAGCTGCTGAGACCCTCTTGTGAAGCAGAGTGAAAAGAAGCTTGTTGGTAAACTGGAGGGGGACATGGGATCAGTTTTGCTGGAAAGAAGGTGGGTCAGGCCCAGACAAAGCCAAGGAAACATCTACTGGGAGTGGTTACACAGGAGGTACTGAGCTGTGGTGTGGGCCAGATATGGATTTGAGATGAGAGAATTAACTGAGAAGATTGAGAGCCTGGGATGCAGGTAGGTAATCGGTTGATTGTGGAAATAGACAGTCGATTTATAGGGCTGGGGACCAGGAGATACGTTATGGAATTCTGGCTGCCAGAGAATGGATTGATGGAGGAAAAGAAGGTGTAAGGGGGACATAGAATATGTGGGGAGCTGAGTGGGAGGGAATAAACTGGATTGGGGGAAAGATAATTGGCTGGTGTGAGAAGGCAGAAAGTGTAGTTAGGAGAAGGGTCAAATGTTAGATTAGGGTAGAGTAATGCTTGGAGAGGCTTATGGGCCTGGGGAAAAAGATGAGTGGATGGTACAGGTGGAGGATTGACAGAGCTATATTGAAGGACAATATAGATGGTGGAAAAGATGGAGCAATGGGTTGAGGAGAGGTTGGGGAGGCATCAGAGAAACGAGTGAGGGTGGGAGCTGTAACCAGAACTGCTGACAGGAGAGAAATATAAAGAAAATAGGGGATGGGAGAATCCCTGGGGCCATGGTACCTAAGAGTAGCTGGGAAGGGAGGAGGTGACTGTGGCCGGGGTTGTTTCAGCCATACAAGATTTCTACACAAATGGCCTTGGCCTTTCAGGTAACTGATTAACTTTGCCCCTTGCAGAAAGGCAACACCAAACTCATTCCCCAGTGGAAACATAAGGGGGAAAATCTCAGCAAGGAAGTCCTCTCAAGTCCTTTCCACTGGCCTTTTTCATATGTGAGTGGACAGACGGGCCCAGTACTATTTGAAGTGAAAGAAGTTTCTGTTACAGCTCCTTGCCTGAAAGACCATTTCATTCCTGCCCCTGTAGTAGCAAAGAAAGTTTTTGGTGCTAAAAGCGGCTGTGTGATGTAAAGTACTTCTAAGGCTGTTAAAAGGCTCTTAACAGCTCTATAAAATACTTGCTGCCTCCTTCTGCTCTTTCAGAAATTTTTACTGTAGTATTTATCTCCCTGGCTTACTCAGAATTTCCTCCCCTAAAAGATAAGTTGTTAATTATTTCTGAGATGTCAGGATCTAACTCCTCTCTAGCTATTAAAATGTACTTGCGTTGTAGCTTTTTATTGGGGTTGAGAGAATATTTTTTAAAAAAATCTGCAAGTCAGTTGAATTCAAAATATCAACTTGATGTAAATGGACCTTTCTTCTCTTTCTGAAAATATTTGAGTGGTGGAACTTTATATAATCAATACTAATAAAGAAACTATCTTAAACTAGAATATTTGCTGTAAGTGAATCTTGAATTGTTCAGTTGAGTCTAATCTTTGAAATTCATGATATATTAGATAGTGTGACAAAGCTCCAAGTCTGTACTTGTGGGTCCTGCGCTTCCTGGCAGATTTAGGGGCCTCAGAAATCTATCTAGGCCCCAGAGTGACCTCCCTTTCTCAGTATAATTGGCAAGAGTCACCACCTAGTGAGTTACCTTCATCACAGGCCAGTATGGAAGAGGGAAAAAGGTGGGAGCCCAGGCCCACCCTCTACTCCAGGCTCCAGCCCAGGGACCCTAATAGTATCAGCTAAGATGGCTGACCTTTTATCCACAAAACACAATTCCCTGGGCTACTTCCCCACAGTAGTCCCCACTTCTTCAAACTCCACTTCACCCTTACCTCAGGGCCTCCTTCCTTCTGGACGATATGTTGTCCGCCACTCAGTCTCACCAACAGCACAACTTCCTCTCACAGCTCCTGACAGCCACCTGATTAACTGGGAGGTTTTTATCTGGTTTCAGCCAGTCCCTGATTGGCTTCAGGTGTCCCAATCAGGCTAGCTGTCTCTACTCCTTTCTAGAAGGTTCTTCGTTGGCCCCAGGTGTCTTGATTGGCCTGGAATAGCCTTTGTTTGGCTATCCAGGGAACAGGGACCTGCACATCCTGAGACTAATATACCTGCCTTCCAGCACTCTCCTGTATCCTTCTGGTCTGACTCCGTCACAATAGTTTACAAAAGTCCCTGCCATAAAGAAGCAGAAACAATACCATGTAACTTAGCAAATGCTGCACAAAGAAAGTTTGGAATTGAATACAAGTTGCATAAG
Source organism: Dermatemys mawii (assembly GCA_007922305.1). Classification (NCBI taxonomy): domain Eukaryota; kingdom Metazoa; phylum Chordata; order Testudines; family Dermatemydidae; genus Dermatemys; species Dermatemys mawii. The sequence continues at coordinate 12,936,231 of ML677362.1, forward strand.
TATATAAAAAAAGTCACAAAAATATTTTGAATAATGCGCTGGGAATTTTGCAGTCTAAGTAAACAGAAAACAAGGCAAAATTGATTAATCAATAGTTATGAATTATTTGCTCAGCATTAATTATTGTAATGCTTAAAAGGGATTGATGCCAGATGTAAATGAATGTGCCAGTCGTGTGGGGAAATTGATTACAGAAAATGTTAAGCTTCTCTCTGAATGAGAAGGAATTCTGCAAAACTGTATTACATTCTTCAAAATAGGAACTGCACACAGATATATGAGGGGTGTATGTATATAATAGCCACATATACCAGTATACCTGGGTAGAACCATTTGTGTGTGATTCTAGTTTTCATGTGTATGCATACAAACTACATTAAAAAAAAAAATTCAAAAGTTAGGAAATGCAAAGGTTGTCCTGCATAAAAACCTTAATTTAGCCTGAGCGTGTGCAAACTAAGATTTTTTGTTTTTCCCCAGAAGCTCATAATTTGGGCAGATGTTCATGGTGATGACAAAAAGAAACTCTGACCCAACATCTGAAATTAAGTCTGATTTCTCCCCCTGCATTCTCCCAAATTTCATGTCCCTGCTACAAAGCATGGATGTGCTATAGCTTCTCAATGACATAGTCTTGAGTATTTTTTTAGTAGGGGAAAATAAATGGTTTTGCATATCCTTTTGAAATGGCTGAATCTTTTGTAGCTGAAATTGTTCCAGAAACTTTTGCCTGAGGCAGATACCTGATATGGGCAACTTTCAGTCCAAATGGTTAACATTTGGAAAAGTTATAAGCAGCTGGAAAGGGTCTTAATAATGAGAAGTATCAGGCAGACAACTCTAGACATATTTAATCACACCACTTAAAATAAGAAGTTAAACTGTCAGGTTTGGGTTCTGGAGTGTGCCACAGATTTCCTGCAAGACTTTGGGCAAACCACTCTGGGCCAAATTTTCAACAACTGGTAAATAGCAAAGGCTTCATCTTCAGGAGTGCTGAGAGCATAACTGTAATTATACAAGCTGAGGCATTCAAAATTGGTCACTTGAAAAACTACCTTCCTGTGTCTACCTCAATTTCTCCTTCCGTAAAATGGGGATAATACTTAACCATCTCATAGAAATATATTTCAAAATGTACGTTCTTCTACAGGAGATACGAACCAGGATCCGAAAGCATGTTTACATATTTATTAAATAAGCCTCACAACACTTCAGTGATGTGAGTAAATATTATCTCCTTGTAAATGAGATAACAAACCTTATCTTCAATGTGTATTAGCTCTTACACCTTTGGATGCACACCTCGATCACTTTTAGGCCCAGTGTGAGTTCACCTAGACTGTTGAGCACCTCTGAAAATGAGGCCCTAGTCATCTGAGGTTGTGCTCCCCCAAAATTGAGATGCCTATCAGAGGTCACTTTTGAAAATCTACCCTTCAATGACTTGCTCAACACTGTCGTAGAGTTAGGAATCCAAGTCTGATATCAAGACTCTTTAGACCCATGCTTTAGCTGCAAGGCCATCTTTCCCCCCCTTTTTTTTTTTTTATTATTATTTTTTAGTTGTAATTGGTTGTGTGAGAAACCCATAGAAGGTAAGAGAATATGGGACCTTAGAGCATACATTGTTCACTGAAATATCAGGATTCCCTTCCTCCACATTTTGCAGGCTTTGAACCTTTCTTAATCAAGGCTTGAAAATATGAATTAATGTCTTGCTTTTGGAATCTCTACAGAATGTTCCTCTCCACTGGGCTTTATTTTGGTGCTTATTAGAAAACAACTCCCTGCCCCCCGCAAAGCTCTCCACAATCCTTTCATCTATGCTTCTTTTTGTATCACAAGTACTTGCCCCGGCTGTAAATTGGTCCATGTCTGGCAAAGAGGCTTTTTTTTTAAAAAAAAAAGAAAAGAAATCAGAACACTGTTGGGTTTCTTGGTAGTCTTCCTTTTTCTTAATCTTCTCATCTTTTTACCCTAGTTCAGGTGGCTTATCTGTTACAAATCTCATGTCAAATTACTCAGATGGTCAGTGCTGACTCTCACTGAGTAGTCTGCACTGTTGGCCTTTGAGGAATCCTTTGCAAGTTCTGGTTCCCAGGCATGGTGACAGGGCTGGTGGGGATGCAGATGTGAGGGGGTGGTGGGTTTGGTACCCAGCTCGTACCCAATCACCAACAGCTTGGATTTCTGGAAGTATTGCAGAAAGGGCAGCCACCTTCTGTTTGGGCACCATGATGTACTCCACAGTGGGTAGATGGGTAGGACATGGGGTGAAAGGTGCCTGCTGTAAGGTCCTGGCAGTTGAGCTGGACTATGTCAAGTTAAGAAACTTGCATTGTTCTTCCACCCCAGTGGTGCTACCTCTGCTCGTTACTGGCTCATGTAAACAAATGACTACTTTCTATAGCTGTGACTATTACCAGTCTGCTCCAGCCACATTTTAAAGCCTAACCCAACATGAACATGTCAAATCAATTGCCTACCTGATCTGCACAATGTGGAACCCGTCTACAAGTGGTGAATTTGGGTCAGGTTGCAAAGCTCTGCTTGCCGATATTGGTGTGTGACAGTTCATCCTTTTTACAAGGCTATTATAAATTGTGTACAAAGTATACCTTGAGGTATCATTTGAAAACTCATAATCTGCTGAGCATCAGTTTCCTGGTAAAATGTATGTGGCAACATTGTATGTAAAGTTATAAACTTCAACTGTATAACTTTACTAAGGCATGTTCCAGGTCTGGGGAAACAATTTTACACCAGTTCCCTAGAGACAAAAGGCTAGTCAACACCTCAGCCAAGTGTCAACCTAATCAAATGAGCCATCAGCTGGTTAAGAGGTGCCTTTTTTTTTTAAGCAGGAAGAAGGGTGTGGGTGAAAAAGTTATATCTTGGCAAAGGAACAGGCTTGCTGTAACCTGATTCCCAGCTGGAGAGAGAAAAATGAGGAACGGCAGAAGTCACCTCTCTCCCATCGCCTCTACTCATAGCATCAACAATGTTTGAAAGACAAAAGAAGCATCATTGGCCTGGGGAAGGGGTTCTGGCTGACAGATCCAGCCAGACTGCTGTAAGCAGGTGGTGTGAGAAAACTTTTTTGCTCTAATTTGACTTAGCTTGTTAAGTTGGGTATTAGTTTGCATTTTATCTCATTTCTTTGTAAACAATTCTGACTTTTATGCCTATTATTTGTAATTGCTTTCTGTAGTTAATAAATTTTGTTTTATTGTTTGAAATGTTTGGGAGCCTGCAATGGAGATAACAGGGTTTGTGCATGTCATTTTCTATTAATAAAATGACAAACTTTTTGTAAGCTTGTCTTGTTTAGAAGGAAAGAGCTGGGAAGTACAAGATGTGCATTTTGGGGCACAAGTCATCTGGGACTGGGCATGTGCTGGTATAATGTGCTGGCATGTGCTCTGCAGTATAATTCAAGGGTGGCAGGCTGGCTGGAGCACTCTTGCAACATAGCTGGGGGTAATTTACATACTGAAGGCTGTGAGAGCTGGCCAGGAGTGGCTGCTATCAGAGTGAAACAGTGTAAAGGACACCTCAGTTTACAGAATTTAGGGGACACAGCTATGCAACAGTCCAGATTGTACCCTGAGGAATGTCACAGTATGAGATGTTACAGTACTTTGAGATGGTACTATGCCCAGAATATTCAGGAATAGGTATTGTAACTGACTGTAGTCTGGCAATCTTAGTGCTAGCACCAGAACACGCACACATGCTACAGTGATTGAAAACAACACTTTGGCAGGCATCACTGCTTGGATTTTATGACCCTAGCAAAAAGATCACTATTTAGGTGGATATAATCCAAACATGGTGGTCTAGGAGCTCATTTAATGTAGGATGAAGGACCTAATAAATATGCATTAAGAGTTCTGAGAGAGAGAGAATTGTTGGCTACAGAACTAATTCCATCAGGATAGAGATGGAGTGGAGGTCCAAGTAGAGTGAGATCACAGGTTACTTGAGACTATTTTGACTAAATTGTTGGGGAAAATATCAACCAGGTTGCAACCCAAGTTACTTCAGCTGCAAAGATCTAATCTTTTAATTGCTTAAATAGCGGGTGGAGAGAAATTAATTGTAGTAGCTCTGGCCAGAGCTATGTCTAATCAACCCTCTCATGATAGGTTCATTGACGAGAACATGAGAATGGCATTCATGGACTGGGATGGTGTCTTAACGCTGCCATGATACACAGATGATTCATACCAAAATGTGACACACTTGTGTGCCCTGTCAAGACTGATATGTAGGATTTCTATGCGGAGAGGGAAATATACTGAGGTGTGGAACATGCGCTACAAACTGGCATAATAACAGATGTTTGTCTTAGGAGAATGAAGCATGTCTGTCATAAGCATGAGACAATTTAATTTATTCAGAAGACTCAGCTAGATAAATGATTGGGCAGTCCCATCTTAGTTCGCTCTTGACTTAAATTTACACAAGATATTTCAGTCATATAAAATACACAAGTTAAATTGTCAACATTTGCACTTTATCACCTACAGCAGAAAAGAAAATAGAATAATTCTATAATTGTCAATAAAGTTTGCAAATCATGGTAATCATTATCGTATGTGTAAAACCACTTATATGGAGGTGATGTCATGGGTACAATTCAGACTAATCAGTAGCTGCGTCACCCTGGCCCTCTAACCTGGGGTTGCCCTTTACAGTGCTTTGGTGCTGTAGCCTTTGCCTGACCTCCTCACAAACAGCCTCTAGCATGCAAGTCACTCTCAGCTGTGTCTGTGTATGCTCCAGCCAACCACCCACAACTTGGCTCTTATTAGCTTTGGTTTCATTGCAAGGTGACCCCAAAACACTCCAAGTCTTACATTTCAGGTGGGAAATCTATCTCCTGTACTGCCCAGACCTCTCCCGCGCAATGCAAATGTATATGAAGTCTGCTATTTCTTTAACAGAAATAATATGTTCACAACTTGCTATCTCATATTGTTTCTCAAACATTTCAATTTAAACACTCTGGATTAGATAAAACAAGTTTATTTACTACACAGAGATTTGAAGTGAGTACAAGTAATGAGGCAGAAAAGTCAGAGATGGTTACAAGAAAATAAAGTTAATGCTACTGCTCAACTTTAAACTAATTCAGAGTCGAGTAGAGTTTCTCACCATATGCTTTTATCAACCTTACTGACCAAATTTCTTAGGTGAGAACACCTTCTCTCAATAAATGCTTTCTGTGTCACTTCTGGTGCTGTAAATGTGATTGGGCAGGGAGAGAGAGACAGGGTGGCTTGAAATGTTTGCCTCTCCTTTTTATAGTTTGTCCCTCTTTTCAAAATCACTTCCTGACTGGTACTGGGAGACAAAAGATCTAGTTGGAAGGATGTTCCCTGCTTTTTCTCCTCTGTCATTCATTCTTGGCTGATCATAGAACATTGGGGTGGAAGAGACCTCAGGAGGTCATCTGGTCCAACCCCCTTCTCAAAGTAGGACCAACACCAACTAAATCATGCTGCCTCTGTTTACTGCTTAAATGCAAATTAAGCAGAACACATGTTCCTTTCTTGGAGACAAACCTGTTTTCCAACCTCGGTTTGGAACATATGTTAATACTTTACAGTGGAATCTTATAACTTCACATTACAGTGTTGCCACACGTGTTTTATCAGGACAATATTGACCAGCAAATTGAGTTTTCAAATGATACTGTGCAAAGGTTGTTACAATGGTGTGTAGGTTGTGCACATAGGTGTACATTCTGTTACAGTATGTTTTACTTCTGTCTTCTGCCCACAAATCTAATTGTTTTCACTCAACTGCCTATATTTTAAGTTGGTCCGACAGAGAAACTATTCTTCTGTCCTCATCTGTGGAATTTGCTTAACATCTTAGCTCATAAAACAAGTATGGAATGCATGACAACACCTATTTTTGACCAGACAGCAGTACCCTCACAGGGCAAACAGAACCTCTGACCCTCCAAACCCAAAGAGCAGAGAACGTGCCAGATGTTGCACAACCACAGGAAATTCAGATACATGCTGTCCACGTACAAAGATTCCCTACTAAAACAATAGTAAAGTCTGTTTTCCAGCAATTAAAATGCTTGTAGCTTCTGTAACCCACAAAGAGGAGCAAGTTAAAATCACTTGCTGTAGTAAATATTTTATATCTTAAACCTGAATGACAGGAAATTTGCTTGACAATCTGCTGCTTTTTTAAAAAATCAGGTGGGAGATGGCGGGTTGAGGGGGAGGAAAAGGTGTGTGTGTTATGTACTGTTACTTTAAAATTATGTATGGGTGGGAGGCACCCAGATATTAGCTACTGTAAGGCTGACTAGATTTAGGCCTGAGGAATTAAGCTGCTGTGACCAGGCTAAAGAGCTCACTGCTCTCCGGCTCCAGTTAATAAAGTGCTTACCTGTGAGTCTGAGTGTTCCTGCTGCCAAGGCCTGCTTACTAAGAGTAAGTGGGTTTAGCATGGTGTTGCCAGGCAACGTCAGCCAGCGTTCCTACCAATGAGCCAATTGTCAAACCGAGGGAGCAGTATCCTCTTCTTTGAAATGCAATAAATAACGGTAACTCAACTTATTTATCAATTGTAATTAAATAGTGCTAGCTGTCCATGCATAACCCAAACTATATATCTCTAGTGTCCGGAAACAGTGCAGACCTTTTCAATGAAAGGTTCACACAGGACAGATGGTGATATGTTTTTAATCAGCTTTACTGAGAGCTAAAAGGAGCTGCGTCAAATGGACAATGGGGTAAGACACAAAGAGCTTTGCAAATTTAAACTATATCATTTTTCATTCAAACTTTGGATGCACCTTTTGTGTGTTGCATTTTGTGTCATAAGTGCAGGTGAACAGTTTTTGGTATAGTATAGCTGAACATTCTGTGAACTTTAAATACAGAACTGTATAGTTCATATAGCTTAAATACGGAACTGTAGAGCTGACATGCACATGAATTTTTTTAAAAAAATTATGTTGTAAAATTTGAGGTTCTAGGTTTTATTTAAAAAAAATCTTAAATCCATATATTTGGGAGCTAAACTGTGCTTTTATGTAATATAGCACTTTTTCATTACTTTTGAAGTAATTGTGTGTTTTATCATAATAGAGCTGGGCCAAACTCTGCAATTAGATGTATCTATGCAACTTCCATTAGGCCTAATCCTACATTTTTTACTCAAACAAAACCCCTACAAGTTAAATAAGACTGAAGTTAAAGGAAATTTTGTTTGAGCAAAGATTGCTAGTTTGACCCACTTACCTGAATTTGAAGGAAGAATATGGTCACTAATATTTTCAATTAAAGAAAAAAAGTAGCACTCATCCCATGGACAATGTTTGTTTGTATTGGTTTACAGATGCTGGTGGTCACCCATTGGTGTGCCGTTGGCCAGAAAAACATCCGTGGCCTCCAGAAATGCAAACCTGCCTTGGCTTCCTAAAGATGAAACTCTGCATCATTTTAGAACCACGCTACTTGAAAGCGTTGTTGCTGAGATGGATGATATTATTTGTTTAAGGATGTTTTATCATCAGGAGACTTTTTTGTAAACATGAATCGCCTGGTTCTTTCCTTGGGCGGTGGCTTCCTATTTCATGCCATTGAAACATTACTCTTAGGTTATTACGCCTTCTTATCATTGGTTAGCTCACAGGGACATTTCCCCAAGCTAGAAAATGTTGGAGCTTTCAAGAATGTGTCTATTGTGCCAACTCAAGCAACGTGTGGATTGCCAGACCGAACTACTTTTTGTCACAGTTCTATTGCTGTTGAAAGTATTCAGTCCTGTACCCAGCAGTTTTGTATTCAGGAGTGTCCATATAGATCGTCACCTGCCTCCTACGCTGCGCTTTTCTCAACAGGCCTTGGCACTTGTATCACAGAAGACAAGAATGATTTGCATCCAGGCTCCTCCATCAACTCTCTGAGTTTTATTTTTCGTAATCACAAGGATTGCTTTTCTACTCCCCGCTCTCAAAGGCTCTCGGCATCATTTACATTAACTGTGTGGCTGAAACCTGAGCAAGAAGGTGTAATGTAAGTAGTGTTGAATGTGTTTACTTTCATGGTGCTCTGAAAAATCATGGTAGTCAAGGCTGCTATTACTCTGCTATTTAAAATTTAACAAAGGTGCAATGTAGGAAACTACAAAACATATAAAAAAAAATATTTCAGATCGGGGCTTCATGCTCTGCTAATATTAAGGCCCATAAAGTTTGTTCCTGCGGTGTTTACTCATGAGTAGCACCATTAATTTCAATGGAGATATTCATATACAAACCCTTATTCATTTTTTCAGTTAAATGTATTGGATCCCAATTTATATTAACTTTTTTTTTAAGATTTGTAATTTTTTTAAAGTGTTTGTGCCCTTTTTTTGTTTTGTTTTTTTTAAGATGGATGAAGATGACCTAACATTAACGCCCCCCAAACGCCTCTGGTCCCTGATCTGCTTTTAAAAAAGTAAGAATATCAGGAGTATAAAGTCTGGCTGTCACAGTTTTGTTGGAGAATTTCTGCCAGGTTTAGGGATAGACAAGGTAGATAAGGTAATATCTGTTGTTGGACCATATCCCTCAACCTTTCACAAGCAGAATGTTTATTGAATTTGAAAGGGTGTTAAACCTTTTAACAAAGGCTTATTTTATTCAAAATGTTAGTCATTAAAGTTTGAATAAGTTTTAAAAAATGAAGTTTTAAAAACTGACTAAAATTGTTTCTTGTTTCAATTGCTTAAATTCACTTTCCTAGCAAATATGGTATCATTATATTAGTTCTCCCATCAGTATTTCAGCTTGGAGAGGACCTGAATCTAATGTAGAACACGAGCCGGTTGTTTAAAAAAAAAAAAATTCAGGAGGCCTTTATACATCATAAAGAAAAGCCCAATCCCCAAAGTGTTTCTCTTTGCAGGTGACCTTTAAAGTATAGTATGCGAAAGGCCTAATATGTTCATGGTGAACATATATTGTTTCCATATCTGTGGAATCTTAAAATCTAATGTGCTCCTTTGTACCATTATAGATAGTGATTGTTTATATTTTTGTACTTTACTCAGCTTAGACAAAAAAACCTAGATTTTTTTTCTTTTGTTTCTTATCATTTTCACATGGTTATAAGGATAGAACCTTCAGACTGAACCAAATGCAAAGCCCCTTTAACTTGATCTCAAGGAATAATTGTAGCCCTGATACAGGAAAGTGCTCGAGTATTACTCCTAAGGCAATTCTGCGCCACTGTGCATGTGCAGAATTTGTGTCCCCGATGGATTTCTTTGTTTCCCCACAGAAAAATGACTTTCCGATGGGGTAGCAAAGGGAAGTTACAAGAGTGATCATATGGCCCGCCCCAGCGGTATGTTTTGGGTGCCCAGGTAAATAACGTGGGAGGCAGGACGGGGGAAGACCTGGCTGGTGGCTCCTACCCTGCACTAAGCTCAGCTGCTAGTCCTGGCTGGGCTAGGGAGGACGGGACTTCCTCTTCCCCTGTACAGCAAACAGGGCTCTGTCAGATCCACCCCCTTGATTTCTCCTCCTGCTGTAGGAAACTCTGCAAACTGCCCCCCCCCATGCTTCCTGAACCCATTGCTCCTCAGCGGGAGACCGCCTCATACCCAGGCCTTCCCTCCAAGCTTGGTCCTACATACCTAGAACCCTTCCTGACAAGCCCCACTCCTCCTGCACCTGGATCATCCCAATGAGCCACAGGTACCCAGATCCCTACCCTGCTGCACCTGGATCCTCACCCCACCCATCCTCACCCCACTCCCCTGGCATCTGGACCACCCACTGAGCTCCCCACCACCCGACCCCCTCTGCCGAGCTCTGTCCCCCACACTGTCTGCTGAGCCCCAACCACCTTCACCTGGACACCCCTGCAGAGTCATATTATTGTTGCACCCAGAAGTCTGCAAAGTGCATGCAGATCCCCGCTGCATCTGGATTCCCCACTGAGCTGCCCGCACCCAGATTGCCCCATACAGAACACTCTGAAACGACACTCTCCACGCTAAGCTCCTTCACGCTTGGCTTCTGCCTTGCTGAGCCTGCCTGCCCACACATATCTGGTGTACCTGGCACAGAGGGGTAGAGCTCTAGGGTGTTTCTGGGGCACGCCTGGTCCTTGCACCGTCAGGTTGGGTGCAGCCTCATCGCTGAGATGGTGTCCCGGGGGGAGCTGCACAGTGATCTCCCACTTCTGTGCAACCAGTAGCCTGTGCTCTCCAGTGCCATGTCAGAGCCTCCATATTTATTTGACAATAGCATTGCAGAATTTAAGAATGTGTGCAGAATTTTTAATTTTTTGGCACAGAATGCCCTCAGGAGTAAAGCATTTGCTTAATTTTAAACAGATTAGTAATCCCATTGAAGTAACTCCTTGTGATATTGAGACTACTTGCATGGAAATTCAGGTGATTAATCATCTGCTTAAAGTTAAGCATGTATTTAAGTGCTTTGCCGAATCAGGACCTTTGTTAGATAGTAGCCATCATAGGCAAGGTCTTATGCCTGGTTCTTCATTGGCTTCCTCCTTATGTTGCCCTCATTTTGCAGAAGCATAAATGACTACACAATGGCCATATCTAGTGCCTTCAGCTGTGAATATCATGGAGATTTACAATTTAAAATCCTAATTTTAATGTTTCTGTTCAACGTTTACATTGGAGACCAGCAGTTTCTGTGACTTTGGCAATAGATGTTCAGTACATATGTATGAATGGTATGCTAATATACCACCAGTTTGTAATCAACTATGGTCTAACAGAGTGAACTTGGAGCAAAAGCTCAAAACGTTATCAGACAGAGGGAGTGCTTAGAGTATTGTGCAGTTAGACACATTGGACCAGGCTGGTCATACACAAAGCCTGTCAACCACTTAGTGCCACACAAACAGGCTCTGAAGTCCACTCAGCAGGCATGTAGTCCACCACAGAAAAGGCAACATCACCAGAGCTTACAGAGCTGCATTTTCCCCTTTTGTTATACTGGGTGTGTGGTGAACTTTTCCTTACAGTTTCATAACAGTAATAGGCCCTGTCTGTGTATCAGAAAAAATCATTATAGGACAGACACATACTCCAAGCCCCACTTGACCTAACAGGCGGTGCACTGAAGTGGGAGCCAAACTTTCCAAGGGTTCACACAACTGCTTTGCAACGCTTAAGGAGACTGGAAGGTATTAGCAAAAAGAACAGGAGTACTTGTGGAACCTTACAAACTAACAAATTTATTTAAGCATAAGCTTTTGTAGGCTACAGCCCACTTCATCGGATGCATAGAATGGAACACACAGTAGGAAGTGTGATGGAGTCAGACCAGAAGGATACAGGAGAGTGCTGGAAGGCAGGTATATCAGTCTCAGGATGTGCAGGTCCCTGTTCTCCGGATAGCCAAACAAAGGCTACTCCAGGCCAATCAAGACACCTGGGGCCAATTAAGAACCTTCTAGAAAGGAGTAGAAACAGCTAGCCTAATTGGGACACTTGAAGCCAATCAGGGACTGGCTGAAACCAGATAAAAACCTCCCAGTTAGTCAAGTGGGCTGTCAGGTGGGGTGTCAGGAGCTGTGGAAGGAGGTTGTGCTGTTGGTGAGACTGAGTGGTGGACAACATATCATCCAGAAGGAAGGAGGCCCTGAGGTAAGGGTGAAGTGGAGTTTGAAGAAGCAGGGACTGCTGTGGGGAAGTAGCCCAGGGAATTGTATTGTGTTTTGTGGATAAAAGGTCAGCCATCTTAGCTGATACTATTAGGGTCCCTGGGCTGGAGCCCGGAGCAGAGGGCAGACCCTGGCTCCCCACTTTTTACACCTTCCATACTGGCCTGTGATGAAGGTAACTCACTAGGTGATGACTCTTGCCAATTATACTGAGAAAGGGAGGTCACTCTGGGGCCTAGATGAGTTTCTGAGGCCCCTAAATCTGCCAGGAAGCGCAGGACCCACAAGTACAAACTTGGAGCTTTGTCACAGAAGATATATAAATACAAACAGAGAATGTGAAAAGGTGGAAGTTGATACCAATTCTAAGAGGCTATTTAATTAAGATGAGCTATTATCAACAGAAGAAAAAAATGGCCCATATCAGACAGTTGACAAGAAGGTGTGAGGATACTTAACATGGGGAAATAGATTCAGTTTGTGTAATGACCCAGCCATTCCCCAGTCTCTATTGAAGCCTAAATTAATGGTATCCAATTTGCAAATTAATTCCAGTTCTGCAGCTTCTCATTGGAATTTGTTTTTGAAGTTTTTCTGTGATAAAATAGTCACCTTCAAGTCTGTTATTGAGTGACCAGAGAGGTTGAAGTGTTCTCCTATTGGTTTTTGAAAGTAATGATTCCTGATGTCAGATTTGTGTCCATTTATTATTTTGCATAGAGAATGTCCGATTTGGCCAATGTACATGGCAGAGGGGCATTGCTGGCACATGATGACCAATGTGAAGTGGGCTGTAGCCTATGAAAGCTTATGCTTAAATAAATTTGTGAATCTCAAAGGTGCCACAAGTACTCCTGTTCTGTTTGCGGATACAGACTAACACAGCTGCTACTTTGAAAAGGAAACCTCTCTGGTCACTCAATCACAGACTTGAAGGTGACAATTTTATAACAGAAAAACTTCAAAAACAAACTCCAGTGAGAAGCTGCTGAACTGGAATTAATTTGCAAATTGGATATCATTAATTTAGGTTTGAATAGAGACTGGGGGATGGCTGGGTCATTACACAAATTGAATCTATTTCCCTATGTTAAGTATCCTCACACCTTCTTGTCAACTGTCTGATATGGGCCATCTTGATTTTACAACTAGCTTAACTGAAAATTTACCCGAGTACTTCAGGCAGTGTTGGAATAGAACTCTGATCTCAAATATAACAGACTCAATTCTCCTCCATTTTTCCCCATGGTCTTTCAGAATGAATCTGCCAAATCTGTGTGATTGCCTATGCTGTCTGAAATGTGCTCTAATACTTGATCCCACTTTGCTCCCAGAGCTAGGAATAGAACCCAGGAATATGATGTCAGGAGACTGAAAGACTCCATAATAGAAAGACAAATACACACCCAAAGATGCAGAATTAATGCTGAATGTGTATTTACTAAGTTTACAACCTTTGTGTTCTCTTAACATACATGTTGTGTGTTTATTTTTATAGGTCCTCCTTTTAAATTAGCATTTTGAGAAACTGAAAAAAGAATAGCAAGAAATAAGAGAAACTCTAAGATTTCAAATAATATAGAAAGTTGTCTTTATATAACCATTGCATCTGTAATTTAAAAAGCTTTGCATTTCTTTGCTTTTGGACAATAAAGCAGTGACCCTCCATCCTTTCCTGGCCTATCCTCTCTTCCCTACTCCCTCTCCACAACACCACATGCATTCCGGATGCTACAAGCCACCCTCATTTTCTTTTTGAGTATTGGAGAGGTGTGCGTTCTAAGAATTTTGCAGTCAGGAAGCAACTCTCTGGGGATGTGTTTTACCAGAAAGTTGGAACAGTCACAGAGAATGGCTGTTCTGTTTTACAGGTCTGGCTGGAATGCAAAGTGCCATTCCTAATCAGGACTGATACCATTATGCCTATTTCACCTTTATTGACATAATTTCTCCCTTACACACATACAGCTCACTTTCTTCCTCTCTTTTTTCAGGGGTGGGTCACAATTCATATCTGTAATTTCCAGTTTTCAAAATTCAGTACATCAAGGTCACTTCCCTTCTTAAAGTCATGACACCTGTGGGGATAAAAAAAAATGTGGGAGGTGTTTGTTTTAGATAAGTAAAATAAACAAATCCTGGATTATCCAACTATTGTTTATCCAGAAAATGGGTAAATCCAGTTCCTAAATATTTTGCTACTTAGCTGTGCCTTCCCTCACAGTTATTATCTACCAAAACTAGCATGTTTACAGGCAAACAAAACAGTGAGAAGACCAATCAACACTATATTAAGAAATGTGTTTTTAGTAAGCTTGGAAAATAGGAGTCTGTGTTTGGCAAGTAAATTTTATTGACAACATCCCTGGAGGGCTAAAAAGAGTAACAGTCAAAATCCATTAATTTTTCTCTTAGTGGCTTTAAATGCGAGTCAGTTAATGACCAAGATACCTTTACCAATAAGCCAGCTGCTGTGATACTTTTGTGTGTAGGGGGGAGAGTGGACAACATAAAGGAATGGTATTTAGTAACAAATACAGTATATTGGAACAAATTCTTATTTCACTTGCTCCAGTGAGGGCTATGGAGGTTTGAGTGTAAAACTAGTTTAACTCTTTATTTACTCCAGTGTAGTTGAGATCAGCATCTGACTCTTCAAGTACATGTTCATGGATGAGTGAGTTGCATTCTGCCTGAATGGCTTGATGGATTGACAATGGAATGTAAAGCTTTTCAGCTATGGATTGCTCACTCAGTAGTGCCTAAAACACCTTACTGTCTGAAGCCTCTTATGTAGCCTATTGTTTGCTGCATAGCTTCTGACAACATGGAGATATGTGGTAAAACTACTTGGACAGCTAGATATGTGAAATAAATTAGTGTGGCCTCAGTCGAGTCCCAGTGTCCATGTTGCATTTCGTGCTAACCTGAAATCTCAGTAGAAAAGCTAAGGATTGACTGAGCAATCTTCTTGCAACTTGGGGGTTCTCCAGAGAGGGTTGAGGCATATCTACAGATCAGTGTTCGGGGGGAATCTTGTATGGCTGGTTACTGTGCTGCACCTGTTCTGTGGGAAAATATTGGCCTTTTGGTGCATATATGCACTTTATTAAAATGAAAAGAAAGTGTGCTAGTGGCTTAGTGCCTTATCAGGATGCAGTGTTGTGCAGCTTTGTAGGAAAAGTACAGCAAAGAAACTAATGAGCCAGAAGTTTCAATATTAGTTTTACAGACAGTAGCCAGCCACCATATTTTCAGTCATAGATCCATGAAGAAAGGAAGTGAGACTGTGGGGAATAAATTGCAAATAAAGATTCTCCTTTCAAGTTATAGGGGATTTTAGCAGGAATATTTTTCCTTATGCATAGTACAACCTGTGACACCACTGTCACTGAGCATCCTCTCAGGTTGTATTTTGAACATTTTATTTTAATACATCACTTTACTGCATAGCACCTTGGCTTGAGTGAGTCTGTCTGTGTGCATCTGACCTTATGTTGTTTTTCTTGGTTATTTCCAAAGGTGTGTGATAGAAAAGGCCGTTGATGGGCAGACTGTGTTCAAACTCACAGTCTCCGAAAAAGAGACCATGTTTTATTATCGCACAGTAAATGGTTTGCAGCCGCCAATAAAAGTAATGACACTGGGGAGAATTCTTCTGTGGAAATGGATTCATCTTAGCGTGCAGGTGAGTAAAATAAAAAAACGCCCCCACATTTGGTTAAATGCAGGAAATATGAGTGTGGTATATCTGCACAAGCACCAAAACTGTAGGGAAAATATTAGTTAATGGTAAATTGGGGGATCCTGCAGGAGTTGGTAGTTGAAATATTGTAGGATCAGGCCCTTAAATTTACTTTAAGTAATTTGAGTACATTTGGGGACAGATTTGGAAATAAGTACTAATTTAGAATTGTCACAACTGCACACATTCAGCCTGGGAAAGCAGGACTAAAAGCCTCTTTTTTTCAGCCCCACAAACTCAAAGGTCTAGCACTGGAGGTAAAGGAGAACTCCTACTAGTAGTAAGTATCATAACCCCTAGAGGGCAATGTTTCACTCAAATATAGGCAGAAAGGCCACGATTCTGCAAAGAGTTAAGCATGTGCTTAAGTTTCTGCACCGTGGATAGTTCTGTTGCTTGAGACAGACTACTTATAATGTGCAAAGTTTAAGCATGTGCCAAACTCTGTGCAGGATCAGGGTTCAGGGCAAGTACATTTACAACACTGAACTTTTATTTGTATTAAGTGTCATACACAATTATAAAGACAAAGCCCCTGCAACTCAAAAAATAATTTCATCTTGGCATATCAAGTTATTAATGATTTAAGAAATTGTGCAGTTCAAGCAAGGTTTTGTGTTAAAAGTATTTACAAAAATCAGTATTTCAATTATTTGCATATCTTAGAATTCCCAAGAGATCATACTAAAATCTGTTTGTAAAGCAACATCAACTAATAACTTAACACTAATTATCTTGTATTGAAATGTTTTTCTTCAGTTAGTTCATTTTACCTGTACTATCTAAGTTTACTTGGTTAACGATACAATCAAGAAATGGCATCAATGCATTCTTGCAACTTGTTAAATAGTATTGACTGTGATTTGCATTTGTAGTGCTGATCCTCCTCACTCGTAGAAGTCATAGTTTTTTGGGTTTTTTTGCAGTTTTCTTTCTTCTGAGATAACAGCATAGTAGTGTGAATAAAATTTTGTCTGTTGGATTAAAAGAGTGACCTTAAGGTAGAACTAATGAATTTTACACTTCAGCCACTCAACGGGTGCTATATTACTGCTGTGGCTGTCAGCCACGTTTTGTGCTAGCTTCAGAAGCTGCTAAAGGCTGGGATAGCCAAGTGAAGAGCAAATGGACCAGATTTCTCAAAAAAAAGTTTTAAATTGCATTTAAAAAAAAGCTGCCCACCATTTAGTCCTTCATTTGTTTGAGGTGGAGCTATCCACAGTGCAGTACTAGTAATGCAGCTTGTGTCCGCCCCTCCTCTCTAATAATGAGGAACGACCTATTTAGACTTGGGAAGACTATTGACTGAATCCTTTGCTGTACTGCTCAGATCAGCATAGAGCTTTACATACTGCGACCTGCAGGCCACAACTTCCTATAAAGGATGATAATGTCAGCAGCCTGTTCAATACATTATAGAATAAATGTGGCTTTTGATAATTGTGCATTGAGGCCTTTAGCTTGGTAATGTTTTTGTAGTCCCTACATTTATCTCTGCAAATGATAAAAGGAACTAATTTGACCATTTTGTAAGGATGGGAAGGTGGCAGGTTACCAATATTGGAGGGGCAGGAGTCAGTGACTGCAGAGAAGAGAGGCAGTAATATTAGTATGGGCAAGACTCCGCTAATACCTGTTAAACCAGTACTTACTGTCAAGTAGCAGACTGGATGTTTCCAGAAACCTCAGCAGACTCAAGCTTTGTCTTCACAGGAAGTTTGGGGGAAGGTGTTCTTAATTCAAATTTAGCTAACTCAAGTTAAAAGACTAGTGGAAACAAGGCAATCTGTCTGTTTTCACAAGTTAAACCCCAGGCTCCCCAATACTCTAACTCAGTTTGCTAACTCGTGAAAACTACAGCCTTGTCTTCATTAGGACATTAACTGGAGTTAGCTAACTTAAATACACACCTTTTATTTTGTGGTGAAGACAAGGTTCAAGATTGAGCTGATTGTTTTTTTGAATGTGATGGAAAAAGTTTAGTGTGATTCTCCGACCAACTTGATTTTAAAGTAGGGGTGGGCAAACCACGGCCCGCAGGCCACATGTGGCCCACTGGCCATTTTAATCTGGCCCGCGAGATGGGGCTGGGGCGCAGGGCCACTGGCCCCGCACACCCGGTCCAGGCGCCGGGCCGAGCGCAGCGTGCCACGCCGCGGGTCCCCATCCTCCAGCCGGGGGCGGGCCAAGCGCAGGTAGCCGTGGGGCCCGCCCTCCCTGACTGGGCCAGTCCGGCGTGCCCCAGCGCTCCCTGGCCGGGGGCCAGATGGAGTACTGGGAGCCACTGGGCCCCACGCTCCCCGGCCGGGGGCAGTGCGGGGAGCCGCGGGGCCCCGCGCTCCCTGGCCGGGGACAGAGTGGAGCACGGGGAGCCGCAGATCCCGCGCTTGCTGGCCGGGCCCAGCGCGGCTGCTGCTGGACCCTGCGCTCCCCGGCCGGGGGCAGCTCAGGGAGCCGCGGGCCCCGTGGAGCCCAGTAAAGGAAAGCTCAGCTGAGTAAGGTAAGGGGGCGGGAGGGGCTTAGGTGGTGGGGTCCCTGGGTGGTGGTGGTTGAGGTGGGGGGATCTTGAGAGGGGGCAGTTGGGGAACAAAGCAAGGGGGCTTAAATAGGGGATGGGGTCCCTGGAGGTGAATGGGTTGGGGGATCTGAGGGGGGGAGTCGGGGTGGGAATTGGGTGGGGGTCAGATAGGGGGTGGGTCCAGGCTGTTTGGGGAGGCACCGCCTTCCCTACCCGGCCCTCCGCACAATTTTTAACCCCACTGTGGCCCTCGAGCCAAAAAGTTTGCCCACCCCTGTTTTAAAGTGTATATTTGTTAGGTGCCATAAGTTTTGAACCCAGGCTCGGGGGCGTGGGGCAGATGGGAGCCTCACCCTTTTTTATACCACTGAGTTGTGAGGGCTGATAAGGGAACTGCTGCTAATACCCCACCACTCAAAGCTACGCCCAATAACTCAGTAGGACCAGATGACTAACAGACAGCTGATTAAACACCACTGATAGAAAGTTTCCTGTTTCTGTCCCATCCCTTGTCTGAGCAACTAATTGCTGCTGCTCAGAGTTCTGAGACCAAATCCCTGCCTCCTTGCCTGGCTCCTGTTCTTCCTGTCTGACCTTGTTCTTGCTACCATGCCTCCTGCCTGTTCCTGTTTCCTTGTCCTGACTCCTGTTGATGATTCTGGCTTTGCCCCTTGGCATGACCATGATCACAACGCTACTCCTGGCTGTGACCACTAGGTCAAACAGCCCATGTTATGTACCTTGATAGCTTGCTCAGACCAACCTCGTCTCCTCTGGGGCTTATTGTTGAACTTCTTGATTGAGTATGGACACTGCTGGGTCTCTAACCCTGCTGTCTCCCTGGGGGCCTCTGAGTCCACAGGGACAGATGGCCACCCTCCAGCCTGAAACTGAGGGACCAAGTATGATAGCTGCAGTCAGGAAATTGTTCCTTTCAGGAGCAAGCTATAGCGCTCAGCGCGACTGTGGGTAACCACTCGGCATCTCTTATAACACCAATTTGGGTGACCAGCCCCAGAGTTCCTTTGCTAGAGAGAGATGGTGGTATCTGCAATAAGTTTTGCAGGTTCATTAGCTATTGAAGACTTCTGTTTATGTTTCAGCCCCAGGATTACATCAGAGATCAAGTTAAGATGGGGATAATACTGAGCTTGCTCACAGGGGAGGACCTGTCATGGGCCTCTCCCTTTTTAGAACAGAATTACCCAGTACTGACCAACTGAGACTCATATAAGCCTTTGCCATTATTTTTGACGACCCTCACAAAGTCTGCATGGCAGAGACTGCCTTATCAAAGCGTAGGCAAACCCAGGGGTTAGCCCCTTCCTATGTTGCCTAGGTCAGAGGCTTGGCCATAGATTCTTCCTGAAATAATGCTGCATTCCTCCGTCAGATTTGGCTTTGCCTTTGCGAAGAACTAAAATATGAGCAGGCACAGATGGATCCTCCCCTCTGCCCACCAGTTTAGAGGCCTTCATGGACTTGGGTATTCAGATAGACACCAGGCTTCATGGATGGAAAACGGAATGTAAGAGGACCTCACCTACCTCTCACCCTTACCCAAAGCTCACCCCTCAGGGCCCAAATGAGCTTAGCCTTGGTAAAGCCATACCAATGTACCTGTCTGTCACTGGACAAACAGGAGCACAAAAGACAGGAGAACTCTGCTTGTGTTCTGGAGGAGCTGCGAATGTGGTAACGTGTCCTGTCAAATGCACTGTTAAGCTGATGACAGTGAAGAGACTTAACCCCACACAGCCAGTCGGGGAGTCGAGCCTGAGTACCACCAGGAAGAAACCCGCAGTTTATGCTAACCCAGGTGTTCCTTATCCATCTACACTACTACAGATTCCCTTGCAAAATTGAAGATCCTGCAAGTGGTGACTGGGGAGCACAGGAAAGTCCTCTGATTTATCCTACTTCTTGTCTGCATTTCACTGTGATTTTTAAGGGCAACTTGACTCATCCATCATGATCCCCGTATTCTGGGTCCCAACACATTGCCTTCCTGACAAGCTTTTTTAGGGAGAATTGCCTTCTCAATCAAGAACTCAAAACCCTTGAAACCAAGCCAGGGGGTTCCCTTGGGCAAACCAGATGTTCCTCCACATGGTAGCAATCCTGTTGGACCTAGAAACATCAATCTTGCAAGATAGACCACGTTTTCCTCTGAAGTACGAAGGACTACCAGGATGTTTTCAAAAGTGGAACACACACTCGCTTACCCCCACATCATGTTTAAAATTGCCTCATTGACCATCAGCCCAGAGCCACAGTTCTATTCAGAGCTAGCAGCATAAAGGTAGCACCTTCAGTAAAACCTAGCTAAAACTGCAGGTACCCCTGTATTTTTTGTGGGAAAAAAAACGGATGGCTCTTTCAGACTTTGTGTAGACTATAGGGCACTGAACTAAATAACTATATGCAATTGATACATTTTACCATTGATTCTAGAGCTCCTGAACTTAGTATGGTCATCCTGAGTGTTCACCAAAGTGGACTCTTAAAGGAGCATCTAGTTTGAATCAGAATGGAGGACGAGTGGAAGACAACTTCTAGAATGAGCACGGACACTTAGAATATTTGGTAATACCCTTTGGGCTCACTAGTGCTCCTGCAGCCATCCAGCACCTGATCATCAACATATTTCAAGATATCCTAGGCCGGTTTTTGGTGGCATATCTAAGCAATATCTTAATCTATTCTCATGGTCAAGCAAGCCATGACCACTATATTCGTGAAGTTCTCACACACATGTTCCAGCATGGGTTTTACAAAACTGGAAAAGTGAATATTTGACCAATCATCCATCAGATTTTTGGGGTTTATCCTGTCAATTCATAGACTACAGATTTTGAAACTTGGTGACACTACCTTGAGGGGGCCAAACACCCCATCCTAGTCTTAACCAACCATAAGAATCTAGAATACCTATGATCTGCCAAGGTACCAAAGCAGCGGCAGTTGAGTTGGGCCCTGTTCGTCTAACGATCTGATTTCACAATCACGTATCATCAAGGCTGATGCCCTGTCACAAAAAGTGGAATATTGTACAGAAGCAGCTAACCCTGAAGAACCATCATTTGACATATTACAACTATGCCATTTCATTTGTGGGTCTGTATCTTTGGATTTCCTTACCTTGCTGTGAGCAACCCTCCCTAATGATCCCAGCCCAGGGCCTAACAGTGGCAGAGTAGTCCGCCACTGGGACAGCGGGGATCCACTCACAACATGCTAACCTTGTTTCAGGCCCACTCTCAACCAGACTGTTGTCTGGTTTCCCTGTGCTGCTTCCTATTCTCCCCCATGGGTGTACTTCCTTCCTATAAACACAAAATATGGGTGTACCTGTAAACACAAAATCCATTTATTTGCTCATCCAATCCAACTTGCTGTGATGAGGCAGGGCCAAGTAAACCTAGACCATTTCTAAGAGGTGTTATCCAACTTGTTCTTAAAATTCTCCAGTATTGGGGATTCCGCAGCCTTCCTTGGAAGCCTATTAGACAACATCACTAGGCTTAGAGTTAGAGATTTTCCTAATATCTAACCTAAATCTCACTTACTGCAGATTAAATCCCTTTACTTTTTGTCCTACCCTCAATGGACATGGAGAACAATTGACCGCAGTCCTCTTTATAACAGCCCTTAACATATTTGATGATTGTTCTCAGGTCTCCTCTTAATCTTCTTTTCTCAAGACTCGGTGTGCAGTGTTTTTAGCCTTTCCTCGTAGGTTTCCTAAACCTTTTAAGATTTTTGTTCTGTCCTTTTGTTTCTCTCCAGTTTCTCCATGTCTTTCCTAAAGTGTGGCACTCAGAACTGGACACAGTACTCCAGATGTGGCCTCACCAGTGCCGAGTAGAACAGGACAATTACCTCCTGTGTCTTACATACAACACTGCTGTTAACATACCCCAGAACGATATTAGCTTTTTTGCAATTGCAGCACATTGGCTTATATTCAATTTCTGATCCACTATAACCCTCGGATCTGTTTCAGCAGTTCTACCATATAGCCAGTTATTCCTCATATTATAGTTGTGCATTTATTTTTTTTTTATTTAAGCATAATACTTGACTTTATTGATCTTCATTTTGTTGATTTCAGATCAATTGTCCAATTTATCAAGCCATCTTGAATGCTAATCCTGTCATCCATAGTGCTTGCAACCCCTCCCAGCTTGGTATCACCCACAAATGTTATAAGCATACTACTGTCCACTCCGTTATCCAAGTCATACCATGAAAATATTGAATAGTACTGGACCCAAGACTTATCACTATGGGATTCCACTTGATACACCTTCCCAGTTTGATGGGAACCATAGATAAATACTCTTTGAATATGGTCTTTCAACCAGTTGTGCACCCACATTTATAGTAATTTCCTCTAGACAACATTTTCCTATTTTACTCATGAGTATGTCATGTGGGACTTTGTCAAAAATTTTACTAAAATGAAAATAGATCAACTGCTTTGGCTAGCTATTCCTCTACTGGGTATAAAGAACAAGTGTCTGGGGGGAAACTCATCCCTAGTATAATTCCACTGAAGTCAGCAGAACTATTGAGTTACACTAGAAATGAATGTGTCACTTAAAAAAAAATTAGTGTAACATTTCTCTAAGCAAGATGTGCCATATTTACTTTACATTTTAAAAATAGTGTATACATAGAACAGGTGTACAATTGTGAATTCTTTGTTTTGTAACTAATGTATACTAAAAAAAAAAAAAGAGCTATATCCTGTTCCCTTTGAAGTCAATGGGAACACTCTCATTGATTTCACCAGATGCAAGATTGAGTCTTTAAGGTCTGGGAAAACCGTAAGACGTAATTCTATATGTTTTGTGTTGATTTATTAAGGGTATGTCTATACTATCTGTTGGATCGGCGGGCACCGATCGAGCCAACGGGGATCAATTTATCATGTCAAATCTAAATGCAATAAATCGACCCCTGAGCACTCTCCTGTCGACTCCTGTACTCCACCACTGCGAGAGGTGCAGGCAGAGTCGACGGGGAGTGGCAGCAGTCGACTCACCTCAGTGAAGACACTGTGGTGAGTAGGTCTAAGTACGTCGACTTCAGCTATGTTATTCAACTTGGATTGACCCCCCACCCCTCCAGTGTAAACCTGGCCTGAGATTTATTGCCTCTCTCATTTAGGTATATATTCCCAGACACACAACTCTATTAAGGTATATAATAGAATTGAGGTGGAGTATAAAAGAAAGTTACACAAACATAAGATTTCAAAAATAGTAATGGAAACCCTGAAAATTCATAGTTAAAAATGAACTTAAAAGAAACTAAAACATTTGAAAGTATAACAATGCACAACACACACACCCGAACTGCTTTAATTTTGCCCCATAGTGATACTAACCTCTGATCTACAGACCTTTGTATCAACAGCTCCCTTTATTTTTCTTATCATAGTCCCTGTTCAGAGTCCCACGTTTTCCCTTTGATAGTTCAAGATTTATTTAACAAATTAAAGATGGACTTTAAATAAGGATATCATAGATGTATCAAAGTATGCTGAAACAGGAGGTTCTGGAGAACATGTCAGATTGATGTGTTTGTTGCATATTTAGTGTCTGCAATTATAAAAATAATCTTTTTACTAACCTTTATTTTGCCTGATCATATCTGCGTAACTCTGCCATGTTTTGGCAGTCAGTAGCACATTAAAAGCTTTAGAAAGAAAGTTTAAAATCTAAATGCAAAGAGGTAACCATGACTGAATTACTCTCCTGGGAGCAAAATGCTCTTAGAGTGCCTATTGAAATCAGCATTATCATTTCAATACATGTCAAACATGAGTCATTTCCTAGTTTAGGCAAAATTTCTTTATAAATCTTTAAATCTTCCAGTTCTTTCAAGAAAAGGTTAAAGTACTTATGATTTAATGAGACCGCTTTACATCATAACTGTTTGACTATCAAGAGAAAACTTGTCCTTTCCAATTTGTGAAATTCTTTTATTTTCTGCACAAGTTTTTGACTATTTTACATTTTATATTAAAAGCCAAGAACCCAACCATGTCTTGAAAGAATTGAGGAAAACAGTTACCTTTTCTCTATGTACATACAAAATATGGTTCCTTTTGTTTAGGCCAATGCCTGACATGCAACCAAGTTTAATGGGAGCATAGGTTAAAAAGAAAGGAAACCACTTAATTCACTAAATCACTTTAGTCTCCTATATGTTGTCCTCTTACAGTTACAATCCACGTCAGTTTGTCTCTTTAGAAAAGGATGAAATCAGCAACAGAAAAAGCTCTAGAAAATGTATTTACCTTTTTCAGCTCAAACATGTCTAACACTTAGCGAGAGACCCATGCTTATTTTCTCTCGTGCAGCTCCAGCATACAATATAGAAATATTTATGTTACAGACTGCTGATGTGTTTTGTATGTATGCTAACAGACCTGTGTGTGAGGAAATAAGCATGGCTCTCTCAAAAACTGGTTCATCATTTAGAAACCATTATGATTACAGCCCACTCAGACATTGCTTTTGACTTTGCATCTTTGGGGCCTTCATTTAGACTCATGCCACCAGAGACAGAAATGCCAGTGTGGTCTTTGGTGCCTATTCTCTTGGGCCCCAACTTGTGGCATATGGACTGATTTGTGCTGATTGAAGGCTCTCTGGTTATAATGACTTGAGGTCCTTGGAAACTTGGCTATCTCCCTCAACTCCCCATTATCTCTCATTCAAAAGCTTCCTTTCTTGCATGAATAAGAACATATGTTGCTGTTGTGCAAGCATTTACAACTGCCCAGGATATTCTGAAGCATTACACTTAAGAATTTGTAAGATTGGGTCTATTGGGTTTTTTTAACCTGTGACTGGGAGAATAAGGTACAGCACTTCATCCTAAAGCAGAAGTTTAATGCTGTTATAGGGTGCTGAAAGAGTAGTGTTACTAATATCCTCTTTGCAGTGTCAATCGTCAACTACAGAACTTGGTCAAAAGTCCAGTGAAGTCAATGGAGACTTTCCCTTAACTGCAGTGGGAACTCACAAGATCATTCTCTTGAGTGACCAGTGCAGGGACTAGGAATTAGTGCCTGGTTTGTGAAAGAAATGCTTTGCTTATCTTTCTAGTGATGGCTATAATAGTTTCTATTGGAACACTAGTAGGAATTTGGTTGTACAGGTTATGCGAAACTGCATCAAGCTTAAATTTGTTATACAAATGATCATTTCTCTGTACAAAACTTGGTGGCAACCAATTGTCTTATTTTGGTATCAACATTAGAGAAATCTGACTGAGAGAAATTATTTATATGCCTTTTTCCAAATCTTTATCTCTAAAAATAAAATTCTGCATACATAGTAGTATTTAGTGTAGTTTTAGGCATTTTGGAAAATATATAATATACCTGAGTAAATTGTATTGAGTATGCTCAGAGTTAGCCTGGAACCCAGGATTTTTTCATTTAAAAAGAAAAGCTAAGCCCTTTTGCACATCCTCCTGAATAATTTTATACATTTTATAGAATAAACAGCATTAAAAAATATTCAGCCCAGTGAGCCTTCCAGTGACCATTTGTAATATACAATAAAAACATTACTGTAATTTACAGTTGGTGGGATACAGCAAATATGGAGCCAACCAATGAGTTAACAAAGGAATATTTAACATTTCTTGCAAGATTCTGAGAGTGCTACATAAACTGGCATGTAATAAAGTTACAGTGTGTGCTAATGTTAAGCAGTCTACCCATTCCTCGTAGGAATATAAGTGGGAAGATGAAGGTAGAGGTGGGAGAAGTGTTCTGAGTGCCCAAAATAGGTATTAAAATTAATAATCAAAAATGATTGCATAACTATAATTAAAAGAATCAAGAGATGAAGAAGTGGTGTGTGGTTTTCACAGTCACCCTGTGTTTAAACTAGGGTCTTTGGATTCATATATCTAATTTGGGATGGTCAGAAATCTGGAGCCCTAATGCAAAAGAAATGTAAGCAAGGCTTTCTTTAGACTAGAGAGGCCTTGACTCTGAATTAATCTGTTGAGTACATGCCCATGTCCGAACCTTGATAAACCTCTTCCAAAATTTATCTGTTGATTGTAGTGACATAAAATATGTATATACAGCTGTATGAGTGCTTTTCCAATTGGTATACATGCAGTATTCCCTGAGGCTCTCTAGGGTGCAAACTGTGAGAGTTACAAAATATCAGAGTTTATCTGATGCTAGTATTAGTAACAAAACATCAAAATTGTCCTGAGTTAGTACCTGAAACCTTCTGTTGAAATTTAACCAGAAGCTTCAGAAATGCAGTGAAATGTTTAGAGCAGGTGTTGATTTCTTTTTTTTAACATCAATTATTGAATGGTATCACATTTTCCCGTGAAAGAAAAGCCAAAAATTAGATCAAAAAATTAAAGACCAGATTTTCCAATTGTCCTTAATCCAGCCTCCATTTCTACATTTGCAATTTTGTGTCGGCAAATACTTCTGCATTCGTGTTTTGAGTGCTATCACCTGTGCATACAGCATTTGTAGAGCAATAGAAATTACACTTGCAGATCCCATCCATTGTCTAAATAGGTTTTGTACATTTAAAATGCAAAATGTGTATGTTCAGGTGGTAGTCTTCAAAAAAGGGTGTGTAATTCTCTCGCTCAGGCAAAAATTTTCTCTTCTCTGTGCAGTGTGAATAATTCAGTTTGAAGCTGGGAAACTCTGTGGAGGAAGCTGAGTATGAGAAAAGGCAAGAAGGGAACAGTTAGGCATTGGTGCATGGGACAGAATAAGAGGGGGAGAAACATGAATTGAAAGCAGAATTGTTTATCACTTTTAGAATGAGGAAGGAGTTGATCTTGTTGCAGAAGACAATGGAAATCTGTAAATAGAGGAGTGGTGTGGTTCAAGATGATTTTCTGGCTACACTGCTAGACTGTTCCTGGCCATAGTCTGGATTTTCTCTGTGGGTGGAGGGACACTCAAGGGCAGGTCCATCTTCTCCTTTCCATCTTCCTGTATCCATGGAGCTGGCCAGAAGCACCAGATGTCTGGCTGCATAATTCCCCTTCATATTGGGGAGGTGAGAGAGACTATGCTTTCTGACTGAGAATTTGGCCCAGAATTCCCCCTAGTCAGTATAGTGCTGCACCATGTTCAGCACTGGACAGTGCCTAAATGGCACACAGTTGCTCACCTATTGACTACATCCCGATCAGGTGACTAGAAATAGGTTTATAATTAATAATGTAATATGTATTAATCATTGTGTATTGATAGCTGTTCACTTCCTTCATCTATGCAAGTGGTTACTTATTCTTTGACTGGTAAAGTACAGAGACTTTATTTAATACCAACATTACATTTGACATCTACATCTTATTACTCATTTACATGATTACAGATAGTTCAGGGAAAAAATCAGAATCAGTGGTAGCATTGTATTTTAAACAGATTAAAAAAAGAAAAAATGCAATGTTATGAGATTGTCTCAAATGTACTTCCAGAGCTTTTTGTTTCAATTAATTTTGGCAAGTCTATTTTATGTAGCTGTTCTAGCTTCTAAAAGGCAGCTTGTTGAATCCTTAATACTTGTCTCTTTTCATGTTACTATAGTGATCATTGGCACTTGGATCTGATTTGTTCTGTGACTTAGGAAAAATAGAGTTATTATGCAGCAAGAAAGCAATTGTTCTCCATCTATTTTCAAATCTGATTACTAGGATCCTCTTATGTTTTATTGTTTGGAACTCATTAGCAGCACAAGTTACTTGCTTCTCTACAGTTGCATATGGAAAGAGCAAGGACTGCTAAAATAGTAGTTAGAGAAAAGCTTTTTCATTACTTATTTAATGTTTTTCAGAATGTTTGTTTACAATTTTGAGCTTATCTCCCCCTTCCAAAATTTATAGTTTGTTCTCTCCTGAGGCATCTTTAATAGCATAATAGGACACTACTAACCGAGGTAATAAAGAATATTTTTATTGCCACAATGTGGTTTGGGGTGGAATGCAACTGAACTCCAATTAACAATTTTAATCTTTTTCATTCTAATAGCCTACACGAATAAAGAATTAAGTGAAATTTTTGGACTCTCACTTGCAATTCCTGTCTATGGAACATAGGGGTCAATTCATCTCTGATTCAACAAATGCTCTTTTTAAAATCTTCATTCTTTGCTGATTAATTCTTTATCAAAATACAGACATCTTTCATATGTTGCCTCTCTTCCTAATCTGTCATCTCCTGGCTAGTTGGTCACGTAACATGTGATTTCACTAGTTGTGATTTCACTATCATCTCCTGGCTAGTTGGTCAGATATGTGATTTCACTCAGATTTTAGACCTTCTCACAGCATTAAGATTACCTTTGTCCAAGTAATTATTGGTACACTTGATTGTTATTTTGGATCATTCTTCTGCTAAGTGCTCCTTGACATTAAAGCATCTTGAGAGGATTATTCAAAAGGTGACCATTAGGTTGTCTGTAGTCCCTGAAATACCTTCAGGGCCACACACGTTCTGGTTCCCTTCTTATCTCACAGTCTGAGGTTAAATATGTATTAATACATGGCTTGTTCTTGCACACCAAGTTAATTGCTTCAGGAGCACACCAGGGTTCCATTGTTGGCCCCTTCTTTTCTTTTAATTTACTTGGCTCTTTGGGAGATTCAAGCTGAACTAGAGGCACTATGCACAAAAAGAAAGACTTGGATTGAAGGAAAACCATTTCCCGCTGAGAAGGGATTAACATTGTAGGAGATAGTGAGAAAGAAAAGTAAAGGAGGGAAAACAGAAAAGCTAAATATCTTTTATACAAACGCTGGGAGCATATGTAATAAGATCGCTGAATTGGAGTGACATGTTTTCAAGGATAAGAAAGATATTATTGGAAGAAGAGAAACAACCAGAAAAATGAAGGGGGATTTAAAATACCAAGTTAAAATTAACAGAGTTTTAGTGAAAGAAGAGCTAATATGAAGCTGGAAAAAAGACAGTAATATTGATGAGGGATGACACTGAGTCTTCAGAGGAAAAAAAATCATAAATATTTTGGCTGACTCAGCAGAGACAGTTTGTATAGAAGTTAAGCACAATACAAGGTAGTTGCAATGGACCTCCAAGTAGCCAGAAAAAATAGATAAGGAAGTGTTTATTTCCAGCATATAATAGGCCCCTAAAAACAACAAGCTTTTGATCATTTGGGAAAAGGGGGAATCTGGGGTGAAGTTGTTAGACTTCTATGTTAAAACTACTAAGGAGAGCATGACTCCAGTGCAAAAGCAAGATTGCTGCCTTTATGCCATTTCTTAGACAGACTATACAGCCAAAGTATTCTGAATATTATTCCGGAGAGAATATAAATATGAATGTACATATGGAGATGAAGAACAGGCAGGATCAACTGATCACAAAATCACTCTTGTGGGTGTGTACTAGATAAAGGAAGCAGCCCCAAAGTTATTGATTTTAGCAAAGCTAACTTTGAAGGAAAGCAAAATGCTCCTGGGATTTTTGCCTGAAATCTTGTGAAGAATGGGAAATCCACTCCACACAAATGGAAAGCATACAGTGTACAAAACACACAGAGAGGCTGAAATTAAAATTCATCCCAGTTAAGTCAAAAAAGGGAAAGGCCGTTACGGGCCTGAGGCAAAAGAAGAAAAGGCAAAGAAACAACTTGCCCCTCCTGACCCTGTGCTTCTCCCTTCCTTCACTGTTTGTTATCAGTCCTTCTCTTGTCCCTTTATCTTCCCCAGCCCTTCTGTTTTATGACAGTTCTGTCACTCTGGTCCCCTGATGAGGTTTGTTCCTCAAGCCTCTGACTATTTTTCAATGCTTTTTTTAAGTCCTGCGGTTACTCAAAACGGAGGCACTACCATTGAGGGAAGTGAGAATGACAGTATGTCTCTGCTTCCTCTGAAACATTTTAGTGTCCTCCTCAACATGGCTGCAGGTTTCTTGTTTTGTGGTACTCCCAAAACTTTTTTACGTGGTTGCATCTTAGAGGTGACTCAATGCAGTGCATGCTGAGGGGAAGAATGTAGATGGAGGAGCAGCTCAAGGCAGATAGATTGATCTAACACTTCCTGTCGTTTGCAGTACTTTGCAGTTTTTTGAAAAAATATGGCTGTCATGGATTGGAACAGCTGGCACTGGTGTGAAAGGATTTGTTTCAATTAGGGTTCCCAGGTGTCTGGTTTTTGACTGGAATGCCTGGTTGTAAAAGGACGCTGGCAGTTCTGGTCAGCACTGCTGATTGGGCTGTTATAAGTCCGGTCAGCGGCGAAGCAGGACTAAGGAAGGTTGCCTTGACTGTGAGTGGTTCCCAGAAGCAGAGGCATGTCCCCCTTGTGGCTCCTAGGTGGAGGAGCAGCCAAGGACCTCTGCGCACTGCGCCTGCCTGAAACGCCATCCCCTCTGCACCCCAACCCCCTGAGCCCAGTGAAAATGAGCGAATGAGTGAGCGTGGGGAGAGTGAACGACAGAGGGAGGGGGAATGGAGTGAGTGAGGGGCAGGGCCTTGGAGGAGGGCAGGGAGTGAGGCAAGGGTGTTCGGTTTTGTGCCAGTATAAAGTTGGCAACCTTATTTTCAGCGCAAAGGCTCCTGTGAACATCTAGAGAATAGCAGTTGGTGAGCCTTTCTTTTGTGGAAAGTAAGGACATGGATCAGGTTACCACATAGGACCTGATATGAAAGTCTCTTTCCCCTCCAATATGCTCTACCATACACACCTTATTGGGCATTTTGTTTTGAGATGTAAATGACAGCTGTCAGAAAGAAAGTGTATTTAACATATTTAAGGCCAGAGCCACAGTAGCTATAAATCAATATAGCTCCAAACTGAGGTCAGTGGGGCTATTCCTCTTTACACCAGCTGAGGATCTGTCTCTTAACTGTTCATCCAAACCAAAGCATGTAGTTTAAATGAGTTTGCTGGTGGGATCTTTTTTATAGGAAGGGAAAATGAAGACTCTAGTGACAAAGAGAGGTGAATTGAGAGAAAAATGAAAAGGGGAGAGTGATGAGGGATCAAGTGTCTTTTGCTGTCAGTCAAATCTGTATCCCTTTATGAAGTCGTAATGATTTGTTAACTGCAGGAATTGGCAAAAGGCAGAACATGATGATGTAGTCATATGGCATCTATGGCCAGTTGATGACTGACTGACCAATTTCTGAAGATGGTATGAAGGATCATGGAGTTTAGTTCCATGTGTATTTTGATGATAAGTTGCATCTATATTTAAAGCTTTCTGTCACTGAAGCACTCTTGGTGTTGTCAGACTGTCTGTTGGCCTGGATGAGCTGCAACTTCTCGCAATAGAATGTCAATAAGACCAAAGCAATTTTGGTTGATTCATAGCACCAGCTTAAGCATATTCACTTGTAAAGATTATATTTGACAGATAGTTACCTTCAGCTGAACTCAGTGGTTAGACGCCTTGGTGTACTCTTGACAGTGAGCTTAGAGTTGATGGCTAATGTTTATTTCATATCCTATTTTTACCTGCCTGCTACTGCCTGTGTATGTCCATATTTAAATATATTCACAGCTAAGTTCTAGTCAGTCCACTTGTTATCTCTGGACCAAATGTTGTAATGATTCAATTTCAATATTTTTTAAAAGTGCATTTTCTCAGTTAAGGATTTTTAATTTCAGAAGCTATCTGATCAAGATATTTTTGTTAGGTGCTCCTTGAAAAGCAATTGTCCGAGGCTATATCTGTCCTTGGAGCTATGGGTGTGAATCCCAGCTCTTGTAGATATACTTGTGCTTGCTCTCACCGAGCTAGTCTCCTAAAAATAGTAATGTAGCTGGGGTAGCACAGGCCACTGCGAGCAGTGGCACAGGCTAATCGTGCCAAGGATAGACTTATGGGGATCAGGTGTGTTTGTACTCGGCATGACTAGCCCATGGTGCTTCTTGTTGCTTCCCATGCTACTCCGGCTATGCTACTATTTTTAGTGTGCTAGCTTAAGGAGAGCTTGTTTGAGTATGTCTGTATGAGGTGGGAGTCACACTCCCAGCGCCGGGTGTAACTATACCAAAAGTGTAACAAGAAGGGTAGAAGCACGAAAGGAGGATAAAAATGGAAACAAAGAGAAGTTTAAGTAAAAAGTGAGGCTTTTGGACTGATTTCCGTGGGGCACAGCTGTTATGCAGACAAACACATTCTATGCTGATGTTCTGAGATCATCCAAATTCATTAAGAATTGAGGGTGCTTGGTTTGTTGCAGCAAGATTGGACATTGGACCGTATATATAAAAATGTGAAGGGATTGTAGATACATGTGTACACACAGCGCTGGTATATACCAGGAGTGACCAAATTTACTAATCCTCTGAGCCACATACAATAATCTTTAGTCTGCTTAAAATGTATCCTTGTTTCTGTAGAGCAATTCAACCCCACCCTCGCATGTTGTGTAAGTACACAGTTTGCACTCATTTATAACTTGAAATAAATATTATCTTTTAATGGCATAAAGGTGGATTTTTTTTATGTTTGAGTATAATCTGTTTAACATATTTAGTAAACACTCAAAGCTGCCACTTTCCTTTCTCTGCAAAGAATAGGGATACAGACTTTCCTCCTTTTAGATTTCTTTTTTCTTAAGTTTAGAGTGGCAGGAAGTGGTAATGAGAAGGCAGATCTGGGTAGTATTTTGGACTAGGCTCAGACAGTGGATAACAATTTGGGATAAACACGGCTTGATTTCACTTAACTATCTAGAGCGAATAGCTGAAAATTAAGGAATCCAGTTTCTCCTCTTGTTTTTTTTCAAAACAAAGGATCCTGATATTGTTCTTGCTGAAGTCAATAGCAAAACTCTAATTGGCTTCAGAGGAAACTGAACATGGCCCCTGTTTTGTTCCATTTAGTCTGAGAGCTCAGAAGACTTGAAGGGCACCATCTAACAAACACTCTATGGGCTTTTGAGCTTCCTTTTTGTTTTTATTTTTCCCTTTTGTTTTGGCTGCTTGTAGTGGAGCGGCTGCCCCACTCCAGCAGAAATGGGGTTAAAACAGCGCTGCAAAGGGTTGTGGCTGGGGAAAGGCAGCCCTGCAGAGGGCTGAAACAGAAAGCAGTTGGGTCGGAGCAGCCACAGATGTGGCTGGGTCAATTAAAAGCCCAGCTGGCCCTGATAAAAGGGCCCAGAGTTTGGTGCAGAGAGAGTCTCCTCTAGCTGTAGAGGCAGACAGGCCTGGCTGCTGGAGAGACTAAGCAGGGTACCTGGAGTGGCGCAGGGCTGGGGGAAGGCTAGACAAGCTGGGGAAGCTCTGGCCTGGAAACCGCCCCCCAGGCTACAGGGCCTAGGAGATGGCCCCAAAAAGGGTACTGGGGTTGCAGGGGGCAGCCCACAGGTAGGTAGAGGCAGTAGGCCAACCTTCCTTGCCTATGATGACTGGCATCACCTTGCTTATACAGACTGCAGTCGGCCCGAGTGAATGAGAGCTTGATGTTGACTGGCAGTAGTCCACAGGCTGAGGCAAGGTGGGGATGTGTGGGGGGGTTCCCCGGGCGGGGAGACCCAGTGAGACTGTGGGGGTACTGCAGGGGTGCAGTACCCTAGGAAAGAGGGCACCGAGGTCCGTGAGGGGGACATTGGCCTTCAGAGGGCACCGAGGTCCAGCAAGCGGGACATTGGCCTTCAGAGGGAGCTCCGGATGCTGAAAGAGCTGATTCCTTGGATGACCAGCAGGAGGTGCCACAGGGGTGAGTTGCTGCTCCGCTATACTGCTCTTTTGTGTTTCAGGTTTGTACCATATGTGTGTGTGTTGTGAATGTTGGCGTACATTTTACTTTTTCCTACGTGAATTATACACTGTAAGGTTACAATATGGAAATATGGGACTGTAGAAATCTGTTTTGAAGAGCCAAAACCCTTTCCTGATCTTTGTGTTCAGTTTTGTTACCATTGATGTATGTACATGTTTTGCATTTTTATATTTAAAATATAATCAGACAATGTGAAATGTTCAAAGAACCTATAATAGTCTCATGAGGTGGCATTTTTCATTCTCTTTTCTCAGTGGATGTCTATAAAGACAAATGCTTTTAATGCTATGATGCACAGGTTTTCCAGCTGAAACAGCACCAAGCTCCTTGGCAGACACACCAGCAAGTTGTGTTACTAGCTTAGGAGTTGCCATTGGTCTGTCAAATATTGTGTAGATAAATTATCTGAGCTGGCTTGTCGTCCTGGACGTCATTCTTTGATTTTCCCCTCTGTTAACACGGCATTTGCATCTTCTTTGTCTGTTTGAGAACAAGGCCCCAGACAAATTCCTCATGACATATGCAGAGAGGCTCTTTTATGTTAAAAGTGACGTGTGTCTTGTTCTCATATGTTTGCTACATAAATTAATTATCTCTTGCCAAGTGTTAGATCTGCCAAGTTCCCTCCGTGTTGTCTCAATTTTCATTCCAGCTCAAAAATTAAAATGCAAAGACCAAAAGATTAACAACTCTACTCTTTCGTCTCTGGGCTGTGTGCTTTGCTTCAGAAAGAGAGCACTGAGATTTTGGTGTATTCAAAAAACCTGCTGTAACGTCATCCCTGATATATTGTGCTTATTCCTGACCATTTCACTCAACTAGAGTTTGTAACTCACTAAGTATATAATCCATTATTATGTAGTTGTGAGGGGTGAATAGGCCTCATCAGGCTGTATAAGCAAGCTGCGCATGGCTCTGGGAGTGACTGATCTGGTAAGGAAGATGGTGTGTGATGGACAAGGTGGTATGGAGCTGTTCAGGGGTAGGTATCCCATCCAAATGAGCTCAGGAGGTCTGGGACCCCAGCGTTGAGGTTGTGGAGGTTACCTCAACTCTGGAGCTTCTAGAGCAGCGGTGTCCAATAGGTTTACCACGAGCCACATGTGGCTAATATGCTACTGAATTGTGGCTAATGCATGTGGCTTTTTTATAATGTGGCTAATAAGAATTCAAAACCACGAAAGTTGCACTTGCAGTGTGGCTAGCATTGAATTTCTGTTGGACACTTGTTCTGCAGTAACCACTGTGTAGCTGCGGAAGGGGCTGGAATCAGGGTAGATTGGTTGTTAATGTTCTGTTTACTTTGCTGAGAGAGTATTAGGATATATCCTTCCTTCCTTCTCTGACTGCTTACGTTTGTGAGACGGGATATTAGTCCCGATGGGCCCTGGACTGAGTGCCAAGCTTACAGCACTGTGTTTCTGTAGAGAAGGAAGAAGCAGCCTGCTTTCAAGAAAAAGGGCACCTTAAGGGAAGAAATAAAAATGAATAGAATAATATAAAATAAAATAGTGTGTGACTGATACTGAAAGGAAAAATAGGAAGCAAGAAAAGGAGGCAGACTGAGGGAGAAAAAGTCTTGGACCAGAGGGAAGAGTGGTTTTACAGAAAATATGTAAATGAAGGAGACTGACTCAGTGAAAAGAAAGAGTTGACGTGACAAAAAGATCTCAGCTGCTCCTGATGCATCACTTTAGTGGCACATTGGGACCCAAGGGTTGTCAATATGCAAAGAGGAACACAACATTTTAGGGTCAGTGGGCTGGACTTGGGTTAATATTGCCCTGGTCACAGGTGAAAATGAGTCTGCTCTCTAATATCATAAAACTACCATGAAGCCTGGCACAATTCAATGCACCCAGCAGCCTCTATTCATGAGAGGGAAAATAGCATGAGATTTGAAGTCTAGGACTGAATGTATTGACAGATCTCTGAGTGGCTCATAGCCATGCTTTGCCTAATAACGCCAATGTCATTTGGCCTATCACTTTCAGGAGTATAGAATTCATCCACAGCTTTAGAAAGATCAAAATACTAAAAAATATGTAAACATTCTAAATAAACACCTCATCTGTAATCGTGCAGTTGTGGAAGAAAATGTCTACGTAGATAATCTACCTCTCTCTCATTTTTTGATGTGTAAATGTTCATTTCTGTGTCTTTTATTGTTCACGATTACATCTGGGCTCAGTAGCTGTTTTTTCCAGAAGGTGGGGTGATGTGAACCTGTGTATCAGAGGACAGAATCAACCCCAATGGTAAAATATGCTATCTATCTTCCTAGATGTAGGCAAAAGTAACATATTTAGATCCACTAAAGGTGAAAAAAAATAACACTCGAGTTCACTGTTGTAGCAGCATCACTAATTTGCTCCTCCATCTAGTATATCTTTCTTATCTGTTGTCATCAGTGACTGTTGTCTCTATTAAAGTATTCAAGGAAGCCATAGGCCTGTCATTTTTGTTATATCCTTGATCTGTTTTGTCACCTTGGAAAAAAATGTCTTGATGCACTGTCCATTTCTGTATTGTGAGCTTATTGAGAGCGCTCCTGGTGTGTACAGTGTTCACAGTGCAGCTGAGAGGAGTGGGGAAGCTTACTATGTAGTCAAAGTTGTGAGTTCAGGAAAAGGCCATATATTGGAAATATCCACTAAAGGAAACATACACAACTGCATGATGTGGAACAATTGTAAGGGAATATGGTTGTCTGATTTAAAGTTGGTAGTTTGGGAGATATGGCTACCATTGATGAACTGCGTGGCCTTGAGCAAATCACTGAGAAAAAGATCTGCTTTCACTTACACAAGTGTAAATCCAGAGAAATTCGATTGACTTCAATAGACTTGGAGATTTTTATCAGCATAACTGAGATGAGAATTTGGCCCTAAACCACTATGTTCCTCAGTTTGCCCATCTGAGAGATGAGTATAAGCATATTTTTCTGCTTCAGGTGTGTTGTAGGGCTCAGTTAATTACTGTTTGTAATCTGCTTTGAAATCCTTGGAATTTATATAAGTGCACAATTTTCTTATTAACAGTATTGCTAGTCCTGAGGAATTTCTAGTACATAATTGGGAGCTATTTAATGGATGAACTAAATTAATTTGGAGACTATCTCAACATGCTCTCAGCTCCCAATTTGTCTGAAATTAGGGGAAAGTATTGG
This sequence comes from Dermatemys mawii, assembly GCA_007922305.1. Classification (NCBI taxonomy): domain Eukaryota; kingdom Metazoa; phylum Chordata; order Testudines; family Dermatemydidae; genus Dermatemys; species Dermatemys mawii. Next base: position 12,973,110 of record ML677362.1, read on the forward strand.
CTTTCTTTTTTCATCTGACACACAAACAGATTTTTCGTTTTTACATCTTGCGAACACTTAATGTTCGTAATGACTCCATTCACTGCTTTACAGTCAGGTAGCAAGTGCTCTGCATTAGTAGAAGCCAGCACAGTTTCAAGGTGAATCTAACTCAGTAACTAACTGTTCCTCACAACCTATCTGTAAAGTGCTATAGCGAACATTTAACAGATTGGGACAGTTGTCAGAGCGGGATTAGAACTCTGTCAATACAGGTCCGTGGTCCTGTGCTTTGTAAAACCATGAGGCCACACTTTGACTCCACTCTCTATCTCTTGCTCCTTTCTTGGGGGAAATTAAAGATCGCATAGAACTTTATTGATAGGAGAATAGGGGGATAATCCTGTTGTCCTGGGCATCTGACAGTAAAAATAGATAGTTTATTTTCAAGGTTTTGTATGCAATTTAATGCTCCTGTGGAGGACACTTTAAATAATCACATCAAACCATCAGTTCAGTGCCAACCTTTCTTCTTCTTTTGCTTAGTTTACATTGATATCAACTTGGAGATATTCCCCTCCCCTACACTGGAGAGCCACTGGGATATTTTTATACCATACATGGTTCCCCTCCTACAATTTCTTCCTCTGTCAAGTATTCATACCCCTTTAATAACCAGCAGGGGGATCATCACATTGAGCTACTGCCAAATGCATAATGACTGCTGCCTTAGCTGTACACAGTCATTGCACTACTGATATCCAGTTCAACACTGTAAAGTGCTTAGGGCTACTTTGGGAATGTGCTATATTAAACGCAACTATTCTAACTCCTATTTGATAGAAAGTGGTTGCAGCAGGAGGAGTGGGAAAGCTGGAGAGAGATTTGCGATTGCATTAATCTATTTTTACTATATAAAGTATCTAGTCATGTAAGGTCTAATTCTGCCAGTAGTCCCACTGATTTCCTATAGCAATAATTGTAGAATAAGGTTCTGCCCAAGACAGAATAAATGTGGCAGAATTGAGTCCTATAAGAATTGAGATAGCAAATTTGTAATGAGCTGAGAACTGGCATACTCACCCCCAAGTACAGATGTTATTACCGTGAAAACAGAAAATCAAAAACGTGCTTCATATCTGACTCAAAATAAAGGTGCACTTAAATGTGTAAAAAGACAACATTTTTATTTGAATGATATGACAGAGCTGTCACAGGAGTCTTACCTGCTATAAAGAAAGCTTAAGAATTATTACCTTTATTAGACCAGTGACACTGAGCTTTAGCCATACATTTCTAAGTTCTGTCCCTCTACAGAGACAATTTTCTTTTCTTAAATAAACTGTCATGCTAGTGTTAATATATTGTTGGCTCCCTCATACTCTGAGAATACTGCTGATATAAAACATGTATATGTTAGATTGGTAATAGTATCTTTAGTGTAGCTGACTAGAACAAATGTGTTTCCCTCATGGCTGTGCTAATGTGATAAAGGAAAATTGGCTGTTCATCAGCTTTTGGCTGGGTAAAGACAGTAGAGATGGAACCACATTCTTTTTTATGCATTAATACAACTGAGAACTTTTCACTAGTTATATTTCATGTGCCCGCATGTTGTGCAAAGATGTTGTAAAACATGAGATAATGCTACAAATAACAAAGTAGAAAAGCCTGTATCTTTTATAATGATAACAGTCAAACACCAAATGACAGTAAAAGGCTGTAAAAATGTGATGCAACTCCCTTTTCCCCTCCAGTTCAACCACCGCACACACACACACTCGCATACTCTCACATACTGGGCATTGACTGTTCAAAGACTTTGTATTAAATTAAATAAGATCTTCCTGCATTTGGGTCATGGATGTGTCAACACAGAAAGCTAACTTAAAGTGAAAGTGATGTGCTTAGAGTGGGGAAACCCATATGCAAGAACTTTTTGAACAAATCCCGATGTCTAGTAATTATGATGATAACCTTCTGATTTTTTTCCAGTGGAAGGCCAATAAATCCTTGTCTGAATTTGGGAAATATTGACTGCATCTGGAAATAACAATAATAAAACTCAGCATATATATATTTATTTTAAAGTATAATTTAAGGGAAATAAATTTTCTCCATTAAATCAATTTTATATTCATTTCACATTTTCTTAATGAAAATACTAATAAAATCATGGTGCCTAAAGCACCGACAATAATCACTCAAACTCAAATGTATAGATAACTGTGCCTGTTTATCTTGGTCAGAATTTGAAATGTTTTGTTGGTAGAATAGCAGTCTGAATGCTCATTCTCTGATTTTCAAAATGAATTTTTCAGGGACTCACCTTCCTTTTGTAACAAATTACTTTGGCTCATAAGCCTTTTGTTTGTCCTCACACACCCCTTGTTCTTAAGGATGCAATTATTCCAGCCCTATTTGATTTGATTAGAGTGGATATCAAGGCAGGCTAGAGCACTCTTGCTTCTCTTAGCCTCTATCAGTAGAGACAATTCACCAGGCATACATTTAAATTCATGATTACCTGTTTCTTCAAAAAGGAAATAATATTCCATAATCTGGCAACAATAAAATAATGTTTTGAAATCTGACGCTCTCCAAATCGTCATTTGAAATAAACGTCAGACAAACTAGATACCATTAAAATCTGATAAATCCTGGTTTGAATGTTCTTCTGAATAAATCAATCACATAAGTAAACAAGAATGTTTTTCAATAAAGTTTATTCATTGTACTGTATTTATTAATGCAGTGAGCTATCAGGGCAAGTTTGAACACTTTGAATGAGTTGCACTTAATATATTTAATTACGTTGGGGAAATATGGCATAATGCAATGAAACTGGTATGTGGTTTCCTTTCCCGTATGTCTGTTTCTCCTCATTTTTCAGATGAAATTTTTGAATTCCATAAAATCACACCTAGAAGCTGGCTGTGTATTATAAATTCTTTTTAATTTCATGTAATTTATATTCTAATTCAGAACAGTCCTAACAGAAAAAAGCTCAGGGTCTTCTGAATTACTAGGACTGGGAGACTGCCACTAAGTATTTCACTGAATATTAACTCAAATTTAACATGAATTGGCAAGAAAAAGATTGCTTGCAGAAATCACTACCTGGAGTGAAGATTGTCTGCATAGACATTCCCTAGTGCAGGGGAATCTCCAGTGGGTACAGAGCAGGTGTAGCCAGCGCTCCTTGCAGCCACTGATGAAAGGGGCATAGCAGGGAATGGAAGGTATGTTGGAGGAATGGCAGAGGCCCCAAATTAAAAAACACAGTCGAAGAACTAAAAAAGAGCCACCGTGGTTTAACAATCATGTAAAAGAAGCAGTGAGAGATAAAAAGGCATCTTTTTAAAAGCAGAAGTCAAATCCTAGTGAGGTATATAGAAAGGAGAATAAATACTGCCAAATTAAATTTAAAAATGTAGTAAGAAAAGCCAAAAAGAAGTTTGAAGAACAGCTAGCCAAAAACTCAAAAGGTAATAACAAAACGTTTTTTAAATACATCAGAGGCAGGAAGCCTGCTAAACAACCGGTGGGGCCCATGGACGATAGAGGTACAAAAGTAGCACTTAAAGACGATAAAGTCATTGCAGAGAAACTAAATTAATTCTTTGCTTCGATCTTCACAGCTGAAGATGTTAGGGAGACTCCCAAACCTGAGCCGTAATTTGTGGGTGACAAATCTGAGGAATTGTCACAGATTGCAGTGTCACTAGAGGAGGTGTTGGAACTAATTGATAAACTTAACTGTAACAAGTCACCAGGACCAGATGGCATTCACCCAAGAGTTCTGAAGGAGCTCAAATGTGAAATTGTGGAACTATTAACTATGGTTTGTAACCTGTCCTTTAAATCAGCTTCTGTACCCAGTGAGTTGAAGATAGCTAATGTAACTCCATTATTTAAAAAGGGCTCTAGAGGTGATCCCGGGAGACTGGTAATTCTAACATCCATACCAGGCAAATTATTTGAAACAATAGTAAAGAATCAAATTGTCAGGCACATAGAAGAACATAAATTGCTGAGCAAAGTCAACATGGTTTCTGTAAAGGGAAATCATGTCTTACTAATCTATTAGAGTTATTTGAAGAGGTCAACAAATGTGGACAAGGGGGATCCAGTGGATCCCAAGTACATATTATGTACTTATATTTCCAGAAAGTCTTTGACAAGGTCCCTCACCAAAGGCTCTTGTGTAAATTAAGTTGTCATGGGATAAGAGGGAAGATTCTTTCATGGATTGTTCCCTATCTTTTAACCAGTTCTCAAAGAGTAGGAATAAATGGTAAATTTTCAGAATGGAGAGGGATAACTAGTGGTGTTCCCCAGGGGTCAGTCCTAAGACCAATCCTATTCATCAGTGATTTGGAGGAAGGGGTAAACAGTGAGCTGGCAAAGTTTGCAGATGATACTAAACTGCTCAGGCTAGTTAAGACCAAAGCAGACTGTGAAGAACTTCAAAAAGATCTCTCAAAACTAAGTGATTGGGCAACAAAATGGCAAATGAAATTTAACGTGGATAAATATAAAGTAATGCACACTGGAAAAAATAACCCCAACTATACATACAATATGTTGGGGGCTCATTTAGCTACAACTAATCAGGAGAAAGATCTTTGAGTCATCATGAATAGTTCTCTGAAGACATCCACACAGTGAGCAGTGGCAGTCAAAAAAGCAAACAGGATGTTAGGAATCATTAAAAAAGGGATAGAAAAGAAGAGGGAGAATATCTCATTGCCCTTGTATAAATCCATGGTGCGCCCACATCTTGAATACTGAGTACAGATGTGGTCTCCTCACCTAAAAAAAAGGATATACTGGCGTTAGAAAAGGTTCAGAGAAGGGCAACTAAAATGATTAGGGATTTGGAACAGGTCCCATATGAGGAGAGATTAAAGAGGGTAGGTCTTTTCAGAATGAAAAAGAGGAGACAAAGGGGGGGGGATATAGGTGAGATATATAAAATGATGAGTGGTGTGGAGAAATTGAATAAGGAAAAGTTATTTACTTGTTACCATAATATAAGAACTAGGGGCCACCATATGAAATTAATGGGCAGCAGGTTTAAAACAAATAAAAGGAAGTTCTTCTTCACACAGTGCACTGTCAACCTGTTGAACTCCTTGCCTGAGTAGGTTGTGAAAGCTAGGACTATATATGATAGGGTTTAAAAGAGAACTGGATAACTTCATGGAGGTTAAGTTCATTAATGACTGTTAGCCAGGATGAGTAAGGAATGGTGTCTCTAGCCTCTGTTTGTCAGAGGGAGGTGATGGATGGCAAGAGAGAGATCACTCGACCATTGCCTTTTAGGTTCACTCACTCCGGGGCACCTGGCATTGGCCACTGTCAGCAGACAGGATGCTGGGCTGGGTGGACCTTTGGTCTGACCCAGTACGGCCATTCTTATGTTAACCTGTATGCATGATTATTCGTGATAAGCAACTTTTAAATAGCCCAGGAAGAGATCCAAACAATGGACTGACCATATCCTTGGTGAATCCCCACAGTCATATGCATACACTTCATGTAAAATAACTATGGTAATGACAGTAAATCAGTGCATTTGGTATATTTTATTTTATCATATATTTTATAGGATACTATTTGACACATCAAGAGGGCTAACTTTCCCCAAACACTTTGCTATATCCCAGGCACAGAAACACTCTAGCAAGGGAGACCAGTGTCTAGCCATATACTTACAAGAAGGATTGGGCTCCAGTAATGTAAACATTTATTCATACATGTAATTGTATCATGCACATACATACAATCACTTTGTATGAAAGTGGTAAGAGAGAAATGAAATTTAAACTCTGCATGCAGCCTCTGAGTCTGACAGAAATCTCATTTTTCTAGGAATGAAGACTTGGCAAAATTTTGAAACGTTCAGAAAAGAAAAAGTTGCAAGCCTATAGGGCACACAACCAGTTGCAATAAAGCAACACAGCTTGAGTTCTGAATGTCTAGTATTGTATACTATCAGCAAAATGTTTGTTATTAATCTTTGGAGTAAAAGGCAAAAAGTTAGTTAATTCAGGAAATTGTGATATGCTCATAGATATTCTGTGAACAGAAAAAGAAGGCTAAATTAATCTAGTAAAGTATTTGTTCCAAATTATTCACTCAGCTCTATAAATTAAAGAGAACTGTTTGTAATGCTTCATTTATTAATAAAGTATGGCTGTCAAATGATTAAAAAATTAATTGTGATTAATTGCACGATAAAAAATTAAAAACAATTAATTATGCGATTATTCGCACTGTTAATAATAGAATACCATTTATTTAAATATTTTTGGATCACATTTTCAAATATATTGATTTCAGTTACAACCCAGAATACACAATGTACATTGCTCATTTTACACAAGTGTTTGATTACAAGTTTTTGCACTGTAAAAAGACAAAAGAAAGAGTATTTTATAATTCACCCAATACATGTACTTTAGTGCAGTCTCTTTATCATGAAAGTTGAACTTACAAATATAGAATCATGTACAAAATAACTGCATTCAAAGATAGAACAATGTAAAATTTTAGAGCTTGCAAGTCCACTTAGTTCTACTTCTTGTTCAGCCAATCTCTCAGACAAACAACTTTGTTCACATTTGCAGGAGATAATACTGCCCGCTTCTTGTTTACAATGTCACCTGAAAATGAGAATAGGCATTCTTATGGCGGCCGTTACCAGATATTTACTTGCCAGATGCGCTAAAGATTCATGTATCCCTTTATGCTTCAATCACCATTCCAGAGGACATGTGTCCATGCTGATGATGGGTTCTGTTCGAAAACCATCCAAAGCAGTGTGGATCGATGCATGTTCATTTTCATTATCTGAGTCAGATGTCATCAGCAGAAGGTTGCTTTTCTTTTTTTGGTGGTTCAGGTTCTGTAGTTTCCACATTGGAGTGTTGCTCTCAAGACTTCTAAAAACATTCTCTGTACCTCTTCCCTCTCAGATTTTGGAAGGCACTTCAGATTCTGAAATTTTGCATCAAGTGCTGTAACTTTTTTTTACAAATCTTACTTTGGTATCTTCTTTGCATTTTGTCAAATCTGCAAAGAAAGTGTTCTTAAAACAAACAACATGTGCTGGGTCATCATCTGAGACTGCCATAACATGAACTATATGGCAGAATGCAGGTAAAACAGAGCAGGGAATGTACAATTTTCCCTCAAGGAGTTCAGTCACAAATTTAATTAATGCATTATTTTTTTAATGAGCATCATCAGCATGAAAGCATGTCGTCTGGAATGGTGTCTGAAACATGAAGGGGCATATGAATGTTTAGCATATCAGGCATGTAAATACCTTGCAGTGCTGACTACAAAAGTGTTATGCAAATGCCTGTTCTCACTTTTTGGTGACATTGTAATTAAGAAGAGGACAGCATTATCTCCTGTAAATGTAAACAAACTTATTTGTCTTAGCGATCGGCTGAACAAGAAGTAGGACTGAATGGACTTGTATGCTCTGATGTTTGATGTTGTATGTTTGAGTGCAGTTATATAACAAAAATCTACATTTCTAAGTTGCACTTTCGGGACAAAGAGATTGCACTACAGTACTTGTATGTGGTGAATTGAAAAATATTATTTCTTCTGTTTATCATTTTTACAGTGCAAATATTTGTAATCAAAATACACATTTTGATTTCAGTTACAATGCAGGATACAAGATATATATGAAAATGTAGAAAACATCCAAAATATTTAATATATTTCAATTGGTATTCTCTTGTTTAAGAGTGCAACTAAAACTACAATTAATTGCGATTAATTTTTTTAATCATGATTAATTTTTTTGAATTAATCATGTGAGTTAAGTATGATTAATTGATTGATAGCCCTACAATAAAGTAAACTTTTAAAACTGTGTACCAGATTCTGGCTCAGGTCTGGGTTTGATCCCCATGAATGCCAAATTAGGCACCTCTGTGCTCTTCTATTCTTGTTAGACCTATTTTTTCCAGTATACAACTCTAACACAATTACACAATTTCTTTAAATTGTAGATGGTAAAAAATAAATCATAGTTTTTAAAGTCAGGATTTTCTCATGGTTAACACAAAGGACTCTTGAAATCTACGTACCACCTGTACCACTTTGTGTTTTGACAATTGGCTAATCATTTAAATTCACTGAACATCTCTTTACGCATCATTCAAAAGGAGGATGCTATCTATATTACAAGTGTGTTTCATAATTAATGTTTGTAAAGTGCTTTAAGATCCTTAGATGTAATGTGGAAAGTAGTAATTATTATTTCAATTACTGTTCTGCACAGTGAAGGAAGGATACCCTCAGTAATCTGAGAAAGATGTGTTCAAATGTCCTCCGCATGAAGGAAAAATACTAATAGGATTATGGTGTGTGAAGCCTGATCTTAAAATGAAGAAATACCTAGGCATTAAAGTAAAATTGGGAATGGTGTGATAACATTGACTCTGCATTTCCTTGGTTGTGTGTTGGTTCAAGTCAGACAGACCCCTTAATATTAATTCATTATAGCTTTTTTGTTTAGTTTGACCATTGTTATACTTTTCTAGTCTGTGTGTCTGACATTTTTGTTGCCTAGATTACTAGTGGAAAGATTAGTTAGTGAATATGGAAAATGGGCCAGGGGATTTAAAAGACATCAAGAATGTAAAATCTCCCTTACTTAGTTCAAAATGGTTAATCAATAACAGATGCAATTAGTACAAAATTCCAGATGATTGTTTGTAGCAAACCTTTATTTGACTCTTTATATGTATCTGTGTAGGTTCACCACACCAAAATCAGTTTCTTTGTAGATGGTTTGGAGGATGACAACACTGCTTTTGATTCAAGAATACTTGGTGGACCAATTGCAGACCTTGCTGCTGATGGTGCACTGCAAATTGGGCAAAGTTTCAGTGGTAAGTTCAGTGGTTTGGTGAACATTCAAAGCATTATATGCTTGATGTGTGTCTAAAACCATCGTAAGTAGCTCTGAAAGCTAATTTTCAGTGATGAAATGCATATTGAAAAGCTACATAAAGCTAGGCACATGGCTCCATGCAACAAAAAATGTCCATTAGTAAATGGCATTCCTCAGAAACTTGGCTCCCAGACAGAGGTGCCTGGACGATGGCATAAAAGGTCCTGGAGATTATCACAGCCAGATAGATTTTTCACATGTTCCAGAAACCAGGTATCTAACATGGAAAGTATCTCCCACTGCATTTCAGAATAAATATGCCACGTCTGTGTACTTATGTGGACTGTTTGTAGCAACTAGACAACTTTCCTTTCCTGACACAGGAAGATAACTCAAGTTTCCTGATACCTAATATTCCTCTGCTTTCTATCCAATACTCATGAAAGCCACTTGCAAAGTGTGGGGTTCCTCAGCTTTCGCTAATGGCTGGTTCACATAGATAATAACTTACTACTGCTACCAGTAGTACATCAGGATTTCTAGAGCTCTACATCAGTCTGCATTCAGAATTAGACAAATTCTGCATCATTGTATGAACAGTGCAAACTGTTAATACTGGGTACTGTTAGTTTTTGACTCTCTTCAGTTCTGTATGGTGATGAATTGGCTCTGTGGACAAAAATGGTACCAGTGCTCCAGAACATATTGTAATTTGGAACTAACTCTGTGTCTGTCTGTCTTAAACAGTTATTTTGTTATTGGGCAATCAAGAAAAGTAATTTTCCCTCCTGCTTTTAAAAATTCATAAAACATCTGGAAATGTCTTCTGTTGTCATTCTACCTTTTGAATACTATCAACCTAATGACTGTGTAAAGGAAAGGAATATTTTAAATATTCTTTATCTTTATTTTATAAATTGATAGGTATAGTTGTACCTACTGTATCTCTTCTCTAATTAGAGGTGGCACATAGACTGGCTCATTACTTCTGTCTAATGAGCCGGTCCCTGTGCCACCTCTCTAATCAGAAAAGAGAGAGGTACAAAATGTTCCTATAAAGTTATTATAAATCATTCTTTTTATCAAAAAATTAAGTCACTGCCCTCTATAGTTTTGTCCACATCCAGGGGAAATAATTGTGCAAGAGAGATCACTGTGTGCTGAATAAAGGGGCTCTCATGCAGAGTTGCCTTCCGGTTGATGGAATTAGATTATTTATTTATAATATATTTTCATAGGTTTAGAGCAATTTGTTGGAAGAATGCAAGATTTTCGATTGTACCAAGTGGCACTTACAAACAGGTAAACTTAAAACTGTTGTTCTTGGTAAAACCTAGGAGTAAGAGAAGAGAGAGAGGAAGAATACATAATGGTAAATTTGTCCCCAAAAATACAGGGCTTTTTTTTATGTTCTCCTTAAAATATGTTTACTTTTGTGGTTGTCGTTTACTGGGCATGGATTCAACAGGGCAGTTTGTATCACACAGGCTTGGAGGCAAGATCAGTCATGGGTGGAATATTAGTTATCGGTTGTGCTTTTCAGATGTTTTTGAAATAGATACAATGATTTTTAAAACTAGATAGTCATATTGTGATTTCCTGTTTATATGTTAAAAGAACGAGGAGTACTTGTGGCACCTTAGAGACTAACAAATGTATTTGGCCATAAGTTTTCGTGGGCTAAAACCCACTTCATCAGATGTTTAGAGTGGAATATACAGTAGGAAGATCTCTCTCTCCCTCTTTCTCTTTCTCTCTCTCTTTCTCTATCTCTATCTCTGTCTCTCTACAAAGAACATAAAAAGATGGGGTGGGGGTGCCATACCAACTCTAATAGGCTAATTAAGGTTAGCTATTATCAGCAGGAGAAAAAAACTTTTTGTAGTGATAATCAGGATGGCCCATTTCAAGCAGTTGACAAGAAGGTGTGAGTAACAATAGGGGAAAATTAACATGGGGAAATAGATTTCAGTGTGTGTAATGACCCAGCCACTCCCGGTCTTTATTCAGGCCTAATTTAATGGTGTCCAGTTTGCAAATTAATTCCAGTTCAGCATTTTCTCACTAGAGTCTGTTTTTGAAGTTTTTTTTATTGAAGAATTGCCACTTGTACATTGGTTACTGAGTGTCTGGAGACATTGAAATGTTCTCCTGCTGGTTTTTGACTGTTCTGATTCACGATGTCAGATGATGGGAGGGATAGCTCAGTGGTTTGAGCATTGGCCTGTTAAACCCAGGGTTGTGAGTTCAATCCATTTAGAGATCTGGGGTGTGAAAAAAAAAGACTGTCAGGGGACAGTACTTGGTCCTGCTAGTGTAGGCAGTTGAGTGGACTCAATGACCTTTCAACGTCTTTCCAGTTCTCTGAGAGAGGTATATCTCCATATATATTTTTATTTATTTGTGTACATTTACTCTTTTGCTTAGAGACTGTCCGCTTTGGCCAACGTACATGGCAGAAGGGGCATTGTTGTCATTGTTGCAATCTGGCCCAGCATCCCACTGTACAGTTACCCAGTCTGTGATGAGTGGACCCCATTGCTGTGTCTCACATGCTCCCAAGTCAACAGAGTCAGTGTCGAGTCTATTAGCATTTTTGTTTCTGGATCTGTACACTCCCAGGCTCAGACCACTAGTCTGAGATGCTTTTCTGGGACAGGTGGCACCACTCAACCATTCTAGACACTGAACTCAGTATCTGAGACTTTCCAAGCACCCACAGTCACTTATACACACTCTCCAGAGCTCCACCTGGGACTCTGCATACTCCAGACTTCTAATTTAAATCCTTTAGGAACAACGTGGCAGGTAGCAAGGAATGCAGGTTTAGCAAACAGAATTCTTAACTACAGAAACTTTGCTGTGGAAGCTCTAAAGAGTTACAGAGCTTTGAAAACCAAAACCCTTAGAGCACAATCCCCTGGTTTGATCTCACCCCTTCTTGTGAAAATGAGGTTTGTTAGTATTCCAGGCTAGAGGGAGACCTTTCTCTCACTCTTCTGAAAGTCCCCCTTGCATGTGGGGATGGTCTGTCTCTTTGTCCTCTGTCTGCCATGTGTTTCACTGGGAAATTCTCAACCACTCTTCAGTCATGTATGCTCCACCTCCATGCAGGTCCCTCAGTAGAAAGTCCATTGCTCCATACAGGTGAGCCAACAGTTGGGGCACAGTTGATAACCCCAAGTTGCAATCTTGATGATTTCTCCGTGATTGTCCTGCAATGAGGTATCAATCATCTTATTTGGAAGGTCAGCCATCTGGAAATACATTACAATAGGCTGCCCTTAGGCAAATATAGGCGTGGGTGCAAGGCATAATAGAAAATGAGTTCATAATTCAATACAGACATATCCCTACACTGTCACAATCACATTGGCTATTTATTTTTTCAAGGAAATCCTTGCTGTTTCCCAGGAAATAAAAATTAGATTAATTCAGCCAATATGCACCCTATTCTAAATTCTTTATCTGATTTTAAAAGATCCTTAGACCAGCATCCAATTTTGTGGGTATAGTGGCCACAGACAAATGAGCCCAAAATACCGAGTCCGGAATTAACTGCAGGTGCAGATGATAGAGAGATAGTGGTTGTGATATTCTTTGATACAGTCTTCCACAGTAGTCTGGATTGGATAAATGGACTTCAAAGTAGTATGGATTGGATAAATGGACTTTAAGGTGGATAGAAAGCTGGCTAGATCATTGGGCTCAATGAGTAGTGATCAACGGCTCGATGTCTAGTTGGCAGCCAGTGTCAAGCAGAGTGCCCCAGGTCTCAGTCCTAGGGCTGGTTTTGTTCATCATCTTCCTTAATGATCTGGATGGTGGTATGGATTGCATCCTTCGTGGATGACACTAAGCTGGAGAGGAAGGTAGATACACTGGAGAGTAGGGATAGGGTCCAGAGTGACCTAGACAAATTGGAGGATTGGGCCAAAAGAAATCTGATAACGTTCAACAACAACAAGTGCAGAGTCCTGCACTTAGGAAGGAAGAATTCCATGCACCGCTTCAGGCGGGGAACTGACTGGCTAAGCAGCAGTTCTGCAGAAAAGGACCCGGGGATTACAGTGGACAAGAAGCTGTATTTGAGTCAGCAGTGTGCCCTCATTGCCAAGAAGGCGAATGGCATATTGGGCTGCGTTAGTAGGAGTATTGCTAGCAAATCGAGGGAAGTGATTATTCCTCTCTATTTGGCACTGGTGAGGCTACACCTGGAGTATTGCATCCAGTTTTGCCCTCTCCCCACAACTACAGAGAGAATATGGACAAATTGAAGAGAGTCCAGTGGATGGCAATGAAAATGATTGGGGAATGGGGCACATAACTTATAAGGAGAGACTGAGGGAACTGGGCTTATTTAGTCTACAGAAGAGAAGAGTGAGGGGGGATTTGATAGTAGCCTTCAACTACCTGAAAGGGGGTTCCAAAGAGGATGAAGCTTGATTGTTATCAGTGCTGGCCAATGACAGAACAAGGAGCAATGGTCTCAAGTTGCAGTGTGGGAGGTCTAGGTTGGATATTAGGAAAAATTATTTCACTAACAGGGTGGTGAAGCATTGGAATGGGTTACCTAGGGAGGTGGTGAAATCTCCATCCTTAAAGGTTTTAAGGTCTCGCTTGACAAAGCCCTGTCTGGGATGATTTAGTTGGTGTTGGTCCTGCTTTGAGCAGGAGGTTGGACTAGATGAGCTTCTGAGGTCTCTTTCAACCCTAATCTTCTTTGATTCTATAACAGCTGATTTTTCAGGTGATTAAATACTCTGATATTCAAAAGTCTCCACTAATTTTGAGTGTGTCAACTTTTGGGTAACCTACCTGAGAGCTGGGGCCTGATTTCATCTGCCAAAGAAGCTAACAGGAACTGTATGTGGTCCATATCCTTTGAAATCAGTGTCTAGTTGGGTAACTACAAAGAGACGCACACGTAGGTAGTGGACACTTCAGACATCAAGGCCAAAATTTTCAGTGAGTACTTTTTTCTGCACTCATAGTTAATTGAAGGTACAAATTTCTCTTCATAATTGGATATTTTGCAGAAAATTCAGTACAAATATTTAAGTGGATCAATTGAAACTGCTACTACACACATTATGTCAATGCTATAATGTGTGTTAAGGAAAATATTCAGATTAGTGGTCTGAGTCAGGCATGATGTAATAAAAGAGAACTATTATTGGTGGTGTTCTAATCAAATTTAGTGTGGTGGTTTATGATGGTGGTAATTAAAGGCTGGGGCTGAAGTTTAATCAGTAATCATAGATGCACATAATGTCACTCATCTTTCCCTTTATCCATGTACCTACTTACTTTTTTATGCTGTGACAGAGACATTTTGGAAGTATTCTCTGGGGAATTTCCTCACCTGCACACCCAGTCAGCATGCCGCTGCCCAGGCAGTCACCCCCGGGTACACCCTTTGGTGCAGAGGTATTGCATCCCTAATGGTGCAGATGACACAACTAATGATAGAGTGCTGAGGCTGAACCCAGAAGCCCATTCCCTGTGTTATATCAACGATAATGATATTGGGACCTCCTGGATTTCATCTCTGTTCATTAACACTGCACATCTGGACCGTGGAGTTACTATCACAATAGATTTACAAAATGGACAGTTTCAGGTAATGAGAAGGCTATTTTTCTTTTCTATCGTTGGAGCATGAGAATGGGATGTAGTTGATGCTCCCTGATGTTTATTAAATGAAATCTACGAGGAGGCTTAAAGTACACCAGATTTCAACTTTAAGCCAGTTCAAACCTCTTACTTTGAGCTATCAACAGATCACTTTGGTGGCAAGGAAGAAATTTCCTCCTGCCCAGAATGTTGCAAAAAGTGAGCAGGTGCATTGTGCTCCTGGTTTCTGGCTTTTCTCTGATACATCAGATCTTGGCTAGTGTCAGAGGCAGCATAACAGAGTAGATGAACTAATGTTCAGCTTCAGTATGATAAGTCCTACATTCATAAACAAAACTTGCATTTTTAAGTTGCTTCACTGCTGTAATTTTTAACCATAATTTCTATTAAAACAGAAGAGACTCATTTCATGCCTTCAGGCGCTGGAAGATAGGTGCAGTAAAAAAAAAAAAAGTCTGATCAAAGATATGCAACAATGCAAAACCATGTGAAATCTCTGCTTCATCAGTGAAGCCACAAAGGAAGAATTGCTATGGGAAGGGACAGAGACAGGCCAAGTAGCATTTCCATCAGCCTGGGTTCTGTGGAGTCCTGCTTGGAGTTTGATGCTTCCCTCCAGTGCTGAATGGCAGTAGCCTACCGTGGCCTGCCCTGGAGATGAATAGACTCCTCCCCCACCCTCGATGAAACAGCCTCCATGAGAGTAGGCATTTCAGTTTGTGCCTCTGGTATGCACACAGAGGTGAATCAAGCCCAAGATCTAATGTTTATAAAACTTACTCTTGTTAGCTTTTTTGTTTATTGTCAATTGAATATGCATGTTTGGGGTAGGAGAAGAGAAGAATTTGAGGATAGATTTCGGATAAGTTTATAAGAACTTGTTCTCTATTTAAAAGCCAATTTAAATATCTGTGAAATATTAAGACTCAATTGATTTGGAGTATACATGTGGGAGTGCTTATCACAAATACCTATACATCAGTGTGGTGGAGGAAAATCCCTTCTATGTCACAGATATTTGAAGTAGTTCCAGGCCAAAGACAGGGGAAAATGATAAATTGGGTAGTCTTAAAACAAGAGAACTATCCAACACCTGTTTGGCAGTACATAAGTATCTCTTTTTCTTGTGGCCAGAATGTTGGTAATATCACAGAGCATGGACTTGCCATACAATGAGGTACTAATTTCAAATAGACCTCAAAAAGTAATGAAGAATAATTGCCATGAAATGATTTCGCTGCCTACCAAGAAGTATAAAGAGTAGGTTTAACAAGGAAGTTTACTTTATCTCTTAAACCTGTCTGGGAGAAGGGGAGAAATACCTTAGATGTTTCTTGTATGCAACATCTATTTGTTGTTTATTCAAAGTGCACATATATGGTGAATTCTGTGAAATTTGATTTTTTTTCTATTACTACATGTGGATACATAAATTTATTTAATATTTGTATTTATGTTGGTATGTAACTTAAGCTATTCTAATTTCAGTTCTGTATTTTGTTGTTAATTTGTAGGTGTTCTATATTATTCTTCAGTTCTATAGTCCACAGCCAGAAGCGATAAGAATTCAAAGGAAAAAGAAAAATGATTTAAACTGGGAAGATTGGCAGTATTTTGCTAGAAACTGCAGTATTTTTGGAATGGACAACAATGGCTCTCTAGAAAATCCAGACTCTGTCAACTGTCTGCAGCTTCCTAGGTATGAATAGATATTATCAATATCATACAGATGCTTTTAGGATGTGTCTGACACAATTCATTTCCATTTGCCCATTGAGATAGAATCTTGAAATTTGTTATGCTCATTTATTACGGGCTGCCGAGTACATAAAAGATCCCAAATTTAACCTTTCCATTGGAGATCACCGAAAGGCCGTCATTTTTATCAGATTTCAAACATTCCAGCACTGAACACAATTATTTTCATGTTCTAATGGAGTTAGAATATTGAAATTTGCTAATTCATATTTTATAGGACTATTATCACTTAGTAAAGAAATTGAGGTGCACTGATAAGAGGGATAGAGCAGGGTGCTGGTTTAACTGATTTTAAGTATCCAGTTAATCTAAAAATATCATAGGTGACTTCTGAGAGTGTCAGATCTTGTGTTGGAACTTAGATGCTTTTGTAGTGATGGACAAAAATCAGCGAGGGCAAAAAGTGTGAACAAAGTCAGCTCTTTAGAATTACAGTGGATGTGAGAAACGATTCAAGATATAGGGTACAAATTCATTTTCTAATGCTTTTAGCCTTTAAAGGACACAAATACCTAAATAGGACACAAATACATTCTGTTTGGAGATGCCAGTTCCCTGTTTCACTGATTGCTTTGTGCAAATTAAAAAGTAAACCAATTCTGCTTATAGCCATATCTGTCAGAATACACTAGCTCTTGCCTGATTTCAGATGCTAATCAGTGTTAGGCCTCTTAGTACTTGACTGAAAAACAATCTGGGAATAAAGTACCAGGTGCTGTAGGCTTTTGCTGTTTCACATTTGCCACCTCGCCGAGGCTTTTAAAGTGTGATCATCATTCTCTGGGCTCTAAGAGTTCAGGATTCTAGGGGAAACAGCACTTGGTCACTTGAGTTAAGTAAGTTTTTAACAATGACTGTTGAACATTGTTGCTATTTAGTGGGGAAGGTGAATGGAGAAAGCCAGTCAATTAAGTAAGCAAAGAAAACAGTTCTGATCATGTAAATTAGTTGTCAAATGATGCCTTATGCAACATTAAAACTAGGGTAGGAAGGATTAGATTTTTATTGGGAAATGTCGGTATATGTCAGGGGTTTTTTTTACTGTGAACACACATACACTGATGAGGAATAGTTCTAATAATGATAGAAATTTACAGATAGGCAAACAAAAAAGAATGTGGGCTGAGAACTTAGAAGAGTAAAAATCAGTGATTTAGATTTTTGAATAGACTCATTACAAATGCATTAGCAAATGAATAGCAAAACCTGGTATGACTAGTTGATTTAAGCATATTTACTATATTTTATATTTATCTATATTTTGGCATATGATATTGACAGTTTGGGTTTTAGTGGTTTATAAAGCTTTAACTTTTCCAATCTCAGTGTCTAGGGTCAATAAATAACTTTCTGTCCCCCATCCTATAATTAATTTTCCACAACTGTGAAAATTTATAAATAGATACCAAAAGAAGTAAAATGCTTAAACCCATAATTTTGGACAACTGCAAAATGTAAACTGATAAAAAAAATTGAGAAAATGCTTAAAATAAACTGATATTATCTAGTAAAAATTACAAAAAAAAAAAATCTGCCAAGCCTAATTAAAAGGTAATTAGCATATCTTCTACAAAGAACTAGCCAATGTATGAACTGCTGCCATAAATGTTTTAAATGTAGTACTGTTTCTCCCTTCAACCACATGGCATATATGATAAAAGTGCATAATGTTGTATATGACTGATGTACAGTATGCTTCACTTTAGAGGGCTTTTGGGAGTTTTTTTTTTTTTTTTTAAAAAAAAAGACCAATGTATATTCCGTGTAGGCAAGCAGGCATTATGTGGAAGAGAAAAATTAGTTACTGTGTTATGTATTCTTTTTAAGGACATGAAAACACCCACTGATTCCTTTGGAGAAAATAACATAGAGCTCTAATACTAAACTTCTCAGTGAAACTGTATAGATATGTTCTGTTATAGTATTTCTTTGGATACTGATCATTCAAACCCATTCTCGGGTCACTTGGTGCTATTTCTGATGACTTGTTAATTTGTAATGTGTACCAACTTGCAATTATACACATTTGGAGCCTCATCCCCAATGACCAAACGAAAAGGGGATCTGTACTAGGAGCAGAAAAAATGGATGAGGAGTAAGAATCATAGAGATAGTTACAAGAAATGAGTGATAATGAGTTGCTTGGAGATCAGTTTGTGATCCTCCAGCCATTTTCTGTTGAAAAACTGAGGTTCTGATGCTGTAGCATGGGCCCCTGATTTGTGTAGAGGTTCAGTGGGACCCCAACTGAGACTCAAGGGTCTGCACTAGAAGAGGATTTCATTGCATTTCATTTCATTGGTGGGGAGTTTAACTGGGAACTGTTTACAAAAATTACTAGGAAGAGCTTCTAAGTTTCAAACAGCCCAGCAGTTTTCCAAAGGAAAAAAACAATGCATGAGAATTTCATTTATCAAGTGCTTACTTCTGCTTTATTGTGCATAGGTTTCAGAGAGTCCAAATTTGGGTAGGGGAAAAAGCAGTGGTTCTTCTCCATAAGCTCTATCTACTTGCCAAACTCTGTCCATTAAATAAATCAAAATAAGATGCTGCTCATTATAGGTTGTGAAGACTCTCCGATTAGGCATGTTGTGTTGGGCTTTGCTTGGCTAAGTCCTGCATTGTTGAAGCTCACATATTCAGCTGGGCTAATTGGTCTTGGCTCCCATTGGGCCCTCCTAGGTTTCACTAACCTCCATGTGACTGCATTTTTCTTGATTTGGGGACAGGGAAGTTGTGTAATACACTACTAAGTGCCACCAAAATGAGATGTCACAGTTGTTGGTATAGGTCTTTGTGCCTCTGTTTTTTACATACCTTGATCAGTTGGGAAATAATTAATGATGTGGGCTCTTAAATTATCACCATTGAGCATCTGAGTTAACAACTTACATCGATAAGATCAGTTTACGCTTCTGAGTCATTTTTTCAGGGTCTCTGCAAGCTGGGGAGAACATTGCTATATTCATTTTCAAGGTTTTCTTTAAGGGCTAGAGGCTTTATATTTGAAATGAACGTTTATATTCTGGACCACAAAGTAGCAGTATGGGGAAAACAGACATACGGCATATGCCTGTGTATCTCTTTTATTTGAGCTCTGTATGTGGTTTCCATCTGCATCAAAATTTGTCCATTAGAAGCCATACATAAAGTTGTACTCACTTAATGAATGACCTCTGAGAAAACATGAAGAATAGATAACTTGTAAAATATGTTTTTCAGTTTGTCATCTTTTTAAAAACAGATTTACTCCATACTCCCGTGGAAACATTACTTTCAGCATTCTTACACCTGAACCAAATCGTCGGCCTGGTTACAATGACTTCTACAATACTCCATCTCTCCAGGAGTTTGTAAAAGCCACGCAAGTGAGGATTCATCTTCTTGGCCAGTATTATACAGCTGAGCCTTGGGTCAACTTCAGGCACAGATACTATGGAGTTGGTGAAATTACAATAAGTGGAAGGTAGGTGTTATCAGAATGTCTTTTCTTCGGTTAAAGAAACTTCTGAACAATTGAAAATTTGAGAAAGATGTGTGATATATCATTAGCCAACTTGAAGACAATCTCTTTACTCTGGTTTTACTTTGACTGTGCAAAGTATCTAGCCAATAGTATTGGATCAGGTCCCACATACCATTAAACATATTTTCTGAACATTTATCCAAATATATAATTAAAATAATTAATTACTTTTATTACACAAATATGTCAAAAGAGGTTTTTTCTTGGAGTTAGAAATTCTTCTAAATAGGGGTTTATAGCTGAAATCCTGTCTTATGCTTTGCCTTAGTAGATCTTCTAAGTTTCATTACAGATTTCCAGACATGGCAAATTTAATGGTCTTAATAATGATCTATATTCTTTGTTTTTGCCACAGTTTTTCCTTTAAAAAGGAAGCTGTTCTGAAACTGTCGTATTATCTGTGACTGACAACTTTAATATGTATGTTAAGTATGCAATCTTGTTAAAGGACTAATTATGCCCTGTAAATAATATGCAAATTTAACAGTGAAATAGTCTCCGAAGGAGCATATGGTGCTGATTTTTGTGAGCAAGTATTATATCTGAATTTATATTTTGAAATATGTGATCTCATTTTGGGAGATAACACCCTGTCAGGGGTCACCTTTGCCTTTATATTAAATTAATTTCTTTAATTTGTAAAATGTTGACTGTTAATTTAGATATATTATGATTTCTATTTCATGTAAACAGTTACTATGTCTGTGCTTTTATACGTGCACAGTCCTTTCTATTGCAGAGCTATGAGGCTATTTCAGACCTCAAAAAGAAAAGACTGCAGGCTCAATTCTGCCCTCAGTTATTTGGGTGCATTACCTATTGGCTTTCATAGGAAGACTTGACTTCAGTGGGAGTAATTTTTGTGTAATTGAGGGCAAAATTGGGCCCTGTGTGTTTAAGTTCAATACATGTAGGATCTTTAAGATATTATGACCATGTTATAAGATCAAATATTGACAAGATAGGTGGTTGCTGTAGTAAATAATTAAGGCTTTGTATCTGCATAGTATGTAATGAAAGCACATAATGCACACTTGATAACTTAATAGTTGGTCTAGAAATGGTCCTGTCAATTTACTCCAATGGAAAGCTGCATTTACTTGACATTTATAAATGTTGAATGGAGAAGACATCTTAATGGTTACTACACTTAAGAACAGTATTTTCTGGGACTTGGTTTATTCTTAACAAAGCAGAAAATTACCTTCATGATGGTGTAAGAATAGTGGAGAGATTTCTCTCAAATAATGCATGTTGTGTATTTTCTTTAATAGCTGTTTTTATTTGCAGGTGTAATTGTCATGGCCATGCTGATCATTGTGACACAAGTACTAAGCCATATAGATGCCTGTGCTCCAAGGACAGCTACACTCAAGGAGATAATGTAAGTCCTAATGTTAGGTAAAAATCAGCTTGTCCTACTCACCGTCCCAACACCCGGGTAGTGTGGAGTTGGGCTACAGCTCGAAACTGTCAGAGACTATGTAAGAAACACACTGAGGCCAAGCAGCTTTGATCAAAGGGCACGCACCCCCCTCAGGCTAGTAGCTTCGGAGGCGTGTGGCAGCTTTATTAGACCAACACATCAGTATTTATAGGTTTAAGACAGACAAAGGAAAGACACTAGGTACGTGTCGTCTCCTGTATCATTTCAGGCTGACCTTGCGCAAACTGGTTTCTACTATTACTCAATCAAACAGAGAAAGAGCAGGAGAGGGAATAAGGCAAAAATATTTGAACAAGATAAGGAAGTTAAGCAAGGCCAGGAGGAATTTATTGCAGGGGGCCTCTTTTATCGAACACTAACATCCTGAACGTATTATATCTAAGCATGGGCCTAAAGCACAAAATTTGAAGTGGGGTTTGAATCTCTGAAAACTTGGAGTTTTTTTGGATCCCATGATTTGATAGGGAAAAGTTGCAAAATTTAGTTTTAGATCCAGCTGTGGTTTATTAAAAAAAAATAATCAATCCTCAAAGTTCGGGGGTGTTTGGGTTCAAAGGTTTGGCTTGTCCTGCTGCAAGAATATCGTGAGCTGTAAAATTTGGCTCCAGATTTAAATTTAGATTTTGAACATCCATCAAAGATTTATGGATACTTGGGATTCCTCTGAGGCCAACTTCTGATTTTTATCTTGTAATAAAAATATTTTACTGTAGTTAATTGCAGGAATATTCTATGTGGAGTCTAAAATGGAAACATTTTGAACATGTGTTAATTTATACTCAGAAAACCTGTGTAAAGTTAACAGAAAGCTGAGACTATACTTGCCTGTGTAGTGTAGATTTACTGCTTAGATATGCTCTCAGGACTATAATTGGGATGAATTGAAGAACAGAATCTGCCCCAGTGGCTCAGATACTAACATTAAAAAAATAAATATCTAAGCATTGCACTTTTTAGAAGCTAGTTGAAAATGTCAATCTGCTCATATTTTTACAGTCACATGTAACATTTAGATATTTTTGATGCATCTCTTCTCTCTAACTGCAATGAACTATTCTTGCTCTAGTAAGAGATCAGGGTTAATATTGACACTTTTGAATATTTTCCACATATTTTTTTCAAAATTGGAATTTAGGATAAACCTGCTATTTTCTATTGAAACCAGAATTAAAGCACTGTATTCTTTTTTTTTTTTTTTTGAAATATCTGGATATATTCCAGAAAGAATGTCCTCAGTTCTACTTTGCTCTTCTCACTATTAATAATAATGCTCAATAAACAGGGCTTTTGTGAATCGCACTGCAGCCATTTGGCAAACTTAAGCCCTGATAATTTCCCAGTGTTCTTGGCATTGAAATACCCAGAAAGAGTACCTTTATAGAAAATGAGAGTGTGTTAGGAGAAATGGGGGAACAGGGGACACAATAATGCCCTTTTCAATATATTTTCTGTTTTCTTGTCCAGCCATGGGCAAGCTATATGAAACGGTAAAGTTGACTTCCCTGGGGGAGCCTGGGCAGATGGAATAAGAAAAAGGTGTATCACTTGGCATTTTTACAGGATTTTTTCATGTGCGACTCAGCAAAAGCAGAACCATCTGTTATATACAAACTATAATAAATACTTTATTGAATATTCAATAGACAGTTCTGCTTTGGCTGAACCAGATGTGTAAATTAAATAAACTAGCTTGAAAAAAGGCCTCAATTCTAAGTCCCCATATTCCTGTGCTGGATGCAGGAAGGGGGTGGAGGAAAGAGAGGTGAAGATTACTTTGTCACCTTGTGCCGTCTGGACTCTAGGACTGTTAGTAGGCCTGCCTGGTTCAGGAGCTTGGAATGTAGAAGCTAATGACTCTTGGGGGAAAGCCAATGATTTCCCTTTCTATAGAAACCCCTCCTTCACAAGTCTTCACCTTCTCCATTGTGAGTTTCTGGCTCTCTGTGTTCCTGACTAAAAGTCTGCTAGCGCCTAATTTTAAAACCCGGCCCAAACCCACCTAGATTACAGCCTATCTGAACCTGACCCAAGTGTGCTGGCTTGTTTTTAGACTAGACTCAACCCGACCCGATCCCAGCATCTGTAATGGGGTCCTGTTGGAATTGAGTTGGGTTCCAAGGGTCCAGCTGCTGGCTCAGACTTTATTTTGTTTTCTTCAGAGTCCCTGGGGGCTAATTACTCCCTGGCCCACAAGCTGTTCCCCCATTCTCCTGCCTCAGACTTGCTCACTGTAGAGCAACTTGTTTCCCATGAACTTGTGTCAGCACTGCTGCCACCGCCTTATCTTTAGATCTTGGCCTGGCTCCCTATGCCCAAACTCCATCTCAGGATGTCTCCTCCATGTAGGGTTGGTGATGTGGCAACCATGTGCCCCATTCCTGCTGCTGGCTGCCTCATTGTGCTGTGTGTGTTGCAGAATGAGAAGTGCTGCAACTTGCTGGCAAGCTCATCCTGTAACACACCCTGCATAATGAGGTGCTGGTGGCTGGTAGGAGTGGGAAAAGCAGTCACTGCTGCGCCAACCCCATGGGCAGAAGGAAGTTGATTAGAGACTACCTGACGCAAGCCTGAGAGAGTCAGGTTGTTTTCATATTTGATTCAACCCAATTCAAACACCTAAGGTCATGTTCTGTATGGATTCGGCTTGGGTTGCAGAAATCTGTTCCTGAGCTTACCCTCAAGCCTGGAATGTGCAGGAGAGGTGGGCTGCTCTGGGAGCTGGGGGCAGGGAGGAATCAGTAGAGAACTAGCGTTAGTTCTGTGTGGTGAGAGAGGGCTGGTGGCTGTGGGGAATAGGCAGATAATATGAGGATCTTGAGCTATTCAGTGGGGGATGTCTTACAGGCCTTGTAGAGGGAGAGGGCCAAGTAGGAGAAAGGACCTGTTTGGTAGAAGAAGTGGGAGAGTTTTCTCAGCTCCCATTCCTTAGTGAGGAGCTTTAGGGATGAACAGTCTCATCTTTTAGCACCATAAGGGATATAGCCATGAACCATTTTGTGCTCAGCATTGGTGTACACAAATAATTATGTGCACAGATTTGTGGCTGACTCAGTCAGAAAGTTTCATGTCTAAACATCAATTGCTCAAGTAAAATTAGAAAGCTGACTAGAGTACCCTGCCAAACTCTTTCCTTCACCAAAATTTTTAAATGTTATTTCCCCTTCATAACTGTGTGTGCTTAATGTTTCTCCTTTTGAGTTATATCGGTAAACTTCTTTAATAACTTAAAGTGGTGTTAATTGAAACCCACTATATCCTTCTTTACCACTGTGTTTCCATGAAGCTAGCCTTAGGGTAGCTCATATCACAATGAGCACATTGCCAGCATACTTTGTGAATCAGGGGTAAGAACTTTATCCTCTCTCTGCCACATGATGAAATCACTCACCTATGATAAGCACTTGCATTAGCCCTTTCTTTGAGATAGGGCTGTAGGCTATCAAAATCTTCTAAATTCTAATATAGCGATGTTGAAAACTCTGAAAAAACAGTGGGCTGAGTGTGTGTGGGCTTGCCTGTTTTTTTCCCAAATGAATACAGAAACACGTACATTGCTGTAAATATAGTATTACAGGGACATTGTCAGTCTGGAAATCACATTTCTTTCCAAAAATCCCAAATGACTATAGTAGTAAGTGACCCCTAAAATAACTTTAACTGGAAGGAATCAGATTTTTTAAAAAAATTCTTTTTCATTTCATTTACACTGTGCATTTGACAGAACTCTGTTTAATCATTTGCACTGTTTTTGTTGCTTGTACATGTACCTCCAAAATGTGAGGGATGTTACTCATTTCAGTCCTAAAGTTACCTCATTTCTACACAAGTTTGGTGTTCCCTTCAGTTTTAGTGTTGAAAATGAATCTCAAAAACAAAGAATTAAGAAACTGATCTTATATAAAAAACTATTTATTCTAAACAAAAAGTCCCACTGCATTTAAAGTTTCTTGCATGAATAATTTTTGTGTTCATGATTTTTGGTTTTTATCACATCTTGTGTCCAATGGTGGACTAGCTTCCCTGGGGCCTAGAAAGTTTGACAGTAACAGCAACAAGCAAAGATGATACTGAATGGGCAGCAAGAAGCAGAGAGAGAAAATGTTAGGGTGGAGTGAGAGGCTTCACCTGAGAACACCACAGATCCTTCTAAATCTAAACAGAGGAACAGAGAGTCTTGTAATCATTTTTTTAAAGTAACTAAAAATATTAGGCTTTACTATTTAAATGGTAGTCTACCAGAAACCTGAAGTTTAAAAAAAAATGCAAGTTGACAATGTCCCTTTAATTAGAACAAGCATTGTGAAATGTGACTTTGTAAGGATTAATTATAAATATTTAATAAGATCTGGAAGTTCACCAAGCACCCTTGCAAGACCTGCTATATGTTGTGCAAACAAATCAAATACATTTTAATGGTAAAACTGCTTTATCTGATAACTTTTGTCATTGTTAATGGACTGTTTCAGTGGGTGTCAGATTTTTTGAATTGGCCTGAGTGCACGGTGGTTTAAATTAACCAAATTCATTCGGAGAAAAATAAGCAGGTTGTTTAATTATATCTTTTTATTGTTTAATAGCAATATTAATATCTACTAAAGATGAATCAAAATAGAATTGGTTATTTGAAACTCATTATTCCCTTCCCTGATTTTCATGGGGAATTTAGATGAACGAGATTCAAATGGCTCAAGGTTTTGTGTTTGTAAGGCAAAACACACAACTGATGTAATGCAAAACCAAAATCCACCTCTGTTTTTGACCATCTCAGGTGTCCGTACACTAGTGTCTGGAACCAAGAGGGTGTTTTTCCTCTCTGTGATTTACTTGGAACATAGTGGTAGATCTAATACCTGACTGTGAAAACTTCAGTAATCCTGTATTTGATATTGCCATTGTTTGACAGTAAAAATCAGGTCATAGCTGTAGAGTTAATGTTAATATGGTAGATATAATACTCCTTTCCTTTGGGTTTTACACCATCATAACTCTTTTGACTTCAGTAGAGGGGCCACAGATGCTGCTATAACCTTGAGACTGCATCAGTGGTTGTAGAAAGCTCTGTGGCTTGTGGAGGAGGATTTGGATCCCCCCTGGGCTCTGCTGCTAACTCCTGCACAAAACTCCATGTACTCTATGTATGGGTGTCAGGATTAATTCCACAGGTAGATGTCTTCTCTTTGTATTAAATCCCTCCATGCAGACCTAACATAATGCACTAAAAACTGTGTTATCCTGCACTTTATCAACCGGAAAGCTTGAGAAACCGGCATTTCTGGTATCCCAGTACAAATCTTCAAACTAATAACCAGGATCGATGCCGAATCTATTCGGGACCTGAGTATTTCTGAGAGCAGTCAGACTGCACTCGATTTAGCTGAGAAGAGCCAAACACTGTTCTTTCTGTTTGTATCCACCATTGTGATCGGCCAGTTTATTACTCAGTGTATTGTCCTTTGTTTATTGTAAAATGTCACCACCACCCTACCATTTAAAGTACCAGCAAAAAGCAAAGGAGAGGCACGTAAGAGAGCTGTGTTGACATTAAAACAGAAACTATATATTTCTACATGTCTTGAAAAGGACAAGAATAGGAATATTTGGATGCAAAAGTACAGTGTTGGCTCATCCAAAATATACGACATCAAGGAGCAAAAAGGACAATTGCTCAATTTTTTTGCTAGTTGTGAGTCAAATAAAGCTGTTGAACAATGGTGTATTAGAGTAGCTGGCCAGTGTTTTATATAAATGGTTTTCACTGAAACAATCAAAGGGTGCCCCATTTCCAGCTCATTGAAAAGGCAAAAGATTTTTATAAGCAAATGCAATTGATTGAGCCATGTGCATTTTCTGATGGATGGCTTTCATGTGTTAAACTTTGTCATGGCACTAGAAAGCTAGATGGTATCCGGTGAACAAAAATTGGCTGACATGAAGATGCAGAAAAATATTGTGAATTTTTTAGAAATTTAGTTGCTGAATGTGATCTGTCCCCTGAACAAATTTATAATGCTGATGAAACTGGCCTTTTTTAGCAATGCTGGCCAAATTTTGCCCTAGTAGGTGCAAGTGAATCGAGTGCTGCTGGTTTTAAGCAGAATAAAAACAGACTAACTGTTCTTATGTGCTAATGCTGAAGAGTCGCATAAAATAAAACTTTTGGTGATTGGAAAATAAAATTGTGCTAGAGATTTTAAAGGTGTTGCACATTTACCTGTTCTTTACAAAGTACAAGATAATTCATGTATGGACAAATTTTTATGATTGGTTTCATCATGTTTTTGTACTTGCAGTAAAAGAACATTTTAGAAAAATAGGCTTACCTGAAGATAGCAAAACTATTCTATTGCTAAACAATCATAGAGCTCACCCTCATGAAACAGAGTTAGTGTCTGGTCAAATTTTAACACCTTGCTGCCTGCCAATGTTATCTCATTGGATCAGTCAGGGCATCATCCAGAACATGAAGGGTTATTATTGTAGGGATTTCCTGAGAAAGCTGATCAATCATGAAGGCACTATACAGGACTTTCAATCTCATTATAACATAAAAGATGCAATTTTCAATGTTGCTTGTTCCTGGAATTCTGTTAAAAGTGACACATTAAGGAGAGCTGGGATAAAATTGTGGCCTACTGTTATGTTTGCAGAAGTGTCTTCTGATGAGGATGAATTCGAAGGCTTTAAAGTAAGAGTTAGAAAAAATACATTAGCACAAATTCTTGAAATGGTGGATACTCCTTCACACACAAAAAAGCAAACAATGAAAGTGAGATAGAAGACTGGGGTGAGGCGGAGAAGGAGGTTGAAGTGACATGTACTGTTACAGAAATAATAGAGAATGTTTTGAATTCTGAAAAGTGAAAGGACATTGATAAAGACAGTGAAGAAGATTTTAGGGAAGAGGACAAAAAAATGTGGGGAAAGGCTGCTTCAACTTTTGATTCAATAGTTAAATTGCACAAAGACAGCCATGTTATACTTCCCAGGAAGTTATGCAACTGCACATTCTGCACTCTACTTTCATGCAAAAGAGGCAGAAGACAAGTAAGCAAGCCATACCAGGGATTTATTCAAAAAAGCAGCTTCCAGGGTGTATCATAGGGTCATTACAGATTCAGCCCAATCTCCTACACCTTCTACATCTTACAATGATAATTGATTATGATAATGATGACCCTGAGGCACTGCAAGTTTCTTGCGTGCCTTCTGATTATCAAAGAAAGATTAAATTATGTTCATTATAGTTTTAGTGTTGTATATTTTTAGTGATCTGGTTGGATTGCACGCGCTGCCATAGTGATATGTAGTGTCATAAGATAACATACTATATAGAAAACTTCACCTGTATACACTTAAGTGCTTCAACAAACCAACCACTCTGCAGTGCATGACTGCTACTGGATTGGTGAGTACCTTTTATTCATTTAATTGTATTCTAATTCTTTGGAAATTGGTATTCCGCTGATAAGTATAACTCTTAGTTAAATGGAATTTTTCACTATCTGACAACCCCCATTCTGCCAACATGCCAGATAAAAAAGCTTTTATTGCATTTCTGGGTAAATTTTTACTCTTTTGCAGGCACAAATTACATCTGTATTTTTGAACCCACAAAAAGAGGTGTTCAAATCTTGTTACACCTCTGTCTAATTATTGTGCTTTGGATATAAATCAAGTCACTGTAGGATGAGCTATTCATGTATACCTACAATTTGTTTTGCAGGCATAAGTTTTGTGAGCACAGATAACACTGCAAACAAGGTGACTGAGGTTTGAACTTGCAACACAAAATAGTAGTAGAAACTCAGGGACTGCGAGTAAGGAAATATATGAAAAATGAGTGATTTTTGTTGAGTACCTTGGAACAGAAATCTGAGATCCTTTGACAAACTCTTAACATATGGCATAGTGTGCCCTTGTCACATTTACACTTGAGCCTAACTGGCATATACATCTGGATGGATGTCGCACTCTAAAGCAACAAAATAAATAAATAAACAAAAAAATCAAATAATGGAAATGACAGTGGAAATTGTCATTAAATAAGTAACTTGCATCTAGTCCTTATCTGAAATAGATCAGTCTAAGCTGAGTTCCCAGACACAATTAATTTTTCCCTTTTTAGAGTTTTGTTTGGGTTGATGACCCATTTTGTTGTGAATTCAGAACAGGGAATCCTTCCTCCTGGGTGATTTGCACATGTAAATCCAGCAGATTCTGTAGAGGAAATAAATAGCTACCTCTGAGGGGGAGAAAAAAAACCCCCAAAAACTTTCCTGGAAAAATTTAAAAATTCTTCTGAGCCACTGGAAGGATCATCCATTACCGTACAAAAAGTAATAATTTACTTCATAAAACACCTATTTCCAAATTGCTGTCTGAACCAGAGTTAACTGACCTTTACAGAACCTCTATAATGTAGGTCAGAAAGTACCCTCAATTTAAAGTAGAAACTGAGGCGCAGAGAATGAGGTCCTGATCTTTCAAACATTTACACATGTGGGTAGTTTCACACATTTGAGTAATCATATGTCCAAAGAAGTTTTTGGGCCAGCAGAACATCATATGAAAAACTGGAACTGTCCATTTAAAAACTTGGCCCTTGGTCACTTTAGCTTTAACTTGCCATGCGCAGAGACTCCCTTGAATTGGTCATAAATGAACATTAGATAGATGTGTTTCCCCTTCTGTTTCTAAGAAATGTGCATGCCTTGAATTCTGAGATACTGTGCATCCCCTGGAGGTGTTTGGGTGCAAGTTGAGAATCAGTTATTGGTTACAACGAGGACCGAGGCCTTCAAAGTTTTCATCTTAAACAATCAATGCAATCAAATACCTCTTCTGTCTTCAGCACCCATTAAATTAAAAGAGGGTGCTGTGGTGTTGATTACCATGAATCAGATTAGTAAGCCATTTTATACTATTACAGGAGAATCTGCTATTAACAAAGCCAGTTTGGATCAGTATATTTTTAAGTACCTAATGATCTGTGTCTGAACTGTTACAGTTTTTAGTATAGTATGCACAAGTTAATTAAATTAATAAGTGCCTTGCTATCTCAAGCTATCCAGTAAATAGTGTACTGTAGTTGGGGCATCAGGGATAAATCTGGGAGGAAGCTGTCATTTCAGAATGAACTGAAATGAAACATAGCTGGAAAATGAGTGACTAGAGTTTGGGAAAACAGCAAGTAGAAAGCCTTACAAGGAGCCTTACAAGCTTGAAAATTTCAAATATCTTTTGACCTGTCTCTGGAAGTTATGGGTTTGTCCATGAATTCATGCTTGGAAAACTACTGCAATTTCACAAATGAAAGATCATAGACTTCTAAAATAATTTATTTACAAGAATTCATTGAAATATTGAAAGAGCTTGTTGCTATCTCTAGTACCTGAAGACATGTTGCCCAGATGATCATTCAGTAGGGGAATTGTGGAAGGGGTTATTGTTCTGTCTAAAAGGCTCATCCAACAGTAATACGCTTCACTTTGCAAGGATGATGAAAATCCATATGAGATCTAAGTCAAATGGCAATTAAAGTTGCACTTGTCAGAGTTATCTTTTTTCAAAAGTCAAAAAGCGGGGCTGACTGGACAGGAAACTTAAGAGGCTCCTGTCCATGCTAGTACATGGGTTGGTCCTTTTCACACTGGTTGGTTGGTTGAACTATGTTTGGGTACAACTATGTTTAAATTGTACTTTTTTTTTTATATCATGGTTGAAAAGCCAGTTTAGATGGGATTTTAGGAATAAATTTCCAATGGAGTTTATAGAAAACTAGGCTCACACTCCTGTTACAGTTCATAGTGCTGTTGTATTCCTAACACTGTGTGTAAATAGCTGAAAATGTAACTCCTGTGAACAATGATGAGAGTTGTAAGCCTAAATTTCCAAATAGTTGGAAGACTGTCATTTTTGTAGCATAGCATTCCACATTGAACTGATAGCACTGATTCTCTGGAGATCTCCCCAATACTCTGCATGTGTTGGAGGAATTATAATACATTAGAAGAGCTTGAATGAAAAATGTTCTATACTCTGTTACACTAGACAGGCTGCCATACAGACTTTGAAGATAAGCAAAGTGGGGTCTGATCCTAGGGGGTTCCAACTGCCCTACACTTACCATGAAGTTAAGTTACTATTTATTTGTTAATCACTGACTGCATGACTGACACTATACAAGACACAAAGGGAAGATACAGACAATCCTGTGATGGGGTCTGATCAAGGTATAAGCTGATGTGGACTCTTCACTACAGGACATATAATAGCGAACTACCTTTTTTGCACATCCTAGCCACTAGACCACATTTTGGTTTCTCTTATTTTATTTTCTGAATTCCTACATATACCTTCTTTGCAGTAGTATTGTAACCTTATCAGAATTAAGAAATGCAGGCCTTTCTACTTGCAAGTAGTATTCCATTGCTAAGGAGCTCTGCTTTACTGGATTATGGCATCTGACTGGAGCAATAAGAAGTCATGTCCTCATTGAGAGAGGGCTGACATTTTCCATCTGGGTGTCTGCATTAGGGCAATTATATATATATATATATATTCAATTTCAACCAGAATGATTCAGCTGGTTTTTTTAGATCAAGGTTAATGGCAAATATACTGTTTTGCTCATGTTAAAAAATTCTGGCTACCTTTTGTTTGGAAAGCTAAAGCAGCACTGGCTTTGGAGTAGGGATTTTGGCAGAGAATTGGCTGTTATCTTGACCAACTTATCAGACTTTGAAAAATTGCAGTTTGCACGTGCTCAGTAGACACGAATATTTTATATCAGCTAAATTCCTCAAAGGTTCTGTCCACAATGGTATGACTCCAAGCTATGGCTAAGCAGGGCCTTGCCTGAAATTGCAATTCTAGACTTGCAGGCCATACTGGGACTGGGCAACTGAAGTGAGAGCAGGAGACTGTGTTTCCTGTGCTATCAGTGACTCTCTTGCTGGGTACAGACCACAAAAGAGAAAGGTGCCTGATTTGAATGTAGAGAGGACAAGAGCCAGACCCCTGGTCGGGAGAGGAGGAGGAGTAGATTGGGAGAAGAAGCCTGAGGACTGGCGGGGGTAGAGATGACTTGACTGGAGGCTGGCAGAGGGGAAGTGGGACTTTGGAACTGGGAGTCGGGTGCGAGGAGACTGACTGGCTGGACAGGGAGACTAGGACTGGAAGAGATGATGGAGCAATACTGGGAGTCAATATGTGGGTAGAGACTGAGATTGGATGAACAGCCAAGGGAGACTGGGACTGAGGATTGTTGAGGTGGGAGGGGAGATGTAAGCAGTGGGATGGAACGTTTTAACAGAATTAGGGAAGATGGGCCATATTAAGTACTACTTATTGTAAGGCTTAAAATACTTGTACCTTTTCAAGCACCACTCTGCATTCTTGATACGTTGAAGATTGCTTCACTGTTATTTTCCTCCAGCATTCCAAATGATTAATAGGGAACTCTGCACATCTGCGTTCAAGCTGATGTCATTAGGTCTATTCACAAATTTGCTGGATCCATGAATTGTGATAAAATGATGACAAATTAGAGCAAAGACTTGTTTTGACTAATGAATTGGGTCAAGATGAGCTAGATATTTTGAGCCAGCTGACTTCATGTAATGCATTTTCCCAGAAAACTATCCCCAGAGAAAGTAAGCGGATCAGATGTGTATCATCTTGGGCATATTTTTCCATTTGTGTGCACAGACTGAGCCAAACTCTGAAAGGTACTTTTCTGCACCTAGTCCTGTTGGAGAGAAATGACACCCAACATGATTTACTGACATCAGTACTTCACTGGAGAAAGGATGTTCTGTCTATAATTAGCAGTCGTCATCACTAAGCTGTGTCCAGTTTTAGGCACACTTTAAGAAGGATGAGAACAAATTGGAGAGACTCCAGAGGAGAGTAGTAAAAATAAGAGGTTTAGAAAACATGCCCTGTGAGGAAAGGGTGAAAGATTTGTGCATGTTTACTCAGGAGAAGTGAAGCTGAGAAGAGTTGTCAGACTTGTTCAGGGCAGTTATAAAAAGGACAGTAATACATTGTTTTCCATGACCACCACGGATAGAACAAGAAGTAATTGGCTTAGTTTGCAGTGTGGGAGTTTTAGGTTACATATTGGGGAAAACTTTGTAACTAGAAGAATAGCCAAGCATTAGAACAGTTTATCCCAAGGAGGTTATAGAATCCCTGTCATTGGCGCTTTCTGAGGAAAGATTGGACTACCACATCCCTGACAAGATCACTTGATCTGAGAAATCCTAGATGTAGGACAAACACCCAACATTCAGGACATGAGAAAAATAATAGCTCAGAGAGCCTGATGCAGTGTATAGTCATGCCTATAAAGAATACCCTCCTCATCATTTCAGCTTCTTGATTCTAGCATATCTGCTATCAGTAGGGTATAATCCCAGGTTGTTCCAGACTTCTTGTGTCTCAGGGCTAGAAGTGGGTCTATGATGAGGACCATCCTTTGGAAAGAGGGATATGTGAGAGATGTGCTAGCTCTGACAAATAAAAATGAGTGGCAGCCTAAGTACCACAAAGAGACTGAAAGAGTCAACCCATTTTAAGTCCCTATTTTTTGTAACTTCTTTGTAACTGTCCTTAGGTAATCCTTGATTTTGAAAACTAGTTCTATAAATAATCTTGCAGAAAAGCAACTCACAGTAGTATATACAGTAATGGAAATTTCCAGGATCTGATTGGCTAAAATTTATCAAGAAAATATTTTAAAATTCCAGTGTCTTGCCATTGGTACCCTATTCTCTTTAAGTTGCTCCCTAGAGTGAACCACAAATATTTATAATCTGGAACAAATGTTTAGAAAATATCCTGAGTAGTTTTTCCAAAAGTGGATACTGCAGTGTTTAGGAATAGGGTAATAGCCCTTTAAACAGATGTTTGTGTGCATAAATCTTCCCGTCACACATTTCAGCCAGCACTGGATCATATTTAGTTTTGTGTTGTACCATGACATTTGTCATTGGCATAGTTACATTTTGGAGAGGTAAAACAGCTAGAAGCAGAGGCCTTTCAGCATGATCTCCCATTACATATGAAATTAGAGCTCCTATTCCATATGTGTGCAGCTTGATCCCAGTTAATGGTTTACTAGCTATATATAGGTTTGCAGGGCCTAGCTATATACATACTGCTATTCTGACATGTTTCTGGCAGCTTCTAGAACAGAATACACAGGTCTCACAACTATTGAAAGGATACTACACTATTCCTATACACTGCAGACACTCAGTATGCCCTATGGCACAGATGATTTGTGACATAGTTGTCTCTAAAATATGCTGTTTACGCTAGAGCTTGCACGAAGTCCAAGACTTAAATAACTAAGTCTCTGGCCAAAAATTGTCTCCAGTGTCAAATGCCAACATCCTGGACCCTTCCCATTAAGGCTTCAATTGGGAGCATGGGACAGACAGCATTTGTTGCTTTGGTGCATTATCTCCTCCTGCTTGTTGACAATAAAAAGACATCCATTCTCATTCGGATGGATCTTTCAAGCATTTCATACCATTGATAACCAAACTCTTCTGTCTTGTCCCCAAGAAACTGCAGGAGTGATGGAAATACCCTGAAATAGCATAGTTTTTCCTTGCTAAACAAACACAGAATTGCTATGATCAAAAGCCCTCACTTATGAGGCTTTGCAAGGTTGAGTCCCCATCCTCTTCAATACCTATATAAAAGTATCTAGAAAGCTAGTAAGACAAAACAGGCTGCAGCGCCAGCAGTGTGTGGACAACACCCAGCTCTACATCTCTCTCATAGCAAACATTAATGGCACTCTCTCCAAGCTTTCCAAAAGTGCTTGGCTGAAGAACAGATGACTGAAGTTGAACCGTGACAAGACTGAGAGCATGCTGGTAGGAAGAAGGAAATTCTTTGAAGAATTCGCTTCTATTTCAGCCCTCACTGTTGAAGTAATCTATACTCGTATTGTTAGATTGAACTGCTGCTTTGGGGCTGTCTTAGGCTGCACTGTGCTAAGGTACCCAAATGCCCATGGTACAAAGAACAGCCACTTCATTTGTGACTAGCCAGAGGAATGTGCTGGATTCTGTTGGAGGCCACAGTGACCTACGTGTTCATAGCCTCAGAGTGACCTACTGAAAATTTCAGTATCTAGGAATGAAGCTCAATGGCCTGAGGAAGAAGATACAGCTGCTTCATACAACAGCAATTCATCTGCTCACTAACACTGTTTTTTTAAGAACATGTCCTCCAAATTTGCTGCTTCCTGTGCTGGTTCCCATTCAATTCAGAGTCTAGTTGAAGGTCGTCATACGGATTTTAAAATCCTTGTGTGGTATTGGCTCTGGCTATGTGAGAGATTACTTTTCCTACTGCAATGATGACCTCACATGACAGTTTCATTTCATGGGAAAAAAGAATCTGTTGACAAATGGGAAGACTCATACTCACAGAAGAGAGAACTAGAGAAGTTTTGGACAAAGACAACAGAACTCTGTCAGACGGAATAAGAATGATAACCACTTTCACCATATTCAGAACTAAAAGCATCTTAACTTTCCTGCAATAACCTTCTCAAACGTAACAACCCCCCTCTCTTAATACATTTGTTTGTTTCTACCAACAGAGAGAGAAAAAAGTTTGTTTCCCTGGCCAAATTCAGGCTCCTTTTATGCATATAATTACTTCATTGAAATGAGTGAAAGTGCACTTCCTCAAATGAAGTTTGAATTTTGTCCATTTTGCTTTGGCAGTAGATGCTTTCTCATACCATTTAGCTTTTTCCCATTCTCTTGCTCTTTGTGTTGGTGGTGCATTTCTTAGCTTATGTATGTCTCAATACCAGCTCCTTTTACTTTTTGTGTTTGTCCTCATTGTGGTGCTGTAACTAAGAAACATAAGAATGGCCATAC
This sequence comes from Dermatemys mawii, assembly GCA_007922305.1. Lineage (NCBI taxonomy): Eukaryota > Metazoa > Chordata > Testudines > Dermatemydidae > Dermatemys > Dermatemys mawii. The sequence goes on from ML677362.1 coordinate 13,009,295, forward strand.
TGGGTCAGACCAAAGATCCATCTAGCCCAGTATCCTGTCTTCCAACAGTGGCCAATGCCAGGTGCCCCAGAGGGAACACAGAGGGAACAGAACAGGTAATCATCAAGTGATCCATCCCCTGTTGCACATTAATTGGATCATTTCTGAATAATTAGAATGTCATTGTCCAAAATACCATCCATTAATTATCTGTAAGTAATCCATTTTTTTTGTTTTTGATGAACGAATAGCCACAATAAACCTTCTCCTTGAAGTTTTGTAGAGTCATAATAGACTTGAGATTATTCTCATTTCATACTTTTTACAAAGGTTTACAGATAGTGTAATAGCCTGGTTTCAACAGAATTTGAACAGAAATGTTGGATTCTTTTGGATTCTAGGCTATTTTGTTCTGTTTAATTTCGTGTGAAGGAATACATTTAAAATCATTTGCTTTTGTAAATACTAAAAACATTTGAAGAAATAAACCTTTTTGAGAAGAAAACATTTTGACACAGGACATGTATATAAACAACTACAACTGATTCAGTAATATTGCATCAATATCATATTTCACACTTAATTTGGTAAATAAATTATCTATAGAACTGGGGAGATTTTGGTTTAATCAGCTTTGAAACTACACAACTTTCTTAACTTAAATAGGCATTAGAAATCCTTGGTGAAATAAGGACAAATAATTGAGATGGATATAAAATCTAAGGCAATATTTCCAGTTGATGGATGCCCACAAATATTTTTAGTGATTTTTAAATTAATAACATTGTATATCAGTAATTATCTTTTACCATTTCTTTTTTCTGAACATGATCAGAGTGCTTCTGAGTCATTTGGAATGATGACTAATATTTATATTTTTGGGCTTGCAATATTTGTATAAAACACGTGAGTAGGTGCATTATGGCGGGGGGTGGGAGGATGTAAGGGAACCATCTTTAGGTGTCTAAATGCTATTGTAATTTTACAAGATTTATATTTCACAGGCTAAAATATAGCTTTGGAGATCTGGGGACCCCAAAACCCATGGAGGGAGGCGTTATACCTATTTATTACGTCTTAAAGCCGAAAAATGTCTAAGCAAGTTAGATGCCCAATTCCTATTGAATTACTTGGGTATTTTTGCAAATCCCACCGGGGACCTATCTGTATCTTTAGTTCCCTACATACCTTTGTAAATCTCACCCTAAGTCTGAGCTAAGTTTGCTAGCAGTTTTTATTTTATTATATTTTATATCCCCCTTGAACTTAATTCTTGTGAAAGTTATAGCATGAAGATTTTGAGTGTTTTTTGCTTGCCAAACATTTTTTAAGTCTGTATGCCAACCTGTTCAACAGTGAAAAAAAGAAACACATAAAATGCAATATAAATATGTACCTTGTAGAGATAAAAGCACTAAACTTTTTTTTTTAATTTTAGTGTGAGCACTGTTTGCCATTATATCATGACAAGCCCTTTCATCCAGGTGACCAAGTTCAAGCTTATAATTGTAAACCTTGTCAGTGCTACGGCCATGCAGTAAGCTGCCACTATGACATGGCAATGGATTCTTTTCCTAATGAACACTATAGAGGAGGTGGCGGAATATGTGATAACTGTCAACATAACACCACAGGTAATTTAATAAGCAACATCAAAATATGTTGGGTCGTTTTGGAGAGAATCAGTCATAAAAACCCAAATGGTTCTGAGGTTCAACAATGATGAAGATAAAATTACTTTTTTTTAAGTACAGCCCTTGTGTATTTCAGTAGCTAGAATTATGTCAACAGCTAAGATAGAGACATGCCATCACTACAATGCAATATAATTTTATATAGAATCTTCCAAGTCAATTATATCCCAGCATACTTTATTATAGCATGAACATCAACATCTGCTGCAGTTAAGCTTGCAAAATGGTTTCCATTATACATGATGTACATTGTTTCTATCAGGACCATCAAATTGGTCTAACTAGGTAACATATAGCAAACATAGATTTTTAGTAAAATATCAGATCCCTCTTTAATGTGTAAAAATGTGCTCATTACATATGTACAGGATATGCAAACTTATTTCAGTGTTCTTGGTTTTCTCTATGAAAGGGGAAAGTCTGAGGTTCAACAGTAAGTTGTCCAAAAAAATGTATAGACATTCACATAGCATAGCTTTATAGAAGTACGGTATTATATAACAGATGGAAGTTTAATGGAGTAAAACACAGTTTGTAACAGGTTCATTGTTTCATATGCTCTGGATCACTAAATTGGCAGGTAGAGATGAAAGGTGCATTAAAATGGACGTCCTGAAAATTATAGAATTCTCTCAAAGGAATAGAGTCTTTAATTTTGAATTATACAGCTAATTTTAATGAATTGGAAGCCATAATGCATAACCTTTCCCTCCTGCAGGAAGAAACTGTGAGATGTGCAAGGATTTCCATTACCGGCAAGCAGGTGCAGATCTTTCAGCTGTCGATGTTTGTAAAACCTGTGACTGCTACACAGAAGGCACCAAAAATAACAGCCTCCTGTGTGATAAGGTAAGTGATCTCAACACAAAATATCAGAATATGTTCTGTCCACTGATTGGTGTGTCAGTGACATTAATTACAAGATGTGCTTAAATGGATACTGCTTTATATAAATTGCTGTAGTTCCTCCTTCACAAAATGGTGGCTGATTCATACTGACAAGACTTCATAAGCAATCTGAGAATGGTCTTAGGTACAGAGCTTTGTCCTGCAATCAAGACTGAATGTAAAATATATAGGTACAAATTTTCAGAAATAAATACGGTTTTGAGTGCCCAACTTAAGCACCATCCCTCTTAAAATCTGGCTCTTTAAGATGTCTCAGGTGGTGCACTCAAAAAATGGATGTGCTAAAAATAACTGGTCAATTTTGAAAATGTAGAGAGAGTCCAAATTAAGCTAAAATTTAATTAGCTTTCCTCCTGAAATATAGATAAAGATTGTTCTCCATATAAGACACCATGCTCATCTTGTTTTGAAAAATAAAAAGTAAAAAAGAGCATCAGCTATGCTTCTTGAGGCTTTGGATCTCATTTACAAGAAAGGCATATAGTCTGCTAATAAATCTTATGTTGTCTTTCAAAGTGCCTACTGAGTGCCTGTTAAAATGGTGCTCAGTCACAGTGTAAGAATGATAAATCATGGGACTGAATCCGGCAACATGTTATAAAATGCTGGGTTTGTGGTGTTTTTTTCCTCATACGTGCATATGGAAAATAAAGTGAGCGAGTAAACACAAGTGACATTCAAGTCTTGCATTGCGTTGTGCTGAAAAATGCATTGTCAAAACTTTTTATCACATTGTATCAGAATTCTGACCTTGAACTGACTCTGATAGGCAGTTTTGCAGAGGCTTTTTTTTTCCTCTCCCCAAATGTCATTTTAAAATCTGGAACCATTTCCTTGGTATATTTTAACATATGTTATTATTTCTCTTCCATTGATGGTGAACAACTTCTTCCAGGAGTTCTTCATAAAATAATCCATTGTAACATTTGTCCTATAATTTCTTTTACTTTTGTTTATATTACTTAGATTATAAGATCTTTGTGGTAGCGTTTTCTTTGTAGCCTTGATGCTACAAATGACCCCATATGTACGGAAAACCATGTGACTTCATCTGCCTGTACAGAGTTCATTGCAGGGCTGATGCCTATGTTTGTAAAGCTAGAGCCCTGTATTTTAATAATGATAATAACCAATAGCCACAAGCAGAAAGACTCTCTGATAGCCATCTTCTGAGGATGATGCTTCTTAACCATAGTGCAGAAATGAAAATCCTTTAAAACTCTAGAAGCAACATTAAGATCTCACACTGTTGTAAGGCACAAAAGCAAGGAGGAAATAAAAGAGAAGTTACACACTAGTTTTAACATTCGCTGTTGCTGATGATTAATTACTCTAGTCTAACAGTAACTTGGGGTAATAATTAAAGGTGGTAAAATAAATTAAAAAATTATTAACTAATGCAACATCATCATGATTGGCAATCCCTCGAGGTTGAGGATGATCTTTTTCACAGGTTTTATTTTTAAGGGTCATTTGGTGGCTGAGGAGTCCAATCGTTGAGCCACAGGCTCATTGGCAGACATTGCAGGTGGTGTTAGAAGACAGGGTTGGGCCGCGATTATGGCATGACAGTTGTCTTTCCTTTCTTTTCTGGTGTTTTTCTCTGACTGGGACAAGGCAATTTTCCTCAAAAGTGGAAGCTCCCTCTCTGACAAGTCTTCACCAGTTATCCCTATCCTGGGCTGCTGTCTTCTAGTGTGTGGTGTCACTGCTGCATCTCTTGATGTTTATCTTGAGGGTGTCCTTACAATGTTTCTTTTAGCCTCCCCATTTCCTTTCTCTTTTGGTGAGCTGGGCATTCAGCAGTGCCCAAATTAGTGCAGTGATCCTCACACTTTGTTGAGGATCTTCCAAAGAAAATGCTGGTGCTGGTGTTCCAGGTTTTTCAGATGTTTTCTGTAGGTCACCCAGATTTCACAGCCATAGAGGGGAGTTGGGATTATAGCTTCTTTATAAACTAAAAAATCCAGTATGTGTTCTGATGATGTGATTGTTGAACACCTAGTGAGAGTCTGCTAAAAGCAAGGTGGGTGATGCGGATTCTGTGCTGGATTTCGACGTCTACGTCTGCCCTCTGTGAGAGATGGGTGTCAAGATAGGCAAAGTATTCTACATTTTCCAGTTCTTCTTTGTCTATGTAGATCTTCCTTGCTGGATCTGCTGATTGACCGGGGACTGGCTGGTGGAGAACTTTGGTCATCTGGTCATGGAGGAGTCTTACAGTGGTGATAAATTGGGTTAGGCAGCCTAACTGTGACATGGTTTTTCACAGAGCCTCATGGTTGACCGAGTCAAAAGCTTTGGTCAGATTGATAAAGGCCATATACAGGTCCTGGTGGTGTTCTTGACATTTTTCCTAGATCCACCTGGCTGAGAAAATCATGTCTGAGGTGCCTCGTGATGATCTGAAGCCACACTGAGACTCTGGACCTACTTCCTCTGCAAGAGGGAGCAGGTGATTCAGTAAGAGTCTAGAAAGAATCTTCCCAAGATGGAGAGAAGGGCAATGCCTTGAAAGTTGCCGCAGTTGGCTTGACTCCCTTTTTGAAAATACAATACAGTAATGAAAGAGGCTAAGGCATGAGCTTGAAGCTGTGATTATAAAAAAACAAGAAAAAAGGGAAAAAATGGGGGAGACTGAGTTGCTCAAAAAGTCATCAGTAGACTGCTGCAATAGAAGCAGGGCAGAGAGAAATGATTAAGAGGCATTAAAAATAGATTAATAAGGCTATAGACTAAGGGCTGAAATGAATTACATGAAATAGAAAGGCATCACTGAAGAAAGTGTTTCCAGGTCTGACCCGTGGAAGATGGAATCATAAGGAATAAGGACCCTATTCATGAAAATTAATTGTCACATCACAATGATAACTTTCAAGGAAATACGCTAAAAACGATATAGAATACACTTTCACTGCATAATTTACCATTTCCTCCAATTCATCAATGTTTTTTTCTTCTGCACAGAACTAGTTATCTGTCATCGAGCTCTAAAGAGCTGAGGAATTCCAAAAGGGAACACTTGAATTACCCCAAAGCATATTTACTCATCAAGTACAAAAATATGCATAAATAAAATTAGCAGAAGGGGCAAAGGACTAATCAATACACTCTCGCTGCCCCAAAAATTCGTTGAAATGAACATGGATACAGTATTTCTGTTCTGCTTATCTAGTTCACTCTGCTCTTGATGGGACACGTGAATGTATATGTGTTGTATTTTTACTTGAACGGATTCTAAATGCTTACAGGGCAGTAGGTAGTGTTCACTCACAGACTGCTATATTCTAGTAACTGTGATGAGGTGTTCGCCCCACTCTTGTCCTGAAAGGGTTAATGAAGACAAAGGAGGCTAATTATCCCCATAGGACACAGCAGAGAGGAATCAGGTGGCTAAGTAATCCCCTTACTGAGGTAGCCCAACTGAGGAGGAACAGCTGTGCTGGACTTACAAAGGCAGGAAATTGACAGCAGAAGGGAGCTGCTAGGGAAGTCTGCAGTCACTCCCTGGGAGAGTGGAGATGTGTTTGGGCTGACAAAACCCAGAGAGTAGGGAAGCAAGGAAGGTAGGAAAGGGCTCAGGGGGAGGCAATAAGGTCTGGAAGACAGCAGATCTTGGCTGCTGATTAGAAGGTTCCTGAGCTGAAACCCGGATCAGAGTGTGGGCCCAGGTTCCCCTGCCAGCCACTGAAGGAGTGGCACCTATGGCAGTAAATGGGAAGACTGCCTAGGTTTGCTGAAGGAAGACTTGGTTACCCTGGAAGAGGAAAATGCATAGAGTGACCTGGCTGTGAGGCTGAATCACAAAGAGGCAGCAGCAACTTGTGGAGTGAGAGAGTTGTTCAGAACCACAGAGAGAGGTGGAGCAATGGTGTGCAACTGCAGGAAGGGTGGTTGACCTGGTGAGCTATTCCCCAGAACAACCAGGAGGAGGTGCCACCCTAACGGTGACACCTCCTCCTGGTGACACCCTGTCACAGAACCTTTATTTACATTTTAAGGAACAGATTAAACATAAAAGCTGTATTTTGGCCTTGCAAACCACAGCTGTGCTAGTGGAAATTTGGAGGAGCAGCATACCCACTGGCAGGGGCTGAGACACGTGGCTGTGGAGAGAATGTTTCAAGAGAGACAGGTGCATGCAGGAGCCAGCAACTACCTTTTAAGGCATCTACATCTGCCCACTCTTGACCAGCCTCAGTCTAGAAGAGATGTGGAGAAATCCACAACCCATTTAGAGTGTCTGGTGCCCCTGGTAATGCTGAAACTTCCCTCTGGCACTCGGAAAGCCCAATGTGCATTCTTTTAGGTGTCATGTGAAGAGGGAGAATGAAGGAAGAAATGGCTTCCATCTTCACTCTCCCAGCCTGCATGCACATGAGAGCTTCCAAAATAAGTCCCTACTATGGTATTTCCTCTACCAGCTAGAGTTGGAGATTCATCTCTTCTGTCCCCATCTCTGTCCATTTTCCTTGCTTGTGTAAGCAGTGTCAGGAATGAGATATATTCTGACATCTGGTGGCGAACTATGGGAATTGCAGTGAGCCTTGCAAAATAAGTCTGGGGCTGATCAATTTGCATAGACACACCCACTGCGCCTAGCCTGAGCCCACAGCAGCCCACATGGCCACTTCGGCTGATGAGGGAGCCCCAGTTTCTATGTTATTGGGGCAGGAATGATAAAGTGATGTTACTGTGATTATGTGAATGAAGGACTATGGACATGTACTTGGCCCGTGTTATGATGGAGAGACTCGCCATCATCTAGGTAGCACTCACTGGGCAAGGGCCATGCGTTTTCAGAACACTGTGAGATTGAGAGAGGTGGTGGACAAGCACCTATACCTTTTGGTGAGGGCTCTGTCTTAGGGCCTCCCAGGCCTATTGCACCCTGCCTCTCTCCACTGTGGAATGTCAGAATTGAATTTTGCTTCCATTAGGAGCCTGGTTCCAGGCTGCTGAGCTGACAATTGCTTTGCGCTCACTGGTGCACCTGTACTAAGGCTCCTCTACTGTGAGCTGAAATCACTTAAGAGCTGAAATCACCTAAGAGCTAAAGAAATCACTGAGCACTGTCTTAAGTAGGGGGGACCTGGAAAAAGTGCAGAGTGGCTGGTGCAGCAGAGCAGTCTGTGTATCGGCTAGCAGGACGGCTAGCGGAGTGACTGGTGCAGCAGAGCTGTCTGTCGACTAGCGGAGGCGTTGTTGCTGCAGGCAGAGTGACTGGCGCGGCGGAGCTGTCTGTCTGTCACCTAGCAAAGGCGTGGGTGCTGCGGGCAGAGTGACCGGCGCGGCAGAGCTGTCTGTGTGTCGGCTAGCAGAGCAGCTAGCGGATCAACGGGCAGAGCGGTTCGTAGGACAGCCAGCGGAGCGGAGCAGAGCCGATTGTGGTGAGAGCTGCAGCGGAACCTCACGGAGAGGCGGCGCAGTCGGCCTCAGACCACATAAGGTGCCCCGTGCCCTACCCTCCATCTCCACCCAGGCTGGAGGTAAGACTCTGCCAATTGACTTTTGAACTCTGCACGGACCAAGGACAGAGACTCTTGGGCTGTTGGACTTTTGGGACTATTGAGTGACTTTTTGGGGTTGTGGAACTCAAGAGCCAAAGGGAAGGCCACGGCCTATTTGCTGGGAGGGGGGCTTCTGGTTCATGGTTTGGTTTATTAACCTTGTTGTGGTGTTTCCCCAACAATATGCCACATTGTTTCTCCCTGTTATTAAAAGGCTTTGGTACACTCAGACTCTGTGCTTGCGAGAGGGGAAGTATTGTCTCTTACAGACGCCCAGAGGGGTGGTATATGGTTGTCCCAGGTCACTGGGTGGGGGCTCGAGCCGGTTTTTGTATTGTGCTATTGGAATGGAACCCCTGGATACTGAACCCGGCCCTTGTTGCTGCCAACTCTGATGGGCAGAAGGGTTACACTTGTTTTCACCTAACCCACTTTACAATCTGCTTACCTGTTCCAGCCCATGCAGCAATTTGCAACTCTTTTTTCTGTTCCCACTGGAATGTACTGTAAAGCTCTTCTAGCCTGTCATATGTAACGGCATGGAAGAATTTTCCCTCTCACATTTATCTTCAATGATACTTGCTTTCAGGTAAATTTGGAAGTACTGCAACAACCTCATCCCATTCTCTGTTAATTTCCCTTCTCAACTAAGGTAGGCAGGTGGCTTTATTTTCTCCATTTTTGCTTACTTGGGACACCATGTAATAAGGGTGTCACATGCACTAGGCATTTTAAGAGACTGCTCTTTATTACACATGCCAGGGCCAGGGTTACAAAAGCTTATATTGCTGTCATGTTGTAGGGATCAGTTTACAGTCCAGTGCCATATATTACAAGGTAACATTGGCAGAGTGATGTGGAAAATTTTCACTACTTTTGCAAAGTTGTACCTGGAGGGCTGATCTTGCATCACTAAGTCAATTGGCCAGTGTGGCGGGAGGGATTGGGGAGTGTTGCCCAGGCATGTTAATCTGGCTGCTTTCATGAGCATGTTTGAGGTCAGAACAACTTTTGGATGGGCCCCACAAGCAAAAATGTGAAGTGTGGTCTCGTTTTCACCATCATACTTCTTATGTTCCCATCCCCGTGTCTATGTATCCCTTATCTTCTGTTGTCATTGCCTCCCTGATGCAGACCTGAATTCTCAATCACACTTGGGCTTATTTATGCAGCCAGTGAAGTGTTAAGGGGAATTACTGTTACTAAGGCTTCAGGCCACCATCTCCATTTTGACTCTGCCCCCATCAACACGTCACTAAATACACTTGTACGATATGAAGCCATGTACCCCAATACTGTATCAGAACTTTAGACACACACCACAATAACTTTGAGTGCTCAGTACATTTGGTGCTCAGGATATTTGAGATGAAGACTACTTATTTAAGTGCCTAACTATAGTCTTAAAGACCTAACTTTAGGCACCCATGTTTGGAAACCTTGTTTATATGTATTTAAAGACATCTTTTAATTAAGTTTAAATTTAGTCTCATTGAAATAAAATGTATGTAGACTCCTAAGTGCCTAAATCACTTTTGAAAATTAGATGCTGTAACAGAGACCCTTTGACAAAAGGTCCCCTGTTCTTTTCAAACAATTCTTGTCTCAGATCTGACAAACTCCTTAGATCAAACATGTCTTTCCAGGTCTGTATCCATAAGGAATATCATGTAAGAAATCTATAGAAAGCTCATAACATATGAAGATATATAATCATTGAGATTTATGTACAAGTAATATTTAAAGACCAATGTAACTATACTGAAATATGCTTTATGGACTTTCAGTAAAAGTTGGTCACAAGGGGATAATATATTTCGGTGATGGCCCATTCAAGCAGGAATGAATTGTCACTCCAGCCTGGTTAGCCAGTGGTGTAATGCAAAGCTTGATTGTCTAGTCTTGTTCCATCCGAAGGGAACACCATCCAAGGGAACTGCAAACAATTGACAATACTTGGAGGGGAAAAAGGGGACATTACAACAGACAGGAGATCACCCTGTCTGTGAATAAAGACAAAAGACTGACTCAGTATGTGGAAGGGTAGAGGGAAGACCCTTTGGATCCTTCAGTGAGAAGACTTCTTGGGGAGTGGGGATGTTATGAAAAACTGGACTCCTGGTTCCTATGAAGCTTGCCAGACTGCAACAGACTGAATGCTGGGCAGAAAACCTACTTTGATAGGTAAGGTAACTATGAATGTGTAGAGCCAGCTTTTGGGGGTTTATGTTTTTTTTTGGTATTGTAATCATTTGTTTTTATCACACTCTCTTGTTTTTAATTAGCTTTCCTTTGTTAAGTAAACTTGCTTTTCATTTCTTAGAAGTGCTCACGAGTGCTGTGTGGTTTACAGGAGCAGTGGTTTAAGGTGAAACTGGTAAATTAGAGGTACTCTGCACCCTTGGGGGCAGGGGATTTGGGATTTCTCTGAGTAACCAGTGTCAGGGGCTGGATATCACAGGGGAATGCTTCAAAGGTGCACCTATTGTTAAGGCAAAGACAGAGCTGGCATAGCCTGGAGAAGAGTGCTTGAGTGACTGAAATGCTGGAGGTGCTAGGGAGATGATAGCCAGCTAGACATAGGCAAGACCCCCTTATACTGGAGACTGCGGGTAACAAAGGGTATGTCTATACTATGAATTTAGGTCAATTTTATAGAAGTCGATTTTTAGGAAGCGATTTTATATAGCCGATTGTGTGTTTCCCCACTAAGCATGTTAAGTTGGCAGAGTGCGCCCCCAATATGATGGCTAGCATCAACTCGTGGAGCGGTTCACTGTGGGTAGCTATCCCACAGTTCCCACAGGGGATGAGAACATCCATTGAGATGAATGGGTCAGTTCACACCTCTGAGCTATTACGTCAGGCTATATTCCATTTCCCTGGCATGTTCCTGATTCATCTGAGAACATCTTATTGAAAGAATGAGCCATTTCACACCTCTGCAATCCTCCTATGCTGAAGAAGGTTGTACAGAGACCCTTCCCCCTACACTAACCCCTGAAGTGCAGTCTGGGACATCACCTCCCTTAATTCCCTCTTGCTGCCTTCAGCTGGTCAATATATGCCTCACAGCTTATCAGTTACCACTTGCCTTCCTCCCTATAGCCCTAGTGGAGGACAGAAGAAGGGCAGAGCTCCTAAATGAGTGGCAGTGAGGTGTTTCCAAGGAACCTTTTGTGCCCCCTAATCACACCCCCTCACTACTAACATTCCTCAAAAATAAATTCAATTCAATTCTGAGAAATGTTAATTCTGAGTTAAAGCTGCTCAGCAGTGCCTTTCATCCTTCCAGAACATCAAACGGACCTATACTTAAAACTCCGAAAACCAGGGAATAGAATTACGGCATAGCAAACCTGAATCTCTGAAAGCCAGGAAATAATGGGTATACACCAGCCCTATGATGCATTGTTAATGCTACTTTCTTTGAGTAGAGGCCCAATATGCCAGTAACACACTACCCATGCAGATACTACAGAACACTCAAGTAGCAGAGCACATTAAATACGGAATAACAACATCCAACACCTTTTTGCTGACAAAATTTGAGTTTAGATCAGGCATAGTGAATAGGAACTACCTACATCTGGCTTACTTTCAAACACCAAGCCTGCTCCACACAAAGCACCCGAGGCTTCCAAAATATTATCTCCATTCACTGTTGTTCTGTGGATTCCTTCTGGGACGTTGCCTTCACTTACTCCTGACTTAGCCAAGGAGACTAGTTTCATACATGTCACTAGATTGCTGACCATCCCCAATGGCAAAAAGGATGCTCACATTCTTAGTTTTTTTTCTCATGCTTACCCTTACTGAGCTATTTCCAGAACCTCTTCCCAGCTCCAGAAGGGCTGAGTTAAGGTTGTTTTGCAGGACAGTATGTATCTTAACTCTGTATTTACTGGTTTTCAGAGGCTTAGTGTAGATGTATTCGATGTTCTGGAGGGATAAGAGGTACTGCATGTCAGGATCCTGACCAGGACGTGGGTGTTCAGGCTTAATGATTAGAGCCATGAGGATGGCCAGGCCTGGGGTTTAAAGCAGAGCTGAGCCAGAATCAAGAATCAGAGGCACAGGACACTTGGGGTTGTAACTGAGATTAGAGACGAAGACAGAGCCAGAGATCAGAAACCGAATGCCATAGGCAATGGGCTAACAAGAGAAGTGGTCACGAAGTGGAGCCAGGAATCACAGCCAGGCATGTCATGGATGGGGAAAGGTGGGCAGGTAGGCACAGGCTGGATGGAAATAAGGGCAGGTCTGGGAAACAGGATTAAGCGCAGATGCAGCATGGAACATGTTGAGCAACCAGCAAGCTTTGGGTATTGCTGGGTCAAGCAGTAGTTTAGCTCCACCAGTCAGGAAGTGCAGTCCACCCGCAGCCCCTGTCAGGGTCAGCTATGCTTGATATGTTGCTAGGAGATTGCAACTGCTGAAGCTGACTCTTGACACTGCTGGTCAGTCTTTACTCTGAGTTAACACAATTGTTGTATTGTCTTGTATATTGTCATCTGACCTTTTCTTGGTAATAGTCAGAATGCTTAAAAATGTTTTAGAAATGCCTGGAAATTTGCAATAGTGCCTTCTCCATCAAACTGGAGACTTGTCTTATCTACAAACATGTCTTCCCTCTTCACCTATTTCAAAACCTTGAAAATCAGGATGGGAGACCATATGTCAGTGAGTGACTGTAAAGACCTTCTGTAGGCACATACCCATACTTCTGACCCCATAATACCCAACATGATGAGGCTTCCTTTACTGTTAAATATGTTCATTCAAAATCCCAGTTTCCATTACCTCTCGTTTAGCTATTGAGAGAGAATATTACTGTTTTAACTGGTTTCCTGGCTTTAATCTCCTGTATTGATTACAAGGTGTTGGAGAACTTTGAAAGGTGGTGCCACAGTAGGAAGAAGAGATCTTTATAATCTGGTCTCTGGTGGATTGTATTGACTGGTTTTTAGATAACTTAAATTACACCTAATGTTCAGCCAATATTCCCTTTCTTGGAGAGCATATATTTACTTTTTTGGATTCTCCCTCTTTGCTAAAGGTGAGTTCTTGAGTGTACATTTTCTACCACTGAATGTTGAGAGCACTGCATCACCTCTTGGCACTCAGTTCTACCTGGAACGTCAGTGGCACTTAAATCTTGTCTGTGGTACTGATGCTCCTTCCCATTACTGGCACTCACTACCCTGGACATGTCACTAGTCTGCACGGGACTTTGCTGTAATTGATACGACTTGATGAGGTTTTGATGTACATTTATTTCATGTAGTATCCTTGGTTTCTAATTGTCTTGGGTTTTTTTCCCCCAGTAAAATTTGGTAATCCACAATAGATGTGTCTGTCATCAATACAAAGAGGTTCCACTGTGTAATATAACGTAAGATTTTCTTTTGGACTGTGCTTGGATATAAGCTTTAGGCACAGTTTTTGCATCCAATATTTACTATCTGGCCTAGAGATGCTGTATTTTCTCTCACTCATCTTAATAGTCCTTAGATCTACACTGTACAGATAGGAGGATCCAAATAAATAGAAAGTATATTTTACATGGAATATTTTTTTATCCAAAGAAAGCCTCATTTACCTCATTTGACCCAGCAACCTTAATCCTCATCCTTTGTTGTAGTTTGGCCTCGGATTTGGGTAAAAAACCATAAAGACCTTGGACAAAGAAGTTTTGAATGGGAGATAATTTTGGTAGAGAACATTACAAGAGGAATTTTAATGTTTTAGAACATTTTGTTTCTCCGGTTTGAGCCAAATCCTGCTTTCTTCACTCGTGTGTATTCACATAGAAGCAAATACAACTGCATGTGTGGATGAAGCAAATAGCTTTGGCCTTATGCAGTTAATTGATCCTTCCTGAATGACCAGCCAATGGTGAATCAATTCTACAATGTTGGCAATTTATAGAAACACAGTCTGATTCTTCTCTTATGATGTAAATATGGAGTAATTGTATCGTAATCAATTGTTAACAAAAAGGCAGTTAGTTCCATAGCATCCAGAAATTATCCCATCCTGCTCAGATGGGGTATTTAGCTTCATTTTGGGTCAATTTCTGTAATCTTTCTTCCTATCTCACTTAGCCAGTAGTCCCATTGTAGTAAATAGAAGTCTTGTCTGAATAAAAACAATAGGCTTTCACCTTTAGAAATTATACACTATTTTGTAATAGCTGTGGATCAGATAGTACTATCTGTTTTTAAGCAGAAATCCCCATTTATAGAATAGGGTCTTGTATTTGTCACAGGGTAGCTGGTCCCTGTGCACAGCCTAAGCCTGGCTCCCCTGGACTGGAACAGGCGAGTCCAATCCAGCCAATTAAAGAGAGCTGGGCTACACCTGGGCCTACAAAGGGCTGTCAGTGGGCAGTTTGGGGATGGACTGACACAGGTGGTGTCATGGGGACGGAAAGCCACAATGGACTCCTGGCACAGTCAGGGAACTATGATGTGATTGGAATAACAGAGACTTGATGGGGTACCTCGCATGTCTGGAGCACTATCATGGATAGGTATAAACTGTTCAGGAGGGACAGGTGGGGGAGAAAAGGTGAGGAGTTGCACCGTATGTAAGAGAACAGTATGATTGCTCAGAGCTCCAGTAAGAAAGTGGAGAAAGGCCTGTTGAGAGACTTTGGGTTAAGTTTGGAGGCGAGAGCAACAAGGGTGATGTCATGGTTGGCATCTGCTATAGACCACCAGACCAGAAGGAGGAGGTAGATGAGGCTTTCTTTGGATAACTAACAGAAGTTTCCAGATCACAGGCTCTGCTTCTCATGGGAGACTTCAATCACCCTGACATCTTCTGGGACAGCAATACAGCAGTGCACAAACAATCCAGGAAGTTTTTGGAGAGTGTTGGGGACAACTTCCTGGTGTGAATGCTGGAGAAGCCAACTAGGGACCATGATCCTCTTGACCTGCTGCTCAGAAACAGGGAAGAATTGGTAGAGAAATATTAGTGGGTGGCAACCTGTGCAGCAGTGATCATGATATGGTCGAGTTCAGGATCCTGAGAAAAGGAAGAAAGGAGAGCAGCAGAATATGGATCCTGGACTTCAGAAAAGCAGACTTTGAGTCCCTCAGGGAACTGATGGGCAGGATCCCTCGGGAGGCTAATATGAGGGGCAAAGAGGTCTAGGAGAGCTGGCTGTATTTTGGCCGCTGGCTGTATTGAGGGTGCAGAAACAAACCATCCCGATGTGCAGAAAGAAAAGCAAATATGGCAGGCGACCACGTGGATTTATAGAGAAATGTCCTGTGAGTTTAAGTACAAAAAGGAAGCTTACAAGAAGCTTGTAAGAAACTTGGATAGATGACTAGGGAAGAGTATAAAAATATTGCTCGAGCATGCAAGGGTGTAATCAGGAAGGCCAAAACACAATTGGAGTTGCAGTTAGCAAGGGATGTGAAGGGTAACAAGAAGGGTTTCTAAAGATATGTGAGCAACAAGAAGTAGTCCAGGGAAAATGTGGGACCCTTACTGAACGGGGGAGGCAACCTAATGACAGAACATGTGGAAAAAGCTGAAGTAGTCAATGCTTTTTTTGGCCTTGGCCTTCACAGGCAAGGGCAGCTTCCAGACTGCTGCACTGGGCAGCACAATATGGGGAGGAAGTGAGCAGCTCTCCGTGGTGCAAGAACAGGTTAAGGACTATTTAGAAAAGCTGGACATGCACAAGTCCAGATCTAATACATTTGAGGGTGCTGAGGGAATTGGCTGATGTGATTGCAGAGCTATTGGCCATTATGTTTGAAAACTCATGGCGATGGGGGAAGGTGTTGGATGATTGGAAAAAGGCAAATATAGTGCCCATCTTTAAAAAGGGAAGGAGGAGAATCCGGGGAACTACAGCCTGGTCAGTCTCACCTCAGTCTCTGGAAAAAATCATGGAGTAGGTCCTGAAGAAATCCATTTTGAAGCACTTGGTGGAGAGGAAGGTGATCAGGAACAGTCCTCATGGATTCTCCAAGGGGAGGTCATGCCTGATCAACCTGACTGCCTTCTATGACGAGATAACTTTCTCTGTGAATATGGGAAAAGTGGTGGACATGATGTATTTGGACGTTAGCAAAGCTTTTGATATGGTCTCCCACGGTATTCTTGTGGCAAGTTAAAGTATGAATTGGATGAATGGACTATAAAGTGAATAGAAAGTTGGCTAGATTGTTGGATTCAACAGGTAGGGATCAATGGCTCGATGTCTAATTGGCAACTGGTATCAAGCGGAGTGCCCTAAGGGTCTTTCCTGGGGCCAGTTTTGTTCAACATCTTCATTAATGTTCTGGATGAGATGATGGATTGCCCCCTCAGCAAGTTTGCAGATGACACTAAGCTCGACAAAGATACACTGGAGGGTAGGGATAGAGTCTAGAGTACCTTAGACAAATTAGAGGATCGGGCCAAAAGAAATCTCATGAGGTTCAACAAGGACAAATGCAGAATCATGCACTTAGGATGGAAGAATCCCATGTAGTGCTACATGCTGGGGACCAACTGGCTAACCGGCCATTCTGCAGAAAAGAGCCTGGGGATTACAGTGGACGAGAAGCTGGCTATGAGTCAACAGTGTGCGCTTCTTGCCAACAAGGCTAACAGCATAATGGGCTGCATTAGTAGGAGCATTGCCAGCAGATCGAGGGAAGTGATTATTCCCCTCTGTTCGGCACAGATAAGGCCACATCTGGCCACATTGTATCCACTTTTAGCACCTCCCCACCCATTACAGAAAGTATGTAGGCAAATTGGAGAGAGTCCAGCAGAGGGCAATGAAAGTGATTAGGAGGCTGGGGCACATGACTTATGAGGAGAGGCTGAAGGAACTGGGCTTATTTAGTCTGCAGAAGAGAAGAGTGAAAGGGGATTTGATAGCATCCTTCAACTACCTGAAGGAAGTTCCAAAGAAGATGGAGCTAGGCTGTTCTCAGTGGTGGCAGAGGACAGAAAAGGAAGCAATGGTTTCAAGGTGCAGTGGGAGAGGTCTAGGTCTAGTTTGGATAATAGGAAAAACTAGGTAGGTGGTGAAGCACTGGAATGGGTTACCTAGGGAGGTGGTGGAATCTCCATTCTTAGAGGTTATTAAGGCCTGGATTGACAAAGCTCTGGCAGGGATGATTTAGTTGGTGTTGGTCCTCCTTTGAGCTGGGAGGTTGGACTAGGTGACCTCCCGATGTCTCTTCCAACCCTAATCTTCTATGATTCTATGAACAGAGTGAAGCTGGCTCCACGGAGGAAGGGGTGAGGCTCAGAGAAGGAGTCATGGGGCTGGTGCTCCAAAACGGAAGCAGAGCTGACAGAAATTGGGACTCTGCCAGAGGCAGGAGTGCCAGCGACCTGGGAAGAGTGGCCCTGAAGTCTGAGGCTAAGCAATGAGTTAAGACTGTGTGTGTTTGCTAATCTCCTTGCAAAGAATAGGCATGGCAGAGGATGCTTTGGAGCTGAGGAAAAGCGTGGTCTGGTGACAGTTCTCCTTCATGGTTTTCAATATTTAGATTATGAATACATCTGTGTTTAACTCTTCATTTTTTTTTGCACCCTACAAAAAGTATTTATGCTTGTTGTTTAATATTTCTTAGTTTTTCTTCTCAGAAAGTAAAATAATACATGTATTTCACAGACCTGTTTTTTCATTTTCCATTTAAAGTTTTCTCTCTCTCCTCCATACCCTCCGTGGTTGTTGCTAATGAGTGTATTATCTAAAAATAGATATGTTCATCATTCAATAATATTTTGTACCTTTCTAGATTGGAGGCCAATGTAATTGTAAGAGACATGTGTCTGGCAGACAGTGCAATCAGTGCCAGGAAGGATTCTACAATCTACAACCGTCAGACCCTGATGGCTGCAGTCCCTGTAACTGTAATACCTCTGGGACAGTCAATGGAGATATTACCTGTCACCAAAATTCAGGCCAGTGCAAGTGCAAAGCAAATGTTATTGGTATGTGTAATGTAAGAGTTTCCAGCCATATTTCTTATCTGCTAGAAAGAAAACATTTGATTTATAAACAGAAAAATACAGTAAATTTCTTTTGCTGAAGGCAGATTAAAAAAACTGAATGAAATTAACTGCCTAAAATTATTAATTTAATAATTCTATCAAACTACAGTTTGAAGCTTGGTTTAATCAACCTTTTAGAAGTCTCTTTATTCCGTAGCTGCATTGGCTCACATAGCTCCATACTAATAACTCACAGAAATAATATTAATTTGCTTACTGCATAGATGTTTCTTTTAGGAAATTAGCACTTTTTCAAAATGTTTTATGCTTAATGAGTTCTAAGCAAATCGTTTCCATGCTAGTTTTCTTAATAGACCAAAATAAATGGATTTTTTCCCCTCAAAATATTCTGTGCTACAGGGTCCTTTGTGATAAATCTTTCCATTTTTTTCTATTGTAGTTCTTTGAACTGTTCCTATGAAATGCAAAATAAGTCAACATTATTCCACAGATCATGAACATTGCTAGGTTTAGTTATCAAGGGCCACATAATTTTAATTTTGTAATTCAATGCCAAGCTGATTATAATAAACTGCTACCTTCTGTGTTATTTATCATTTTTTTTACAAGACGTGCTTTTTTGTTTGTTACTCCCACAGGTATTTTTCAGAAATTAGATTTGATTATAGCAATTTATTACTTCCAGCATATTTGAGGGGAGCCACAGCCACATAAGGACAAAATTTATCAAGTGCCCAAAATACACAGTGTACATAATACACTTTGAAATATTGATGTATGGGAATATTATGCAAGGAGAATTTCCTGATAAAGTGAGCCCTGCATGGTAACTGTACGTGTCTCAGGCCATACATACGGCTCAAAAAAACCCTATACCAATTTATCATTCACACTATTGGTAATCTGTATTTTCTGAACTAACTGTGATCATATGTTGATACTAAAAATACCTTTCAATGTTTAGATCTTAGGTCATTCATATTTACTAAATTGTAAACAACTGCTTCTTCCAGACTTCTAAATCTCTGTTAGCGTCCACCCGTATCTTTGTAAGAAAGAAATATGACAGCTGTTTGGTTAAAGTGAATGCCCCGAAAGGTTGAATTGTTGTGAATTTTTACAAGCTCTTACTCTTTGTTCTTGTGGCTGGAATTTCCAAAACAAGTCAATAAATAAATGCATGAAAATTCTCCTCCCAAAAGGATTTAATCCTATGTAATTCTTAGCTTTCTCCCTGTGAAGTGCTGAGCGCCTTTAATTCCTGTAGTCTATAGTGGGGATTAAAGCATGGTCAGCAACCCTCAGGAGGTGCCTAGTCCCTCGCAGGATCAAACACAACCTGATTTTTTCAGTGCAAACAGTTAATGCATCTTAAGATTGAATTTCCTACATTAAATAAAATAGTTTTCTAACAATTCTGTATTATATTTTTTCATATACATTTGGGACCTGATTTTGGATTCTTTGTATATTCCCAAACTTGCTTTGACATCAGTGAGAAATTGGGTGTGCAAGGATTGCAGGATCAGGCTCTTGTTTACTTAAATTATTTCAACCATTTTGCACTATCTATGAAAGTACTTGGGATGATTTTTCGCGTCACTTAAAAAAAAATCTTTGGGGTGGAGAAGAGGAAGATATATGAAGTCCAATCCTGTAAACATGTATTTACATGTTTATCTTTAAGCACATTTGTCTCGTTGACTTCAGTGAGACTACTTCTGCTTAAAATTAAGCACACTTACGTAGGTTTTTACACAATTAACTGTAAATATTCTGATTTCTTGTTACTATGTGTAAATGAGTGTTATTTACCAGTCCTGTGCAGTAAACTTTTACAAAGTAAAGCAACTTTTTTAAAATGTAGGTTGAATTATTTTTTTTAAATTGGGTTTACATGTAACCTCAGTCTATTGTCATTTTGTCTAAAGAAATGCGATAACAGAAAATGTAACTGTGTACTACAATGTTATGGAACGTGAACTGTTAGAGTTAACACAACTGTTAAATCTTACTAACGATTCTATCACCAGTAAAATACATTAGCACCAATAATTTTATTAAAGTAGGTCATTCATCTAGAATAAAAAGGTAGAAGAATGTGAATTAAATGCCAAGCGTGCTAACTCCCCTGTACTTGTTAACATTGAATGTGATGCCCTGTAGGCCTTCCTCAGTATCGTTAGGAATAGATTACCTGTCAGGAATATGTATGGCATATTCAAATAAGCACTGCGCATATTTTTAAAACTGATATGATATGAATCCATGTAGACCAATTTTAATAGTTCAAAATGAGTCATAATTCTTGTTAACAATACAGTTATTTTTAAAATTTGCAGCAATAGTGGGCCTTTTTTATTTTCCTTATTGAAATTAAATGATATGCCTTAGGTGAGCCATTCATCACTGTTAAAGGAACTTGCCTTCTGTTGGAGTTCTCGAGTTTTTATTCATATATATATAATGCATTTCCTACCATTTTAAGAGATGCTTTTCTACGTATGAGTTTCTAAATGTATTATATTTATGCATTTTTTTAAAAGGATGGAAATATTTTATTAGGACCTAAGTTTTTTCTTTTACTAGATGCCACAATTTAACCATGATGATATAGTGAAAGATTTTCCAACTGAAAAGCAACAAACATACACATTTCAGAGTGGTAGCCGTGTTAGTCTGTATCAGCAAAAACAATGAGGAGTCCTTGTGTCACCTTAAAGACTAACACGTTTATTTGGGCATAAGCTTCTGTGGGCTAAAACCATGCATCTGATGAAATGGGTTTTAGCCCATGAAAACTTATGCCCAAATACATTTATTAGTCTCTAAAGTGCCACAAGAACTCTTTGTTGTTTTTACACATACACATGTGAGTTAACATTTCTCAAATAATAATTTACTTTGCTTTCTTGTGAGGTAAATAAACTACAAATTTATAATTTTATTTAATATAATTAATATAATATATATATTATATATAATATAATTATATAATATAATTTATATAATTAATATAATAATATATAATTAATATAATAGAATATAATATATATTATATATTATTATATAATATAATTTAATTTATAATTTTATTTAATATAATTTCATTTTATAAACTAAAATTCAGCTGCAACCCCCGAGGCAGGGATAAAGCAATGAATTTGAAAAAAAACCTAACAGAGCTATAGGATGAAGTATGAAAAAAACAATTTAATATCTAATGTATTGTAAGTGGTAACTGAATCATACATTTAGACAAAAGCATTATTTCATCTTGGATTATGGAAAACATTTTCTGTGTCCCATAAAGATGCCTAATAAACTCTGGTATACAAATGTAATCAATATTAAAATTGAAGTATGATGAGTAAAACTCATAAAAATTAGTCTAATTTGCAGTGTTTATGTATATGTAGGGTGACCAGATGTCCGGATTTTTATAGGGACAGTCCTGATTTTTGAGTCTTTTTCTTATATAGGCTCCTATTACCCTCCATCCCCCCTCCCTGTTTTTCAAACTTGCTGTCTGGTCACCCTATATATGTTGTCAAAATGAGTTGACAGCTCTCAGCACATCTTCTGCTCATCCATTTTGTATCATCTCTTTTAGTTAAGAAGATAAGCCATGTAACAAGTGGTCACCTACATCACATTTAGTTTTTTGCCAGATATTTTAAAATGTGCTTAATATAAAAATAAATCTATCTTTAAAAACTATATATGAAAACCCACAAAAACCCTGTTATTTCTGAAATACCAACAAAAAAAAGCTCTTACATTAGCTCCTGCTGTTTTCTGTACTTTTGTGCAGCCGCCTCCTTGCTGCTGCTATTAATAACTGTGGTGGGAAAGAACTTTCTAAAAAAAAAATCTAAAATAGTTTGTATGGAATTTCTGTTGACTGTTCTCCCCTTCCCCCACTTCTCCTTTTATTAATCGCTTTTTCTCTCTTCAGGTCTCAAGTGTGGTCATTGTAATTTTGGATTTAAAGTCAGCAGAAATTTTAATGAACATGGATGTGAGCTTTGTCTGTGTAATATGTATGGCTCACTGAACCAATTCTGCAACCCTTTTACTGGGCAGTGCAATTGTAAAGAAGAAACCAAAGGGCTTCAGTGTGATACCTGCATGGACAACTTCTTTGGGCTGGATGCTACTGGCTGTAAGACTTGTGACTGTAATACCGCAGGATCACTTTCTGGAATGGTTTGCAATGCTACGACAGGGCAATGTGTATGTAAACCTAATATCGGAGGAAGACAGTGCAGTGAATGTTTGGATGGGTATTACAAAGTACAACAAAATAATTCCTTAGCCTGTCTGCCATGTAATTGTGATAATGCAGGTACAGTAAATAGCTCTCTGTTGTGTGACAAATCAACAGGACAGTGTCCTTGCAAAGCTGGTGTAACTGGGCTTCAGTGCAATCAGTGTGTGCCTCATACGTACAATTTTACCATTAGCAACCTTCTCGGCTGCCAGATTTGTGACTGTGACTCCTTGGGGACATTAGCAGGAACAGTTTGTGACCAGCTTAGTGGACAGTGTGTATGCCTGCCTAATCGTCAAGGAAGAAGGTGTAACCAGTGTGAACCAGGTAAGGAAATTGGAAGAAAATTGCTTGTTACACTCTGCAGTATTTCAGAATCAGAACTGTCTTTTCCTTAATTAAACGGATCCTTTCTGATAGGGCTTTAGCCCTGATTCTCCTCCAATGTATACAAATTTGTTTTGCATACTTGTATGTCTCCATAGACATAAATGAAATTACTCCTGATTTGACTGGTGATTTCTTATAAGAATTACAGCAAATGGGGGTCTTGAGAAGAGAACAGAAAAGTTGTTTCCTCAAAGATCAGTTCAGAAGGGTCTTCCATGCATGAGTGGTTAATATAGAGGAAGTTGTGGAGACATTCGTAGGAACAGCTTAGGAAGGTCGGCCAAACAAATTGTCCTATAAGTGCATGTGATTGTACCATCATGTTGGGGATATACAGGTTCTCACAAGAGCTAAACAAGGACTGGCCTTATAAGCAGCTGAAAATGCAATTGGTACATCTCAGTGTGTTGAAACAATTAAGGAATTGTATTCTACATTACTGTAAATGTAGTTTATATCCAAATTCATGATAGTGGGTAGCACTATAATTATCTTTTTATTAATTTTTAGAAAACAAGTGAACATAATGAGACCCCATGTATTATTAACCTAATCTGTGTTAAAGAGAGAGATTTAGTTCAAGTTAAATTTATAGGCAGTTTGTTAAAGTAGCAGTGCACATTAGAAAGTACATTAGAGCCCCATTGGTTTTAATATGCCATTCAATAACTTGAACATAGGTTAAAAATGCAGCTTAACCTCCATTAGTATTTTTATATTAAATTATTTTAGGTATGTATACTAATAAATATAGCACTATTGTGTGTTTTTCCATTCCTTCCCCAGTTCTATCTGACCTGCTGACACTCTACAGCAGGCACTTAATCAGAGGCTAGGTGGGGGAGTGATGTCAAGGCTTCCTGAGCCAGTGACCCACCCTTGTCCTTGAACAGTGAAGGAAAGGGTTTATGTAGATCTGTAATGGTTAAAAATGCCTAATTGATAGGAAGAACAGATTAGCATGTGAAATAACTTACATGGCACACGAGGGAATATTTTCACATACTTGTTCTTTTCTTAAAAAAAATCTTGTTATAAGAAAGTAATTTGTCTTGTTTCACTAAGAAGTATATAGAAATGTGTCAGCGATTAGCATTGAGTTTACTGCTTTATAAATGAGTTTGATTCCTTAACATTGTAAGGGCTCTGTCCTGTACTCATTGTATTAAATAGGAGTTCTGTGTTGACTTCAGTGAGAACTGGTTTGAACCCTAATAATATCACCTAGCCTAGGTCTTATATAGCGCTTCTCATCAGTAGATCTCAAAACACTTTACAAAGTGAGCCAATATCATATCCCCATTTTATAGATGGGGAAACTGAGTCACAGAGTGGTGAAATAACTTACCCCAGGTCACCTAGCAGGCCAGTGGTAGACCTGGGAATAAAACTCAGCCGAACCAGAATCCCAGACCAGTGCACTGTTTGCTGGACCACATGATGGATGCTGATATCAGAGTACATTCAAAGGAGGGAGTAGAAATTAGGATGATGTACAATAGTAACTTGAAAAAGATCTTTCAGGTGTCAGTACTAGATTATCACTGTTATAATAATGAGGGGATTTTTAAGGTGTGTAGTAATGTGGGGCAGGAGGAGGGTAAGAAAGAAGGATGGAATACATACCAGTGGATGAATCACTTTGGATGATTGAACTTAATCTTGCAGTTTCTAGATCAGCTATTAAAAAAACCCCAGAGAAACCAAATCTGCTAATACAACATACTAGCCCTGTATTTAATAATTATAACACAATGAGAATTATAACACAATGAGAAACATAATAAGAATACCCAGCTCTAAAGAGTATGCATTCTTTAAAATATTATATGTTTTTTAAAACTGATCTGATGATAATAGTGGTCTTAAATTATGGATCTACAGAGCAATTTAATCAGTTTCAAATAATCTAACCATGTCCTTTGGCTTTGCCTTAGGCCAAAGACAACAAAATATACTGCAAGCATATCCATAGCCATCACTGACTAATTAAAAGCACGTAATTAATTAGGGAAAAATGGCACCCATAAAAATAAATTAAGGGTACGTTAGATTGATGGGACAATGCACCTATTTTAACTCAGTTTCCTGAATAAATTTACTCTGTGATTTATAGCATAAACTCAAGTTGTTTAAGTGTTCTCATTTCCCAGTGTATTTACTTACAATAAATTCAAGTAAGAGACCTAAAATTAGCCACAGAAAGATAGATATTTGCACTCTAACTTTTAAAAAATCTCTCACTTTGATGTGATTCAAAATGTCAACACATCCTCGTGCCTTTTCACTCCTTGGAGAAAGGAGATCAATTATAGTTCATGGAGGAAGGGGAGAACTGGGGAACCTCAGGTCTCCTGGTTTATTGTTGATTTATAAAGAATAGTTTTCTTGCATAGATTCTCATTTTTGAAGGGAAAAATATTGAAATTAAATATAACTTGAGAGAGGTACTGTTCGCTCCGTTATTTTAATTAGTGGTGTATGAAAAGCAGGAACAACCCTTTTAAAAGAAAACCCCTTTTTACTTCACACGTGAATTTAATGCCTATGAGAGGCAGTGGATTTATATTGCTGAAGAATTAAAGCCTCTAGCCACAAAACAGGTACAGTAGTATATGCCCTGGACCTGTCTTACCCACTATGTATATGCCCTGTCAGCACACTTCCCTGCCACCCTAACCTGGTTGGGCAACCTCTCCACAACCATTCAGGCCTTAGAACCTGTGCTGAGCAGAGGCCTTGCAACAGGCAGGCATGTTGGAGTCTTGCTGACCAGAGACCACAACTTTCATAATAAATATAATAACATAATAAATAACATAACAACAGAATAAAAGATGTTCTTATGAGAGAGTCTGCTCAGTTGAGATTCATTACAATACTTTAGACTTCTTCATTTATCTGTTTCTGTCCTTTATTACTTGTAAATTTTATGCTAATTCACTAGTGGATAAGGATCTCTCTTTTTCTAGATTGCACTAGGGTCTGCCTACTATTAATGTTTAGTACTCTCTCAGCAGATGATAAATTATAGACCTACCGAGGTGCGCTGACCTTTGCATGAGGTCTAGAGTTAAACTTGTTTCCTATCTTCCAGCTGTGCTCTTGTAGTTGAGTTGTTCATTGTGCTCGAGAGTGACATTGCTGGGAAATGGCTTCCTCTGTTTATGTACAGGACAGGTACTATACTGTACACGCAACTGCAGTATGAGATAATACATGCTGCCTCACTAATAACTTCAAGATATTCAGTCTCTGTGATGGCTGAGTTCTGGGCCTCTCTGGAATAAAGTGCCAACAGTATGGCTGTTTTATGATGTGAATGTGTGTTAACTGGAGACTGATATCACTTGACTGTCCACTTGAGATTTATCTCACTGAGGACCAGAAGCTAAACTTGAAAAAAGTCTTGAGCAGTAAAATTCTAATGTTTTCAATTTGTTTAGTTCTTTTGCTATTTGGATATGAGCTTGCAGCACAATACTGCTGCAAAGAAAGACAATACCACCCTGGGGGTGTATATATAAAGGTATTGCTTGTAAGACAAAGGAAATAATGCCTTGGTTAGATAGCACATTACAATGCAATTTTGGGCCCTTCATTATAGAACAGAACATAAGAAAGTTAGAGAGCGAGTTCATGGACAACTAAAAAAGATTCAGCAACTGAAGAGCATGACTAAAAAGAGAAGCTTACTGAACTTTATATAATCAGGGAGGAAAAGTGACTAAGAGGTCTATGAGAATGCTGCAAGAGTGTATGAGAGGAGGGGAAAATTCATCTCAGTCATTGTGAGTCACACCGTAAGGAATAATGGAAAAATGTTGACAGAGGGATGCACCCTCCCACCCAAACATTCTATTTCTGTAAAGCACTTTGAGATGTATGGGTGAAAAGTGCTATCTAAGAGTTAGGGGGTATTATTATATTAGAACTGGCTTTATTTAATATATTTATGAATGGGGTGAGGGGTAAACAGTGCGGTGACATACAATTAACGTAGATATGTCAGGACTAGACAAGAACTCCAGGAAGACACCATAAAGCAAGGAGAATGGACAACACAATAGATGAAATTTGTTGATGACAAGTGCCAGGTAATGCATATTGGAAGAAATAATTTGAACCACTCATACACACTACTGTACTAGATTCTAAATTAGCTATTGTTACTCAGGGGAAAAAAGCCAGGGCTACTTAAATGGGAATCTCTGCTAAATGCACAGGGGGGCAACCCACCCCCTGCTAAAATAACGTTAGCGTGAATAAGAAAGGAGAGAGGAAATAATGTTATGCTCATAAGAAGCACATAGGATCTTTTTAGGGGAAAAGGCAATATGCCACATTTATCGACGATACAATTAGCTTATGCATTCAATCACATACATACACTATCCTGCCAGTCGATGTTGTAGTTACAAGTCCAGAATTGAGATCCATCTAGTGGCCATCTAGGCTGATCACAGGTAGCTAGGACCCGGGTTATGTCAGTCTCAACATGATGCTCTGGGGAAATATTGGCAGGACGAACCCAAAGTTCTTCTTCGAGTGCTTGCTCATATGCATTCCAGTTAGGTGTGCACGCGCCACGTGCACGGCTGCCAGAAGATTTTTCCCTTAGCAACAGGCTGGGTCAGCTAGGGAGCCCCCTGGAGTGGCACCGTTATGGTGCCTCATATATACCCCTGCCGACCCGGCCCCGCCCTCAGTTCCTTCTTACCGCCCGTGACGGTTGCAGGAACTGCGGAGCTCAGTCTTCTGTCCTCCATTTCCCTTTAATTCTCTGTGTTTCTAACGTTGTTCTGTACATAGTTTGTAGTTCTTAGTTTGTTAACTTTTGTTAGATAGTAGTACTAGTTAGTTGGTGGGGGAGTTCTCCCTCCTGCTGGAGCCGGGGCACTTATGCCCAAGGATCCAGGCTTTAAGCCTTTGTTCTCTGTGTGGGAAGCCTATGCCAGTGGGCGACCCACAAGAAACGTGCCTCAAGTGCCTGGGCGAAGCTCACGAAGCTGTCAGGTGTAAGATCTGTAGGAGCTTCCAGCCGCATACCAAGAAGAAGAGAGACTTTTGCCTGAAGCAACTCCTAATGGAAGCGACCCTGGCCTCAACACCATCTGTGTCCGGCTCCTCGGAGAAGAGCATCCCTTCATCGGCGCCGGCCCCACGAACCTCTGTGGCACTGAAGCTAGCACCCCGGCACTGGTCTCATTCACTGATGCACAGGAAGAAGAAGCCAATGGTGCCTCCAACCTGTACAGCCGCCCTGGCATCTGTAGAGCAGCGTCCCATGAGGGAGCGCTCCGGGAAACTTCCACTGGTCCCGTCAAGTCCGGTGTGCCTGGACTTGCCGCCCAGGGCTCCGGTGCAGCAGCGCTTGCCCTCGACACCGGAGACCTTTGCCGCTGCCCGGGATCACATTGCGCTCACCGAGCTGCCGCCAGCCCAGCCCCTACAAATCCAGTCTCGGGGAAAACCGGCTCTTCTGCAGCCTACGGCACCATTACCGGTGCGCGCCAGCTCGATCCGACCCGTTCCGGATTTTGGCGCCGCTCCGGGTCTCGGCGCCGATCATCATCTTGGCGCAGATCTCCATCCCGGCACCAGTCAAGATCCCGGCACCAGTCAAGATTCCGGAACCGGTCGAGATCCCAGCACCGGTCAAGATCCCGGCGCTGATTGGAGTCCTGGCACCGATTGGAGTCCCGGCACTGCTCTCCATCTCGGCACCAGTCGTAGTCTTGGCGCCGGTCGACGTCCCAGTACCATTTGCCATCCCGGTGCCAGTCATCCTCTCGACATTGGTCGAGATCCAGAGACTGTTTCTTGGCTCGACGTGAGGGTCAATCGAGTCTCTGCCAATACCCTGCATCGCCCCGGCACTGAAGCCATTACAGGTCCCAGTCCCGGCACCACTCCCCATCTCCCTCCAGTCGCCACCCCTTTTCAAGCTTGGCGCCTCCGTGGCCCTCCCAGTCTGCCACCGCTTCACCCGACCCAGCGAAGGACTGGGGATTGGAGCACCCTCAGGCAATGGAAGGCCATTGGGCCGACCAGCCCCTCCAACAGCCTCAGGATCCTGCACAGTGGCCTTTCTGGACCCCCTGGGCATACCACCAAACCCAAGGGGCTCTGTCTGAGATCTCGGGTGCGTCAGACTCCAGGGTGCCCAAGGCCACCATTAGCCGCCCCCCGTCTAGTGGGGCAGATCTCTCAGCCGCCGGCATCATGGCCCCAGCCGCTGCCCCACCTCCCCGAGCCCTTCCTCCATATGAGGCCCTGCAGGTCAGTGAGCAAGGGGCCTCCTTGTCATCTTCCCCAGATGAAGCAGTGACGGACACATCCGTCAGCAACCCCCTGCCCATAGACCTGTCGGCACATCAGGCCCTTTTAACAAGAGTGGCCAGGGGTCTGAACCTTCCGGCATAGGAGGTCATAGAGATCGAGGACCCTGTGGTAGACGTCCTATCCACAGATGGCCCAAGCAGGGTGGCTCTGCCAGTCATCAAAACCATCCAGAAATCGATGGCCACAATCTGGAAGACCCCAGCCTCTGTCCCGCCGACCGCTAAGGGGGTGGAGAGACGATTTGTGTCTGCTAAGGATTATGAATATTTGTTTACCCATCCCCAGCCTTGCTCCCTGGTTGTCGACTCCGTCAACCAGAAGGAGCGCAACGGTCAACAAGCCCCGGCCTCCAAATCCAAGGAGGCTAAGCATATGGACCTCTTTGGAAGGAAGGTCTATTCTGCAGAGGGTCTCCAGCTCAGGGTGGCCAACCAACAGGCCCTTCTGAGCAGGCACACGTACAAAGCGTGGAGCTTCATGCAGAAGTTTCAGAGCATCGTGCCTCCTGAATCTAAGCAGGAGTTTGATGCTTTTATCGATGAGGACAAAAAGGTGGCCAAGACTGCGCTGCAGGCAGCTCTCGATTCAGCCAATTCAGCAGCTAGAACAGTGGCATCCGGGATCGCTATGAGGCGCATTGCCTGGTTACAGGCTTCTAATCTTCCCCCTGAGGTGCAATACACCATACAGGACCTATCCTTTGAAGGCTCCGGCCTCTTTTCCCAGACTACGGACTCATGCTTGCAGTCCCTCAAAGACTCCCAGGTCATCCGATGTACTCTGGGTATGCACACCCCTGTGACCCAGAGGAGACCGTTCAGGCCCCAGCCCAGACACTTTTATCCTCCGCCACGCCTATCTCAGGATGCTTTTAGAAGGCAGAGGCGGGGAGGCCGTAGATGCTCCTCCACCCGGCGCTCGGGCCAGTCACCATCGACTCAAAAGCCCCCCCAGGGCTCTAAGCCCGGCTTTTGAAGGTGCACCCGGGGACAGTGTACCAGCTGCCCTACCGGATCCTCCTTTCAAGGACCGTCTGTCCCACTTCCTTCATGCCTGGTCCGCCATCACCTCAGACCAGTGGGTCTTGCACACGGTGGCAGTGGTATATTCGCTTCAGTTTTCCTCCCCGCTCCCCGTCGCTCTTCAGGGACCCCTCTCACGAGCAACTCCTTGTTCAGGAAATTCAATCGCTCCTGTCTCTGGGGGCCGTCGAGCCTGTCCCAGAGCAGTTCAGGGGAAGAGGGTTCTATTCCCACTATTTCCTCATACCCAGGGCAAAAGGGGGTCTCCAGACCATCCTGGACCTGCGTGGACTCAACAAACACCTGGTCAAGTCCAAGTTCCGTATGGTCTCCTTGGGTACTATCATTCCCTCACTGGATCCAGGGGACTGGTATGCTGCCTTCGATATGAAGGACGCTTACTTCCATATAGCCATAAAGCCATCCCACAGACGTTTCCTCCACTTCGTGGTAGCCGGCAAGCATTATCAGTTCGCGGTCCTACCCTTTGGCCTCTCCACGGCTCGCAGGGTGTTCACCAAGTGCATGGCAGTGGTCACGGCATTCCTCAGACATTGCCAGGTCCACCTCTACCCTTACCTCGACAACTGGTTAGTGAGGGGCAGCTCCCAGGAGCAGTTACTCTCCCACGTCCAGCTAACTCTCAACAGGTTCACCCAGCTCGGAATCCTCCTCAACAAGGAGAAGTCGGCCCTGGAACCTACCCAGAGGCTGGAATTCATAGGAGCCCTGCTAGACTCCACAGTGGCAAAAGTGTCCCTCCCACTATCTCGCTTCTGATCTATTCAGTCAGCGGTTCGCAGTCTATGCGCCTTCCCAACTTCCACGGCCCGATCGTTCCTCAGCTTGCTGGGGCACATGGCAGCTTGCACGTACGTCACCAAACACGCAAGGTTACATTTGCTCCCGCTCCAGTCATGGTTAGCATCGGTTTATAGACCGAACGTGGACAGCCTAACTACCCTCCTCACCATCCCAAACTTGACCCTCGACGCCCTCACCTGGTGGACAAATCAAGCGCTTGTTTGCGAGGGCGTCCCCTTTCTCCCGCCCCGGCCAGCAATGTCCCTGGTTACAGACGCGTCAGATCTGGGATGGGGAGCCCATCTCGGACAACTGAGGACCCAAGGTCGGTGGTCAGCAGCCGACCTTTGTCTGCACATCAATGTCCGGGAACTGCGGGCGGTCCGCCTCGCATGTCAGGCCTTCAGAAACACATTATCAGGCCAATGTGTTGCAGTGCTAACAGACAACACTACAGCTCTCTTTTACATCAACAAGCAAGGGGGAGCCCGCTCGAACCTGCTCTGCAAGGAAGCAATTCTACTGTGGGAATTCTCTATAGCCCACTCAATTCACCCCGTGGCCTCGTTCCTCCTGGGCGTTCACAACATGCTGGCGGACCACCTCAGCAGGTCTTTCCTCTCCCACGGGTGGTCCATTCGCCCGGATGTCATTCGGTCGATCTTCCTAAAGTGGGGGTTTCCCCAGATCGACCTCTTCGCCACTCCCCAAAACAGGAAGTGCCTCCAGTTCTGCTGCTTCCGGGGCAGCTCCCCGGGCTCCCTGACAGACACTTTTCTCCTTCCATGGACAGGGCAACTCCTCTACACTTTTCCCACGATCCCACTGCTGCACAAGGTGCTCATCAAAGTGAAGCGAGACAAGTCACACATCATCCTCATAGCCCCAGCGTGGCCCAGGCAGTGCTGGTACGCGTCCCTTCTCCAGCTATCGGTGGTACCACCCGTCCCCCTGCCGCTTTGGCCGGACCTCATACCACAGGACCACGGCTGCCTACTCCACTCGGACCTTCCGTCCCTACATCTATTGGCGTGGCTCCTGCGTGGTTAAGGGGTTCGGAGCTCCTGTGCTCAGTGGAGGTGCAAAATGTGCTCTTGGGTAGCAGAAAGCCGTCTACCCGAGCCACTTACTGTGCAAAGTGGGCTCATTTCTCCCCGTGGTGCGAACAGAGCAACACTGCCCCTGGAGAGGCCAGTATACCTGCCATCTTGGACTATCTTCTCTCCCTCAAGCAGCAAGGCCTCTCCACTTCCTCCATCTGAGTCCATTTAGCAGGCATATCGGCTTTTCACCCGGGAACCACTGGCCGTTCGGTCTTCTCCAACCCCATGGTCTATAGGTTCCTCAAGGGACTGGACAGATTGTACCCACAGGTTAAACACCCAGTCCCCTCGTGGGACCTGAATCTGGTCCTCTTCCGTCTCATGTTGCCCCCATTCGAGCCCCTCGCCACTTGCTCCTTGTTATACCTCTCTTGGAAAGTGGCCTTTCTCGTGGCTTTCACCTCGGCCTGTAGAGTCTCTGAAATCCGAGCTCTCACATCGGAACCCCCCTATACGGTCTTCCACAAGGATAAGGTTCAGCTATGCCCCCATCCCACCTTCCTCCCTAAGGTGGTGTCCCCCTTCCACATAAACCAGGACATTTTTCTCCCAGTCTTTTACCCAAAGCCCCACACCTCCCATAGGGAACAACAATTGCACACGCTCGATGTTTGCAGAGTTCTTGCATTTTATTTAGAGCGTACAAAACCCTTTAGGAAGTCAACACAATTCTTTGTTGCCATAGCAGATCGGATGAAAGGGCAGCTGATCTCAGCACAGCGCCTCTCCTCCCGGATACCTGCTTGTATCCGTACCTGCTATGAGCTAGCAGGGAAATCCACAGAGCAGATAACTGCGCACTCCATGAGGGCGCAAGCCGCCTCAGCGGCCTTCCAGGAACGGGTTCCGATCCAGGACATCTGCAGGGCAGCCACCTGGTTCTCCATCCATACCTTCACCGCACACTATGCCATTGTCCAGCAGTCCAGGGACGATGCAGCGTTTGGCTTGGCGGTCCTCCACTCAGCGGTTGGTCGACCCGACCCCTCCTCCTAGGTAGGCCAGCAGTCACCTAACTGGAATGCATATGAGCAAACACTCGAAGAAGAAAAACGGGTTACTTACCTGTAAGTGTAGTTCTTTGAGATGTGTTGCTCATATCCATTCCTAACCCACCCTCCTTCCCCACTGTCGGATCAGCCAGCAAGAAGGAACTAAGGGGGCGGGGTCGGCAGGGGTATGTATGCGGCACCATAACGGCGCCACTCCAGGGGGCTCCCTAGCTAACCCGGCCCGTTGCTAAGGGAAAAATCTTCCGGAAACCGTGCACGTGACACGTGCACACCTAACTGGAATAGATATGAGCAACACATCTCGAAGAACAACAGTTACAGGTAAGTAACCTATTTTTTCATGGCAAGGCACCCTGTTTATATAGTGATTTTTTTTTTAATTTGGACCAATGTGTTTTGCACCACCATGCTATAATTAATTGTTGTTTTTAATTTTTTTTATTTTTCTTATTTTTTAAATTTTTTAGGGAATTACCTCATGCTGGTTTTGATCACAGCTATCTTGTCCCCTTTGGTAGGTGCCTGTCTTATTTTTAGAGTTGTTAATACGCCCTTTTTTGACATTTTAATAGGGGTATATTGTAATCTTCTGACGCCCTTGCATCTGTCCTCGATTCCTCCCTAGAACATTTCACCCGGTAATGGCCTTTATACTTTTTTTCTAACACACACACATTCCTCATTCACACACAAAACAGAACTGATTTACACAGAATATCTGAACAGGAACATCAAATTGGAATGCAAGAGAAAAACAATCATTGCATTCTTTTACTTATTTTAAAATGCTAAACCTACAACCAAGTCTGTTACTGCCTTGAAATCAGCTCAGACACAGATTCTGGCTCATGCATCTCTATCAAAGGCCCATTTGGCCATTCCTTTCTGCTTTCTAAGATTTAGTAGGAATAAGAGTTTCTGAGATGGGTGATGAAAATGATTAGAGAGCTGGATAGATTTTCATATAAGGAAATACTGATAAGAGGACATTGTAGAAGTATACCATGTAATGAGCAAGAAAGTGAGTGTCAACCCGATCTTCTGTATATCCTTTTCCATGATTTAAGAACAAGGTGATGGGTGACAAAACTGAAAGCAACCATTTCAAAACAGAGAAAAGAAAACTTTTTATACAAAAACTAATCAACCTGTTGAACTCATTGTCTGACTATACTGAAAGAAGGACAGGAGAGCTGCAACTTTATTAAGAACATAAGAAATAAGAAAGGCCGTACTGGGTCAGACCAAAGGCTCAACAGGACCCTGACCAAGCCAGTCAGCTTCGGGGGCCGGGGCATGGTGGGAGTATGGCAGGGTGCTCCCTCTCAGGCCAGCTGTATGCTCTGGCGATTGAGCCCTTCCTCTGTCTACTCTGCCGGAGGTTGATGGGGTTGGTGCTTCGGGAGCCAGAGCTGCGGCTGTTCTGCAAGACCCCACCCTCGGCCTCCCTGCTCCCTCGCCCCAAGCTGGCTGCACACCCTGCAGCCTGTTCAGTTTTGAACCGTGCCTAGAGACCATCTGTACATGCTCGTGCTCCACACACTGCACTTCTTCACCCTTGTGTCCAGCCCCAACACCAAGTGGCGGGACTATCTTCTACCTAAAGAGGGTGAGAAGCCCCGGTGGGCCAGCATTATTCTACCTTGGTACCACGGCCCGCTGGGGACATTGGTTGGTAGCTCCTTCTTGGAACCTTGAGCACGGGAGTGCACCTGGCGTGGTTCACCCCCGTACTCAAGGCCTGCCCCTTTTGCAGCATGAGAGAGAACCTGGTGCGTGCCTACCTTAAATTTACCAGGTTGTAGCCCCTATTCCGGCTCCTCCAGAACCTCTTGTTGAGGTTCTGGCTGCACTTCTCCCTGCTCTTGTTCCTCTATGCATACCCCATCCGTGGCCCCACAAAGTCGCGAGACCGCCTTGTCAACCTCCTCCTGGCCCTGGCTAAAGTTTCCATCTACAACACTAGGAGGAGGATGTTGGATGAGGGGGTGCTCTGCGACTGTGGGGCCTGTTTCCATTCCTCCCTCACACATGTGAGCAGAGTTCCACTGGGCACTGTCCACTGGCTCCATTGATACCTTTGAGGACCAGTGGGCGCTGTCCAGGCTTCTCTGCTTGGTGTCTCCATCCGGTACCCTCATTTTAGACCTAAGAGCTTCACTCCAGTCCCCGTTTTTCATTAGTTGTCCCCCATAATCAGTTGGCCCCTAGGTCCAGTGGTCCCTCCTGCTAGGTTGGGGGAGGGGCCTTTAGAAGTGGGCGCCAGGTTTTTCCAGTGAGACCAATCATATGAGTCCCCAACTGCCTCCCCACTCCATTCGGTCCTTTAACTAACACCTTTTTAAGTCCTTTTCAAGCTGTTTATCTGATCATTGTATAACTTTCCTTTGGACATCCACCGTACACTTAGGCCATATGTCACAGCTTATTATTTATCTCCCTTCATGCCATGCATAAACAAAGCCTTTCCTGAACCCACTATGGGGAAGGCAAAAAAATCCCAACTGCACCCAGGCCTTTTTTGCAGCAGTTTTCCTCTTCCACTCCCCCCCTCTGCCATAAACCACTTTTCCCTTCATTTGGCCAGCCAGCCAGCCACGTACACCCTGCTTAAAGGTGCAGTCATTGCCACAAAGTGCAGAGGTTAGTAGAAGTAAAAAAAATAAAAGTATTTATTTATATGGATAATAGGAACATTGACCACACAATGTTAGACAGGGTGGGTTTCTTAAGGTATGTTAGCCCTCGTGTTTTGGGGCATAAACCAGCCACTTACCTAGTAGGTTTTAGAAAGGAATTTCTCCAGTGAGGATATCTATTTCTTTTAAATAACTATATGGAGATATACCTATCTCATAGAACTAGAAAGACCTTGAAAGGTCATTGAGTCCAGTCCCCTGCCTACACTAGCAGGACCAAGTACTGTCCCCTGACAGATTTTTTGCCCCAGATCCCTAAATGGCCCCACTCAAGGCTTGAACTCTCAACTGTGGGTTTACCAGGCCAATGCTCAAACCACTGAACTATCCATCTCCGCTTTTTCTTGCATTTCCTTTGGAAGTGACTGGTACTGGTATTATCAGAGACTGGATCCTGGACTAGATGAACCCCAGCTCTGATCTTGCATGGCATTATATGCATGTTCCTGCAGTTTGTGTTACATTCATTAGTACCTCCCATGCAGTGGGATCTTTGCTTCCCCTACTGCCTGATACCTGTGGCACTGTTGTCCTGTTTTTTCTCCTGCTCTGCCTAAAGAAGATGATTTGCGGGGTTCAGAACAGAAAATCAGAGTTAGCAAGCAGAGACTAGAGAACAGCTTCAGATAATGCCATTGAATGGGCTTAGACACCCTCCTTCACAAAATGACTGCATTTTGTGCAACACTGCAAACTGTAGGTGTTGGGATGTGTATATGGACTAGGGTTTGTTAGGCGGTAACAGGTATATTATTAAATTGATAAATATGAATGCACAAAATGTTATTCTGTTTGTATTGCTTTTTCTGCAAGTTTGTTAAGATGTGTATTTGTTCACCAACTTGTCTTTGCTAGGTTTTTACATCTCTCCATACCATGCATCTGGCTGCTTGCCTTGTTTATGCCACATAACTGGTTCAGTGAATCAGGTCTGTAATAGTCTAACTGGCCAATGTGTTTGCCAAGATGCTTCCGTAACTGGACAGAGATGTGATCGCTGCAGAGAACTTTATTTTGGATTTGATTCTGATTCAGGGAGGTAAGTATTTGTTATGTTTCTTTGTTTTTATAAATACAGTTTATTTCAAATTTCTTCTTTATATTTCCTTACACCAACTAACTTAAAAATCTTTAGTAACAATAAAAAGGCCATCTATTCAAAACAGTCTTCCACTGAAATTTATACACGTGTCCAGATTTACACAGAACCCATTCCCAAATTTTGCCATTGACGTCAGTGGAAGCATAATTAAAACCTTATACACTATATTTCATGTTTATAATGGTTTGAGGATTGTCTTATTACTGTTATATGTCTGAAATAATCAACGATTCAGGTATTTGGTGTGGTTCTTGGAAAAAATTTACACACCATTCGTATCAAAAATTAACACTGGGAAAATTTCAGTGAAAAAGAAATTTCACTGGAGAAGGGTGGCAAATATTAGATGTCACCATATTTTCTATTAACAGTAACAGAAAATGTAAAATTTGCAGAGAATGGATTCATCTAATGACAGATTTTCCCATTTCCAAAATCTGTAGTCCCAGAGGAGTGAATTCTCTCTATCAGCCCTCTAATTTTGTGGTTCAGGGAAAATTTTGAATCTAATGTATCCTAGAGCCTTTATGTACGCTAAAATAATGTGAATATACTTCCTTGAATGTCTGAGGTACATCAGTAGGTGATGTATTGTTATTCTGTCTATTGCTCTATCTTTCTCTTGCAGCTTCTTCTCTTGCTTGTCTAATCCCCACAATCTCAATTTCCTTTTCATATGTTGTCCAATAAGATTTCACAGGCACTCGTATTATCACATTTTCCTGCAGACCATATGACTGTAAAGTATTTTGCTACATTTAATATTTATATTTTTTTAAAAAAAGACTTAAAGTGATATGACATCCCCATACTAATCTTGAGTGAAAAAGGGAATAAATATATCCTGACCCTAGAATATGAGTGTAAATGGCTTCCTGAGTGCACTTGACATTGCAGATTTTTTCACTTTAACTTTTATATTATTGTCGTCATCAGGCAGGGGATTTTTTTAGTGTTGCAGGTCATAGAGGTATCTGTTAATGGCAGTCTTGTAATCTGTAAGAATGGGGATTTTCTGTTTTACTTTCTGTCACTCTTGACGGTAAGAGATAAAAATAATGTAATATTAAGTTTCCTTCTAAATTCATCTTCCTTATTCTTTAGTTTGAAATAGGATTTGACTTTGAGTTCCAAACAGGATGTGAAAAGAGTCACAATTTCTGTCTGGTAAGCAATGCCTTTTGCTTAGAGATGGGCTTAAACCACAGAATTCATATCTGAATCCATATCCCAAAGAACTTAGTCTGAGAATGTTTGGATCCCAGAGTTTTGGTTACTGCTATTCTAAAGATAGGTGCTTTCTTACAGACATGGGACTTGAATCCAGACTGAGTTTTAACACTCCACTTCTTTTTTTTGCTTCCATAAATTGTCAGTCAATTATACGTTAGGCAAAAGACAATGTATGCTGTTGACTTGTGCCACCAATGGGTAAGCTTCGGTTCTGTTCTCCTCAGATTCTGATACCACACTCCCCATGGTAATATATGTGTGCCTTGCAATAATGCATTAAGCAAAAACTCTCACATTTGTTTGGCTTAATGTTTGGTAATATCCTCTTGGCTATTTATAATTATACAGTTCTGTTGGTAACGGTGACAGGGTTAGACAATGCCAGTGTCATAGTCATGACCAGGAATATGGATTTAATCTCCCATTGATGCAGACTTTTGTTATCTGACTTTATCAGAAATCCATTTAAGATTCTTCTTGCTCTTATGCCCACAAACCCTCTATTTTACTGCACAATAACGAACTCCAGCATTGGGCTTTTTGGTAATTTACAGTGGAATCCTTGTCCTTTGTTTGGCGTAAAGGAACCAGGCAGGCTACTGGGGCTAGCATCCATGTAATGGAAATATTGTGGGGGCTCCACTTCTGTATAAACTGCTGCATGCCCGGGGGGAGATGCGTGGGACAAGGAGTGGGACCCAGTGGGGCTGGAATGGTCTGAGATTAGGCAGGAAACCCAGGGACCCTATTTTCCAACCTGGAGCTGGTTGGTCCCCCAGTCCATGTCTCAGTACTATCCCTTCTCACACACTTCTTCACAGGGAGCATCTCCCAGCCCATCATGCGTAGAGCCAAAGTAATCAGGTTTTAAATGGAGAATGTAAAGAAAAGGATGTACAGAATTCTCCCATACCAAGCTTAGACCAAAAGAGACCAGTAGACCAAAAGAGTTTGTGGACCTATCAGCTATGCCTCAGACTCCCATAATCCCTGAACAGGCCTATGGAGGGAGTCACCATAGAGCCTGGCTTTGTAGTGCCTGGGAGATCTGGATCCTCCTGTGTAGTAGTTCCATGATGGTTCCACTGGAAGTCGGGCGATGTTGTTCCTCCTCTTCGGAAGGATTTCTCTGTTAAAAATGATTACTTGTTTTCATTCAGTTTTTGCAAATTTTAAGACTTCTTTTAAAAAGGAGTGATTTACCATGTTTTGCAAATTCAACACTGTCCCTTTCTAGCAATTTTGGGATTACAAAACCAGTCAAGCAAAGAATACTAGCCACTCATAATCTAAACATCAGAGCTATGTTGATTTCTGCCATTTTTCTATTGCTATTATGTGATATGCAGAGACAGAGTCATGAGGCCTTAAAATTCCAAAAACCTTGCAGGAACATGGAGTATTATTCAGTGGAATTCAGCTTGCAAAGCAGAAAATTCCCTGCAGGATCGGAGGAGTTTTAGACTCCGGTATATTACAGTGATTCAAACAGAACACCTAATGGTCATGAACATTGGTAGAGATTAGATAAGCCTTACTTCTGCATTGTTTATTATAATGAACTGGTCAATGAACATTACAAATTGTTTATCTCTCTATATATATATCTTGACAGATTACTGTTTATGAAATCCACTTAGCAAGTGAGGTTTTCCCATAAGGATGAAAAATTAAGATTTTAAACAGATTGCTGGAGAGGCTTTAACTGCACCTAGAGAGTCAATGTAATAAAGGTTTCTCTATATTAATATTACAAACACCATTTATCTTTGCAAAATCAATATTGCAATTCATCTTGGCTTGGTATTTCTCTTTCCATGTTTTAAGTCTTTTTTCTTTGATTATGTGTAATTCTGTTTTAATAAATGTGAAATATGTTTGATTTAAAATGTCTTGGGAAGGTAGCGTTTAAAAAATAACACAAGCTTCTAATTTATTTTATTAACAGTTGTGAAGAATGTTGAAAATATTGCTTGTATGGCCGGAAAGTTTCAAGGAATGTTTGTTTATTTACCATAAAAGTCCTTAGTGGCATAAAAATATTGACTTCACAAATGTATGGTAAACTTTTAAAATAATAAAATGTATTGATTTCACTCTAATCCTGGAAACACACGTGAGTAGTCCCATTAAAGTCAATAGGATAACTTGTACATTAGTGTTTGCAGGATCGGGGCCTATGTTAATAAAAATGGAGGCAAATATTTCTATATGTTGGCTAGAAGACAAAAGAAGTACTTTAAGGTAAAAACAAAACAAATACACACCCCAGACAGCTGTAAGGCACTGTAAATATACTGTATCTAAGCTAATTTGATTGTTTCGTGAGTGAATGATAATGAAGACTGAAATACTCAGGGGACCTTATTCATGACAGGCCCAGTAATATACAGTAGTGCTAAGAGAAGTCTCTCATTATTTATGTACTGGGACACTTGCATTAAAACTCCCCACAAACTATACACTCTAAATAGCAGTATGTAATGAAATTATGAAATAAATAAAATAGAATTATTTGCCTGTCAGTGCACTATCGTCTTTTTTATCTCAATTAAACCATTTTCTTCAGTCATGACATTTAAATAGTCTCAATAAAACCTCAATTTGAAGGGGGATTTGGATGCTCTGTCTATAGATGAAAGGACTTAATACAGTTTGAAAAAATTGCCCTTTTCTCTTGACTATAAAAGAGAGCAAACTACAGTATCGTGGCTTCCAGGAGAAAATGTATTTTATTTATTCCCAAAGGGATATTAGTCCATAAAACAAATTTGCAGCTTATTTTTCAGCTTTAGCTTTTATCAGCCTTTTTAAG
Source organism: Dermatemys mawii (assembly GCA_007922305.1). Classification (NCBI taxonomy): domain Eukaryota; kingdom Metazoa; phylum Chordata; order Testudines; family Dermatemydidae; genus Dermatemys; species Dermatemys mawii. The sequence continues at coordinate 13,050,170 of ML677362.1, forward strand.
GGTGTTGAATGATTACTCAGGAGATCACACAGCAAGAGTTGCAGTAGAGTAAAGGAACTCTAATAAACAGAGCTCTGCGATGGGCAAAAAATGTATGTGAATACTTCTTTTAAACTTGTTTAAAAATCTGTCACATTTAATGTCTATTTCACTGATTACTGACCTGGATCTTAGTACTCCAATGTGAAAAAAGTTTTTTTTTTCCTTTGCTTTTATCATCCTAAAGTGTAGATGAATTCAGCATTATTTGACCTACAGGTGTGTCTGAGAGAGGGAATAAAAAAAAGAAGTGGAAATACGGGGCAGAATCTTTAATATGATGCATTCACTTTATATTGCACCACCAGTGAGATCTGCCCACACAGCCAGTGTAACCAGTCATGGGACAATCAGCTTAAGTGTAGGAAACCTTCCCAGGCTAGCATAGGTGTCCTACCAGAACAAAGGAAACATAACTGAATCTTCCATATATCCTTCAAGTCCTTGACTGTTGTTTAATTGTCCTCTTGTGACTGTTGGCACTTGGTGTAATTTAGAGGTGTCTTCAGGCTGCTCTCATTTATGTCAGAGGATAAGACCATTGCACAGCCAGCTCAGGTTAAGGTCATTGCAAACAGTTTCACAATACTTTTGTGGCTCCCTTTCCTGATTTGTACTGTATGGTAATGAATTACAGACAGGGATTTAGCCCATGGTTTTTTAAACATTTGGTCCGTCTATTGAGGTATAAATGTGAGATTAGAAAATTAGAGCAGAAAAGTTAATTGTGGTTTATTTGTTGTTATTAAACTCTACGGTGAGGTGGGTGGCATGACTGAGAGAATTGACAAGGTTGTTCACTCAAAGACAAACCATTGTCTGTTACATAGATAAGTCCATTATTGAGAATCACACACCTTATATTTTTAACTGATTTTGGTAGCAATGATATTATACACTGCCACTCGGGAAAAATATATATCAATTGCAAAAACCCTTGTTTAGCAGGGTTTTCAAATATATTCTGTGGAGAAGAGCAAATTCCATTTTTAATTATGGTCCATGAGCCAGCATATAGATTTAGGATCAAATATTTCAATCCACTGACGATATTTCACTGATGTCAATGAGAGGTTTCCACAAAGTATGAAGGTTAGTATGTGGACCTTTGTGTAGTAGTTAAACTTTTAATTATTATCATTTAAGTGCCTGATTGTCAATTTCAGTATCACATAGTGGGGAAAATGTGCTTCCCATTATGCCCAGTGGTATTTCTGACCCTTCTCTTCCTACTCTATCCTCCTTTCTGTTTTTCTCCTTTATCTCAGTCTTTGGCTCTTTCCTCTTTTTTTTTTATTCTACATTTGCATCCTTATTGATTGCCTCTGTGGGCAAGAAACCTTTTTCTTTGTTGAAAGCTTAGATTCTTCAGGATCTGAATTTATGCTGAAGATCTCTCATACATAAAGCAGGCCAAATAAATATACTAACTTCAGTTGCACTATTTTTGGGAGTAAAGAATATTTTGTGTGAATAGAGATTATAGGACTGGACCAGTAATAGCTTTATTAATCAATACTGTTATGCCCTCTGTGTATTGATTAATTCTATATTAACTGTGTTTTTAAATCTAAGACATTTCCTTTATCCAACTTAGCATAAATTTCATCTAATTCTCAGATTTCAAATGCTTATTTTAAGTATTTATTAAAACAGTATGAAGTAGATGACTTGCAATTTTCAAGCTGCATTTTATTTTTTTATATAGATCCGAGTATTTACATTTTTTTATCACACCTCTGTCCACTAAGCTGTTTAATTATCATTCTGAATTATGTAAGACAAAAGAAGCCACTAAATGAAACCCTACTGTGTTTAACTGAAGTGTTAATGTGCTTTGATTACTTTCTTGGTTTGTTTTTGTTTATAGATGTCAGCATTGCAATTGTCATCCTTCAGGAGTCATTAATGGGACTTGTCATCCTGTTACTGGACAATGTGTTTGTAAACAATTTGTAACTGGCTTGAAATGTGACAACTGTGTTCCCAATGCTAGTAATTTGGATGTCCACAACCTATTTGGCTGTAGTAAAAGTAAGTGGATTTGGTCTTAAAAGCATGCCTTTCAGATTAATGGCTTTTAGTGTTAAATTAGTTCTATAATACTAAAAGTGTGTTTTTTCATATTTCAAGATCCTATTTTTCTTCTTCTTTATAGCTATCTTAGGAGATCCTTCTGGAAAGATTTAATTAGAGTACTTCATAGAGCTCTGTGCCACACACACAGTTTAAACTCAAGTTGCTGACCCCCTCAGCCCCCATTGGCTTCAGGATCAGGCTCATAGTGAAACTTTGCTTGCCAGCTTCTGGGGCCTCCATCAATTAATGTGAGAGACAATGGGTAGGTCTTCACTACCTGCTGGATTGGTGGGTAGCTATCGATCTTTTAGCGATCGATTTCTCGTGTCTCATTAAGACACAAGAAATCAATTGCTAGTGGCACCCCCATCGACTCCGTAACTCCAGCCTGCTGCGAGGCACAAGCCGGAGTCGACGAGGAGCGCACCGCTGACCGCCGCCGCTGACCGAGGACGGCAGGTAAGTCGGCTGAAGATACGCCGACATCAGCTACGTGATTCACATAGCTGAAGTTCGTATCTTCAGTCGATCCTGCCCCCGAAGTGAAGACCAGCCCAATGTAACACATCATGACAGATCATCATAAACTTACTTGTGTAGAATGGACTAAAGTTATGTTGACTATTGAGTGAGACATTGAAAAGAAACACATTGCCACTGAGCACCTGCACTGTGGCAACTGCAATGAGTCTGAAGTACAGGGATGGCAAGGCATCAGCCTTTGTATGATTCCTAATTAGTCAAAATGATCCTCTCAAATTGTGTTTTTCTGTAGCTTACCTCAATGCGGGCATACGTTGGGTACTTGGCTATAGTAACAATTGCATTATTGACACCAATGGTCAAGCTGCACCACTGGGAAATTTTAAGAAAAAAGTCTAGTATAGAAAAGGATTACAATTTTCAAAAACTCTTAAGTGATTTGGGCTCTTAAAACACTTTTGAAAATGGGGACTAAGTGTCACTGAAAATCAGTAGGACTTATGCTCATTGCTGAACATTTTTTATCATATGGCTATGTGTTTTGGGACATTGCTTCTGCAACGTATCTGTTTATCTAGTTTGCGTAAGCATTTACATCATGTTCAGCACCATTGTATCTGTGTGATAGATCTTCTGTGTATATGCACACATGGAAAGGACGTTCACAAACACACAAAACTTTCACTTCGTTTGCAGTTTGTGTTTGGGTCCTGTATCAGTTTAAATAGTATATCCTTGAAGAACATATACATGTAGAACATGTACTATAAATGGGCCTGAACCAGAAAGATGTATTTATTTCCAGACATGAATTTCTCAAATTTGAAAGTATTCAGAGTCAGGGTTTTGGTTTAGACCCATCTCTAGAACACGTAGTACTTCTCCATTGTCCTGATAGTTTGATTTGGTTTTGGAATTTCACTTTTAAGTATATAGTGCTTCATTTGAATTTATAATAATAATACTTAGCATTTTTATGTGCTTTTCATCTTTAACTGATCAACTAATTTGCATCACTGTATACATTTTATAAAGGTCAATGGCAATTCTGCTATAAAATGTTAAATGCATAGATTAATATAGATTTTAATTAGAAAATGTGGGAAAACTTGAACAGCATTCTGAATACTAGCTGGAGTCTTTCTGGACATAATTTATGTAGGAGTTGTAATCTTCTCCTTTCAGGTATTCTTGCCAGTAGTTTCTAATTGTTGTCACCAGTTTTGGGACTTTGCCCCTCTAGATTAATGCCTAGTTTTGTAAATGCTATTCTATACCGGCTCAGTCTTGTGCAAATTTAGGGATCTATGGCAAGGCAATGAATTCACACTCATTAATCAGAACCATATAAAAATGGTATGTCTAGCTGTTCAGCACTTTCAGTGCAATGAATGTTCCAAAATGGAAATTCTGTATTTTAAGTGGTACATCATTTGTGATTACACCTCATTGTAATTTAACATTTTACTGACAGCTATCATATTGATAAGAGCACCACCCACATAAATCTGTGTTAGCAGAAACAAATGTAAGGCGCTACCAGTGTCCAAAAAACATTCTACTAGAGGGAGACTTATTTTATATTTTTGAGCCAAAAGTATACCAGATGCTTCATTCTCTTTGCCCCCGTACCCCCAAGTCAAATTAAACCAATCAATTAACAACAACAGAAAGGCATGTTTCTTGCCCCAAAGTGCTTATAGTCTAACTATAAACCAGGATACAACAAAGAGTAACAAACCAGGGCAAGAGAGAATCCAGGTTAACCTAATAAATTCATGTGGTTAGTCAGTTGGATAGTGCATGTCTTGATAGTGTAACAATATAGCTACATTGTGGGGGAAACTGTCAAAGGTGCCTCAACAATTTGGGAGCGTAAGTCCTTCTGACTTTCAGTTGGACTCCTGCTCTGAAACTCTTTAGGTGCTCTTGACAATTGCTCCCTCTAATCCTTGTTGGACCTAAAAGCTAGAATAGTGCCAAAGCAGGATACCCCTTCCAAGAAAAAGATGCAGAATTTTGCAATTTCCACACACCTGAAGAACACTAACAATATTTTCTGTGTTATTTCTGCAGTTAGCTCATGTTTTCGTTGTGTGTTGAGGACTCTTGTCAGGGCTGGCCTTACCATGAGGCGAACGAAGGCAGCCACCTCACGTGCCAGAGTGTTTGTGGAGGGCTCCACTAGGACCCAGAGTGTAGAAAATTGTGTCAGCTGCTGGTGCATATGTATTCTCTCTGCTCTAGATGCACAGAGATGGTGGAGTGCTGTGCTGGAGGAAGAGGGCACAAGAGACATAACAGGCAGGCAGGAGAAAAGGTGAGAGGGAATAACAGAAAGCAGCAGGAGCTGCAGGGAGAGAGAGGAGGAGGAGCCTCTTATGTACCTCTCTAGCACCCCCAGGAGCCTGGATTCATTAACACCAGCTTCTCCGGGAGCTTCCTGTTGCCTGCTGCTTCCCTGAACCCACCTGAGGATAACAGACCATCAGCTGAAGTAGTAGGAGCTAGTTAGGCCATTAAGATGCTGATATCTTCCCTCGCTCAGGCCCCACTACCAGCCTGCTTGTTTATCCCTTTCAACTGAGTGTTGAGAGTCACTATAGCTGGCACAGAACAGCAGTCATGAGTGAAAGAAGAAAACACCCCTCTGGGGCAGTATTCAGAAAAAGAAGCTTTTCTATCTAAGCAGGAAGGAGCTCTCCTGAGATGAATAGACACAAATGTTCATGGAGAGCCTTCTGGCCCTAGTGAGGCTGTGAGTGGTGAGGAGATGCCTGATCTTCCAGTTAGTCAGAGTGCAGGTGACTTGGCAGCTACTGCAGCATCCATATCTCCATCTCAAATCTGGCATGCTATAAGAAGGCAGCAAATCACCAGAGAGTGTTCCATAGGTCGAAAGAGCTTGAGATGACTAAAGTTAAAGGCCGCCATAGAAGATCAGCATCAAGAGAAGATCAGAGTCTCTTTACTGGCAAAATGTTCTGGAAAGACTCATTTCCATTGTGAGAGTGCTTGCTACCCAAAACCTAGCACTGCGTGGCACTTCAGATCAGCTGTATGTGCCAAACAATGGAAACTTCCTTAAAATTGTGGAGCTAATGGCTGAGTTTGATGCTGTACTCCAGGAGCATCTAAGAAGAGTCACCACCCAAGAAATGTACACACAGCACTATCTTGGAAAAAACAATTCAAAATGAGATCATACGGTTACTGGCTACAAAGGTCAAACAGAAGATTGTAGCAGATCTGAAGTCAGCAAGATATTACTCTGTTATTCTGGACTGTACACCTGACATCAGCCATACAGAACAAATGACTTTAATGGTGCATTTTGTAACAACAACAGAACCTAGTGAAAATGTCCCTGCAATGGTGACTGTCAGAGAGCATTTTCTAGAATTTATTGACATTGATGATACTACAGGAGCTGGTATGACAAATGTGCTTCTTAAAAAGTTGGAAGATATAGGAATTGTGATAGCTGACATAAGAGGTCAGGGTTATGATAATGGTGCCAACATGAGAGAAAAGAAGAGAGGAGTACAGACGTGCACAAATAAGATGACCACCCTCCTTCCAAACTCTTTTGTTGCTCTTCACATACTTCTAACACTTCCTGTTAACATTTTTGCACAAGTCATTTTAAAATGGGGCAGGTAGCAGAGCAGTACCGTGAGAGGAGTAGAATGGGAAGAAGGCAGAATTGAGACCTTTCAAAGTTTTGGCCCAAGCGAGGAAGCATGGGGGCATCATTTGAACTCCCCGCCTCAGGTTCCAAAATGTTGTGGGCCAGCCCTGACTCTTGTGATTTTCATGGTGCCATCATTCTTGACGAGTCTTATTTGTGGAAGTTGAGTCCTCATATTAAAAAACCCCTGATCTGGCGAAGGATATGTATATATATATATATATATATATATCTCCTTCCAGAGAGAATTGGACATATTCAGCAAACCGCTATATAGGATGATGACACAACTAGAGGCCAAAAGTCCATGAAATGCCACACGTTTTGAATTGTCATGTGGTTCCCACAATGTGCTCTTTGGCCCATAGAATAGGGAAGATATTAACCTCCACACCCAGAATGGTTCTATATTCATGAAGCTTTCCCTATAGATATTAGTCCTCAAAGTTGGCTACGTGCAGAAAAGTGGCAAGCACACTCCCCCTCTGTACTGGAAACGGGGAGTGCCAATGTAGGAATATTGCCTCATGGAGCACTCCTTAGGGCACTGCAGCAGTGCACCACCCCAAGGCTGCCAGAGGCTTAGTTGTACAACATGGCCTTATGTGTTCTAGCTTATACATTATATCTATTTTATCAAAAGTGTTAATTAATTTAAGAATATTTTCCTGAGCGACACCATCGCCACCACTCAGAAAGGACTGTGGCCATTCATTTGGATCACAGAAAGAAAACTGAGGGAATTTTGCTCTTCGATAATAAATCAAGACCTAAATATGCCTTGCACTAAGGCAACTGGTTATCCAGCATCATACTGTGCTGTAAAGAGGATTTTACCTAGAACATGGGCCTTGTCTTGTGCTCCTCAGGCCTGTTTGTTGATACTAGTGTAATTCAGGAGTAAATCCACAGAAGTGTATGTAGTTAATATTGGTGTAAAACTTGAGTAAGGGAGATCAGAATCAAGCCCAGTGGCATCAGGATTGGTTTCTTGCAGCCTTCTGATAGACAGAGGTAATATTTTTTCTCTTCTGCTTTGTTAGATGAAGTTATGTGGTCATTGAGATAAGCTGAATGGAAACAAACCTTCTGAAAATGCAACAGATGATTAGATTGCAAAGTTTAAATTAATAATGTACACAGAGAAATATGATACATCTTTTGATAAGTTTGTAAAAAAAAGAAACAAAGAAAAAGGGGCTTTTAAAAAAATGTAGTAATACTGATGTTTAACTTTGTGTTTTTCTAAATGTATTTAGATTGCTGTTTTGAAGTACAAATTTTGTTTTATGAAGTTACATAAAAAGTTTTGTTGCAGAGTAGTTCTGATGCATTAGCTTCATTTGTTAATGTTCTGTTGACCATATGTCCATGTGACATTGTTTTTTGTGTCAGAACAACCTTTATCCTAAAGATTTCACTTCTATTTATTTGTATGTTTATTGATGAGCTCTGTTTTAAAAATGTTCTTTTTAAAAAATTGTTCTTAGCTCCAGCCCAGCAACCTCCACCCAGAGGAGAAATTCTAAATTCTTCTGTTATCTATCTTTCATGGAACCCCCCTGATTCTCCAAATTCGAACTGGCTTACTTATGGACTATATAGAGATGAGACTGAAATTTATACAACGGAAGACCACTATCCTTTTAGTGAGTGTTAATGAAGACAGCAGTGTTTAGCATATATTTTTTTCCGATTGTTAACTCAGGTTCCTGTTATTTGTTCTATAAGGTTTTTCAGTATTCAGTTTTTCCTAGCCATGCTGCTCGATGTCTTTGGAAAGAAACATCTGATTAAATTTTCAAAAATGATTACTGAATTTGAGTGCCTCAGTTGTTCAGTGCCTAATCTGAGACCTGTTAAAAATGCTTGAGCCATATAGTCCCTCATTATTTTTAATTCTGATATATTACATTTAAATACTTATACTTCGTTACATTGTGTACCTTACATAAAGACAGTGTAATACAACTGAACACAGTAAATCAAAAGTGAAAGTATGTTAAGTGTATATAAGGGACTCAGTGAATGTGGTGAGAAGAATAGAAATGACCTCAAAGTTGAAGAATCGTATGATAGATTTTCATTTGCTTCATATTCTAGCAAAAAGCAAAAACTTAGACAAGTAAAGTCCATATATTTTGTTCATGTTCATAGTGTCGTACGATATAATTTGTTTTAAGAACAGAGTGCAAGATGAAGACACTATTTCATTATTGCACTGATCTATTTAAGGAGCTGCTTTAAAAATGTTAAATATTCACTACTTGGATAATCAGACATTGATATACTCCTATTTAACAAAACCATTATTTTCTATTTGCTTAAAAAAAAATTACATTTCTGACATTTCCTGGCACTCACTCTAATTAATGATGTGAAAATCATCTGCATGGCATTTGAACAGTAAGAACAATTTGTTAATGTTGTCAGAAATTTGTATTCTAATAATATTCTGATGTTTATTACTTATTATTTCTTAGAGTAAGTGTGTGTGTGTTGGGGAAAGGGGGCATCTATAGTACACACAGGAAATGCCACTTAAGTGCAACTGAGTGAATACAAATCTTATTACTAAATGAGAGTTTGAAATTACAGTTGTGGAAGCATTGAACTTTTCAAGGAAAATTAACAATAGTCTTCTAACGTGGCCTGATGATTTGGCTGATAGAATTGCAGAGTACCTCATTAGAGTGATTTTTTTAAAAAAACCCCTCTGCTAGCTTTGCTGTTAGAAGCTGGGAACACTCAGATCACAATCTCCATCTTAAAGATAAAACAGAATGCTTGCTATAAACTATGGAATAATAGTAAAATCTATTTAAGATTGCATATCATAGTTCATTGGACTTAACCATGTAGAAATATAAAGGGGAAGGGAAAGACTCTTTCTGTTTTTTTCTTCCAAAGAAAGTGAAAACAGGAAGCGAGCATCATCAAGATGCAGATGAAGCATACATGAATAAAAGTCCTGTGCTTGGTTCTCCACTCTTCTTTCACCTTTCTCCCCCTCCTCTGATACCCTCAGGTTGGGAAGACTTCTTGATAGCTAAATATTTTAAATGTTTGGAATAGAAACTTTGATTTATACCTACAATTAGCCAAGTATCTGATTTTAATGTATTTTGCATTTAATACTTAATCTTTTCCTATGTGGATACTGTGGCCTTTCAAAACTTTCATAGAAAGCAACAAATTCAAGACCAGTTTCTAGGTGTTTGAAACATGGAACATAATTTTCTTCTTATGTTCGTTTTAGGAACTCAGAGTTTCAGTGACACGACTTTGTTCCCTTATATCTTCTATTCCTATTACCTCGAGGTCAGCAATGTTCATGGCTCTGCAAGGAGTGTGGCAGTGATGTACAGAACAAAATCAGGGACACCTAAAGGAAACCTATGTTTAAATATAGTTTTACCTGTTGGCCCACACACTATTTCCTTTAACTGGACAACCCCATCAAATGACTCTGGGCCTATAGAAAAATATATTTTGACATGTACTTATGCAGTTGATCTTCAGCCTTGTGGCCAGTATGAAGGTTTAGAAACCTCTACAATTTTTTGGAATCTGGTTCCGTTTACAAAGTACATTTTTGGTGTTCGAGGATGTACTAGTGGAGGCTGTTTGCAGAGCCTGCCAGTGACAATAATTACTGCACAGGCCCCTCCGGAAGGGCAACACTCTCCTGTGATACAAAACATCAGCGCTACAGAGCTCACTCTAAAATGGTCTCCACCTACAAAACCAAATGGTAAGTCTTAATATGTTTAATTTCTTAAACTGAGATTCAGCAATGAAAAAGTAGCATTTTATCTCAATCTGTTCATGTTTTCCAGGTCAGTGGGACACAGGCATTGGACAAAACAAATTGGTTAAACTATCTCTTCATATTATCTGTTGTCTGATACTATGGTGGGGTCTCTTAGAGTCAAGTCTTGATTCCATTGGAGTGCAAAATTCCAAGTGACTGCAATGGGACCAGGATTTACCACTTAGTGACATCTGCCTCAACAAGAATGATGTTTACCGTGGCGGGTTGGATCACAGAAACCCCCTTGGGGCTGCCAACTGATGTGCCAAAACTATTCCTGTCCCTGCTTTCCTGCCCTGGCAGCTTGGGACTCCAGAAATCCTGCCTGGTTTGAGTCAGACTCGCTAGCCTGCTCCAAACCCAGATGCAGGTCTGAACCACGTCCCTCAACAGCTGTAGGCTTATCTGGAAACAGGTTAAGAAGTGTTCCTGCCTTTAGCACTCAGATGCTCAACTCCCAATGGGGTCCAAACCCTAAATAAATCTGTTTTACCTGTATAAAGCTTATACAGGGTAAACTCAAAGATTGTTCGCCCTCTATAACACTGATAGAGAGATATGCACAGCTGTTTGCCCCTCACAGGTACCAATAGGTACTCCAGATTAATTAATAAGTAAAAAGTGATTTTATTAAATATAGAAAGGATTTAAGTGGTTCCAAGTAGTAACAGACAGAACACCAGCTTTTGTAAGGAAGACACCTTGATGCACTCCATTCTGCTGTTTACCATTTTATCTTGCAGTCCATGGGCCAAATTTTTGTGGGACTCTTGTAAATTACACGAATAATGTTTGCATGGCAAACCTCACAGATACTTCAGGAAAGAGCAATTGTGTAGACAAAAGTGTTGCATTGATCTCAGTTTCCACTTTCTGTGAGGGACCCTATCTTCCTAATTTATCAAGAGTCAGGAAATTAGCCTACACCAGAAGGTTTCTGTATGCTTAGGGCTGCAATTATAACTACAGGCACTGCAATGTTAGCTCTTGTCAATACTAGCCTCTTGATCCTTACTGTATGTTGTTCACAGTTATATTTGGTGGTTGCCGCTCCCTGATCTATAAGCCTATGGTAGTTGATGCAATCAATGGCAACTCCTGGATTCCATTCTCATTTCTGTCAGCAGTTGCTGGGAGAAGAAGCACTTCATTTTGTTTGTCAAAAAACTCAGTGTTAGAGCAAATGAGTGGTAAGACTCACTGTCTGTTATAGTGCAAATAGGACACTACTAATTGGCCCACAAAGGCTGCTAGTAACTGCCTTTGGTAGAGCACAGCAGTGTTAGGGGCATGCATAGCAGGAACAAATCTTAAATGCTAATATCATATGCTTAGTATTTTCTAAAAATCGAAGATATTTTATGTTGAGGCAGGTAACAATTACTATATATGCAGTTTTTAATTTAACTTAATACTAGATAGTGTAACTCTTCTCTAAGAATGACACAGAAAATAACAAGGTCCCAATGTAATATAATTATCTGTAGCTTAAAATCACCATCACTTACGTGTACTTACAAGATGATGCAGCTGTGAACAATGCTATTTTATCTCCTTTGATGCCTGGTCAGATCTTTCCATCTTCCAAAAAGACAAAGGGACAGGTTGTTGTCCCCCCACCCTGCCCCTCAACCAGTTATGGGTATTTAGTTCCTTGAAGTCCATAAATTTGTCTCCAGATACTTATCCTCTCTGATGCTTACTAACTTCTGGCCGTGCTGATATTCCTGATTTCTCAGATGTCTCCCATAAAATGTTTACATTTTTCTGCTCTCTCAGGCCTCAGTTCAGCAAGGTACTGAAGTATATGCCTAACTTGAAGCATGTGAGGTTAATGGGCCTACTCATGTGCTCAAAATTACGCATGGACTTAGGTACAGCAGATTCCTTAAATCCAACACCTGTTTCCTGACTAATGAGATCTTGCCACTTAGTTATAGACCCTTTGATGGAAAATGGACAAAAAACAGTTTCCCATCACACCAGCTTATATATTTAACACTTGTTGCTTTGAAAATACTATTATGCTATACTACTATAGTATCCATGTAGGAACTCTCTAGAACAAGTTGAAATGTACTAATCTTTTATCCATCCTTAGAGAAAAAGCATAACAAATCAAATTATAACAGTTCAACCTAAGATTTTTTTCAAGTGCAAAAATTATATGGGTTGTAAAACCAAATGTTTAGTCAAATAACAATCACAACAAAAGTTGTGATAGAACAACAACAAATGTGGGGGAAAAATATCCCTAGCTAAGTGAACTTTTATAGCAATTAAAATTACACCTTTGCGTGCATTATATTTTCTATGGGCTCTATTGCTGTGTTATTAGTTTTTAAAATATTTTTGTGTTGATATTTTAATTGGATGCTGAACAACAATTTGCAATAAATTGTTACAGCATCAACTTGTTTACTCACTGTTATTTCTAGGTATAATCATAAGATATGAAATCTATATGAGAGGAGCATTACAATCAGATGGAAGTCGTATTACTCCTGAAAGCCGCATCTTCCAAAGCAGTGGATGGCTCAGTCCTCAGGCAGTTATGGAGTCTGCTAATGAAAATGCTTTAAAGCCACCTCAGACCAGCACCATAATTACTGATCTTGAGCCATTCACGGAGTATGAGTTTTGCGTTTTAGCGGTAAACATGGCTGGTAGCATATTTTCAGACTGGATATCAGGAAGAACTGGAGAAGGAGGTAAGTATTAGTTCATATTAACTAATTTTAATAAACCTAGAATGTATTTAAAAAAGAGAGCTTTTATGTTAAGTAAATAACCATATACGGCCAAATTCTGCTCATCTTACTTACCCAAAATTCACTTACATTTGCTGGGAATTTAGCATGAGTAAAATAACGGTAGAAGAAAAAATCGCAATCACATTGCAACAAACTTCTAAGACCATATGATAACAAAATCTTATTCTTAAGTTTGGTTTTCTGAATTTTACCTAGTTTCCCCCATCACTGTGTATATACCTTCTTCAAGCAAACACTCATTAACTCACTTTTTTCCTGAAAACCTGGGAGACTAGGTAGGGCTTGAGGTCAGCCTTGAAAGTCAGCAAACTCAGACTTTGTAGCACTTGCAATTTTGGGGGGGAAGAAATTAATGTGGATGCAATGAATATCATTTAAGTCCTTATTCAGGAAAGATGCTTAAGCATGAACTTTACTTTAAATACATGCTTACATTATTTCCTGAATCAGGGCCTTAGTTTGCATTTACAGATAGTTTTTTTCAAAAAAGCTCAGGTCCACATTTTCAAGAACTCAGCACTCACAAGTGGAACTAGATTTTTAAAAGAGCTCAGCTCTCATGTGCTAAATAAGGGCCAGGCACCTAAGTAGGGACCTGATTTTCAAAAGTACTCTGCACACAACAGCTGGCCTTGTGACACCTAAGGGCAATTTTCAAAAGAGTTCAGTATTCAACATACGGAGCAATTCTGATAATAAGGCCACTTATTTTCTTGCCTAAATTGGAGCTGAGCTGTTCTGAAAATTCTGGCTTTTCCTGCCTGATAGAGCTCAGATTTCAGCAATTAAATGTCTCATCAATATCAGTAAGGGTACGATTTAGTCAAGGGTATTTTTAGTAAAAGTCATAGACAGGTCAATAAACAAAAATTCACAGCTGTGATCTGTCTATGACTTATACCTGTGATTAAATCTTAGGAGTGCAGCACTTGGGGGAGCATAACGGGTCCTCTGCTGGGGTGGGGGGTGGCTGGGACCAGTGGCGCCAGCTGCCGGGGACCATGGCTGTTCTGGCCAGATAGGGACTGTTGCCCAGGGCCACTGGAACAGCGGCTGGTGTGGCTGTCACCGGGACTGCAGCAGCAGCGGCTGGCATGGTTGTTCCAAGGGCTATCTGAGCAGTTGACCCCAGAGCCAGATGCTTGGGAGGCCCTGGGGTCAGTCACACTGGCCTCTGCAGAAGTCACAGGGGTTGCAAAAAGTCATGGAATCTATGATTTCCACGACCTCCATGATAGACATGGAGCCCTACTCATTAGTAATGCCCACATTTGTTGGTGCCTCGAAAATCGTGTCCTCTGTTATTTGCTTCCACAAAATGGGAGGCTAGGCTGAAACCCCTTTAGAATTTCTTTCTGCTTGTCAGTTTTTAAATAGCATATATCACAAAAGTGCCAAGTTTTCTCTTGGGAAGAGGTCCATTAGTACATTGTTTGTACATAAGAGGCACTCTGAGTTGGGATTCTGTCGTTACAAAGTGAGAAGGTGGGGCTTTTACTGCAGTGCAGACATTGCTTTTACAGATTTTGTTACCCAAGACAGGAGCATTCCTCTATAAGAAGTGAGAGATGCATTAATTTCAAACCTGCCCAGCAAACACATTTGCTTTTAAGGTGATTAACCATTGAACAATCGTAGCTTTTATCATCCTTTCTCCAGATCACATGAAGATTTTGCATCTGAGACCTTTTCATCAATGTACTTCCTACCTATATCAGCCGAAAACGGTGTTTAGTAGCTAAGTGGTGGTTAGTACTTCTTTAAAAACATGTGCATTATAAAATCAAGGTTTTATTCTGCATAAGTGATTTTTTTTTGCCTTTTTATATAACATTTAAAATTCCATTTCGACCTGAAGATTAATTTTTTACAAGGTGCTTATTAAGGAATTGGATATGAAAAGACATTTTATTGTCTATAACAGATGGCATTTTACAAATACAGTTAGAAAACTTGCATGACACATGTTATTCATTTATTTTATGGTAAATTAGCACATTTGTTTTTAGCTCCTGTATTCATGCCATATCCATCAGTATTCCCTCTTTCACCGTATTCTCTCAATGTATCTTGGGAAAAGCCACAAGATAATGTAGCAAGAGGAGAAGTGATGGGATACAGCATCAACGTAATTACCACACAAAACATGTTGCCAGTATTTTCCCAGGTATTGTTGTTATCAATCTGTTTTCATTGTTTGCTAATATATCAATGTTATACAGAAGGGAAAAAAAAATAGTTTCAGCCTTGGTGTCTTCGCAAAATTTTTATTTGCCTATTTACTGTATGTTCTGCTTACCTAATTTCCTCACCTAGCAGTTTATGGCATGCTTTTCATTTTCTGTAATGTTGTGTGCATTGCTTAAATAGGTGTTCAACTGTACCTCTGAAGAGAGCTGTATTTCAGTGGTGCGTAAAGAGATGGCTAGATATGAAGAGCCCATTCAGGTGAATTGTGTAAATACCCTCAAGCTGCGCATATGTTAATTCTGTAAAAGCAGCATATATATGTGCCCTGAGGGCACCCAGCAATGTGTGCAATTCATGCACAGTCCCTCTATCCCCTTGCTAGTGTTGACATCTCTCTGTTTTATTGTAATCTTGGGGTTTTTTTTAAGCCTTCTCTTTTGGAGTCAGGTGAACATGCAAGAATTTCAGCCCCTCTCCCCTTTTTTTGGTGACCCTTGTGGTTTCTGGGAAAAGTTCGAAAATATGATCCCTAAAGGTTCAAAGGGCAATAAATAGAATGCAGGAGTAGTGGCTAAAAATCATGACATTTTAAAAAATGAATCTCATGATTTTGGGGTGTTATCTGATGATTTTTGAATTATTGGGGATGGCAATATTGCCTTACCCAGATGACTATTGTATCTTCAATTTCTCCTGCTCCTGAACTGTGCTAAAAGCAAGAATAATCTGTGTAGGGGGAGCATGTAAATTGGCCATTGTTGGAATATGCCACAGGTACAAACTTTCTACTTTTCCCAGGGGTGCTCCACGCCTGCTCTGTCATGAGGCCCCACGCCAATTCTGCCCCTTCCCCTAAAGCCCCACCCTCGTACTGCCCTGCCTCTTTCCAGTTCCACTCCTTCCCCTCCCCCAAGCGTGCTCTGCCCTCACTCTGACTCTTTCTGCCCCCCACTGCTCCCTCTCCTCCCCACCCCAGTGCCTGCTGCTGAACAGCTGATTGGCAGCGGGCAGGGCAGGAGATGCTGGGGTGGAAAGAGCTGATTCGAGGGTGGCTGGTGATTGCTGAGCCAGCCCTGGAACACCCACAGTGTCAGCACCTATGGAAAATTCCCAGTGACTTCTAGGCCCCATCCCAGAACATACCACTACAATTCCATTTGCAGAAATCCTACAGCACATGGAAACTTTGTGTGTGGAGCCACAAATGAGAATGAAAAATAGTTGTAATGGACTTTCCCTTGTCCCATGGCTTTTCTAGTGTCTGCGGAAGTGTGGGTTAGAATTCAGTCCATAGTTTATGGAGCACTTTGAGTAGCCTTCAGGATGAAAAGTCAGGGCCGTCCTTATCCATATGCAAAGTTATGCAGCTGTGGTACCCTGTGCAGCTGCAAGCTGCTTGCTCCAGCCTCTGCTCCAACTCTTCCACAGGACCCCTGCCTCTGCTCCACCCCACCCCACCTCTTCTCACTCCTGCTCTGCCCCGGCCCCGCCCCCACTCCCCTGAGCTCTGCAGCAGGGCCAGGCCTGCACTCACCAGTGGTGGGAAGTGCAGCGACCTGGCCCCAGCCGCACCGCCAGTGAGTGCTGGGGGATGGTTCCCCACTGCTGCCCAAGCCAGTGCCCCTCCCCACCTCACGGAGATCTGGGACACTCCGCCTCTTCCCTCCCTCCCTCCCCCCGCAGGGGGTCTGTGTAGGGCCCCAGAATAGCTATGAACAGTCCTGTGAAAAGTGCTATATAAATGTATGATTTGCACTGTTGCAATTTTTGCAATTTTATCACAACTGTCCCAATATTCTTTTTTCATGAAGTCCCAGTTCCTGGATTCATTTTACTGTGTGAGAATCTTAGCTTTTGTTTGGGGTTGACAGCATTGGATTTTTAATTTTAATTATTTTGGCAATAATATTGAACTAAAAATCTAAAGAGTGAGTGAAGAAGTGTTGCCTATTAGCTAGGGAGCAAGGGAATGGCAGTCAGCGCTCCTGCATTCTATTTCTGACACTGAAGTAAGTATATAATTTATGGTACTGTCTCTCTGCCTTCATTTGCTTATCTGTAAAATGGAGACACTACTGCTTACCTACCTTATGGGGCGTCATAAGTGTGAAGTAGCCTAGAATTATTGTTTGCCTGTAAGGGGGTTAAGCTAAAGGTAACCTGAGAGGTGGACAACTGACCAATGAGAAATTCCTCAGGAGACAAAGGATTTTAAGTTTCAGTTTCTCTCTGGGTCTCTCTCTGTTCACCTCTGCTATGGGATAAACACAGCTATGTCTTTCACTGTAACTATAGATTCTATCCAGTACTGTAGTCAGTAAGTTTACCTTCTTTTTATCACTTGGAGGGTTCTCAGTGGTGAGTTGTCCACCTCTCAGGTTACCTTTAGCTTAACCCCTTACAGGTAAACAATAATTCTAGGCTACTTCACACTTATGACATGGGGTTGTTGAAATTGTAAATTACTTATTTGTAAAGTGCTTCAGACCTCCTGGGTTTCAATTTTGTGAAACTTTACATTTCTAGAGAAACAAGTATCTGAAACACTTTAACTGAACAACAAAATCTTATTCAGGTTCACCTATCTCTAACTCTTGGGTATTTTACCTCAAAATTAAAGTAGTTTAAATATTTTGTTACTAATTCTTTGCCTATATAAATATTGACTGTTCCCATGAAAATGTGTGCCACTAACGTCACTTACTCTACAATGATTAGATGGATAGGCTTAGATTTCATCATTTAATGGTGACATCTTCGTCATCTATAATCGACAGTGTTTGTAGCGATACCAACACCACCACACAGCTTTACAAGGCAATAACTATGTCTCCTCATTTATCCATCCAGGAACTGGATTATTACCTCATAAAACAGTGTGATGGAAGTATTATCATTTAAATCCTAGCGTGTTGTTATTCACCAAAATAATCCTTTTCTACTAATGGGTCTTGGCAAACCTTTCCATGTCTAAATGCATGAATCTACAAATTCAGAGGCTAATTTCTTTTTAGTGATCATATCCTCTATTAACAGGAATGAAAACATTATTTAACTAAGTACCATCTTCCAATTGTTTGCCTTGCAGGTTGTGTATATAGCTGAAGCTCATGAGCTGTCCTATATAGTAACAGAATTAAAACCGTATACAATCTACAACTTCACTATTACTCTTTGCAATCGAATTGATTGTGTAACCAGTGAGCCAACCATGGGACAAACCTTAGCAGCTGGTAAGGAAATAATTTTATCCATGTACAAAGTTGACGCGGCTTTCTAATGAGTACCATTACAGATGATCATAGTTTGATGCACAGTGACAGGAATAGGTGTTGTATTAATATAAAGTGACTTGCTTAATTATAATTTGTTTACCTTGACAGTTTAAAAACAAAACAAAGTGTTTTCCATGCAGGTTTACAGTATACTCTAATGTGATAGGATTTATGTGCTTCTCTTTCAATTACAAGTCAGTTATTTAGTTATCCTATTCCTGTTTGTTTATATCGTGCCCATCCATAGTTCTTACACTGATTAGATCTGATAATAAATCAGTTGCTTCTTATACGTCTTCATGTGCCAGATTTTCAAATGAAGGCATGCAGAAGTGTATACTCTTTTGTAAATGCTTGGCTTTACACATAAGTGGGGGGTTGCATTCTTTTTTTATGAAGTGGACTTGCAAACTTTGACTAACTTGTGTGTGGCGAGTATTTGTGTACCTGTGCCAGGGACACACTGATGTTGATTCATATTTTGGGTCTGCCCATTTGAAAATATTCAGGTTATGAAGGTTCTCTGTTACAGAGCGACAGTACTATAAACATCAGTTCCAAATCTTTGGAGCACTTGCTGATGAAGTGCAGAGAGTTGGCTGGTCACATTGCTCTCTCCTCATTTCCAGCTGCAGCACTACACAAAAAAACAATTAAATACACTACAATACACAATACAATACACTACAAACACTACACAAAAAATCATTAAATAATTTCATGATATTACCATTTCCAGTTACACAACTGCTGTATGGGATCATGAATAGGAATGAGATGGTCCTTGCAGTCTTGAACAGTAGGAGAAGTGATCCATGAAATGAACTATCTATTGTGATGAGGTCCATAAAATGAAAAACCAAAAATTTGAGAACCCCTGCTATATAGAATATTTTGGGAACTTTTTAATGGGCCCTTCTTCCCTTCCATGGCTGCCTGGCTACTTGTTTTCAGTTATGGGGAAAATGTTTTGTTCTCTCACTGTTCAGACCTTCTGTTTGAATGGACAGAGATGGCTCTGAGATTGTCGCTCTTCTCTGTTTCTGGACTCCAGGAAGATTTCTTTGATCTCTTTATGCTACAGCCCCTTTAAAATTTTAACTTGACTGTCTTAAGAACCCATCCCATATAAACATGACTTTACTCCTTCACCATCATTCCTAATCATCTAATTGTCATTCCTGGAAAGGGGATTAGTGCCAACCTGGACAGCTCTTCACCATAGGAACCTCACTGTTCAAAGGGATTGCAAAGGCTAATAGCCCCAGAATCCAATATGACCTACATAGGACCCTTTGTTGTTATTACAAATTATCCAACCTTGTGTGTATATATTTATTCAGAGATTGAGAATGAATAGCTCAGTTAAGCTTGACAGCTTGTTTATGACTGTCTCCTCCTCAGTTGTGTTAATGCTTAGAAACCTATCACATTAAAGAAGACAGGAGAATACAAAACAGAGTAACAGACAGGTCTAGATTTATTAGACGTTTCACATTATAGCATTTTTCTATCCACTGTTTCCAGATCTTGAAAGTGACCGCTTTGAGAATTGGAGGGTTCAGTCTCATGTTGCATTTGCTTTGTTGAAACAGTACCACTGGTGTTGATTTTCCCCCAGATTTTATGCTCAGAAATTTTAAAATATCAGGGACAAAACACTTGGATTTTGCATGCCATTTCATCTTTCACCATTCAGATTTTTCGTAACTGTAGCAAATTGTTTGCAATCCTAAAGTTAAGTGTCCATGCTATTTCCATAACAGTTTTATATTTGCAACAGTTCCATCCTGGGAGAAAATATTTCTAAAAAAAAGTATTTAAAAATATGTTTATTTTTTAAAATAAAACCTCTGGTTTTGTAATCTTCAAGTTAATGTAAGAGGTAGAATAATGCTAGACAGACTTGGGGATGCCATTCCCATCAGTAGGAGGGATAGTGGATCAGATCCTGGTCAATGCATAGTCCTTGTTACACCTCTGAGTGGTTCAAAGGAGAATTAAAATTGCCTTGAAAGGGTAGGTGAGGATTCCCTGAGTGTGAAGGAATCTCAGTTTGGCAAAGAATCAGCAACACTGGCTCTGTGCCACACTCTGTTGGCCCCCTGGCAGAAAGAGCTTGCTGGAGGAGGTGTGGCCGAAGTATACTTCAGTGTAATGGTTCCTTATGGCTGTTACAATCCAGTGCAATTTAGAGTTGCCTTGAATTTTGTTTCAGCTTGTGGTAAAGCCGCATGCTGCTTCCAGCTTTACAACTACAGCTCCTATTGACTTTTGGGAACAGAATTTGGCCTATTATCTGGAATTGATATCAGAGCAGAAGGACCGCCCCCCCCCCCCCCAGTCTCTTTCTAAGTACAGTTTTATTTTCCAAGCATAGGCAAAACACAAAAAGAGTTCCTCAGTCCACCCTGGGGTACAGCTCTCAGGGAATTTTCCCTTTTGCCTCGTTATCCTTCCTTTTTCAGGACCCACAATAAGATTATTCCATGCTCTTTTAATGGAGCACTGCCTCTCAGAGCTTTCTCCTTGAAGGCCGTCTTTCCCCTGTAGGCTCCCAAGGGACTGGAGGCAGTGGTACTTGTGGCAGTCTCACTCAGGGAATTTCAGAGAGAGAGAGAGCTCAGAACCCAGAGCAATGAGAATAGCCAGAGCTCAGAAGAAGGAACAAATCTGGGATGAAAGCTTCAGGGAAGGGATGGTCCTGAAGCAGGAAGCAGTGGAGTCAGATCAGGTTGGTGAAAGCAGAAGGCAGTTGTTACCTGTGAACTTCCCCAGGACATAGTGCCATGGCCAGAGAGGGCAGAGGGAGATACCTTCTGGCTCTCTAAGATGGAGAGCTGAAGATTGAGAAATGATGTGGGGGATGAGCTTGCTGAAGTCTGGGTAAGGGCTGGAACAACATCTGGTAGGAAAACAGGGTGGAGACGCTCCCTAGCTCTACATTCTGAGATGGGGGCGTGAGAAGTGCTGGAGCTGTACTTAATGTGTTGATGTATTATTGGGACTTGAAAGAGTGAATGTATTGTTTGGTCTGTGCTGGCAAATCTGGATTGTGCTAATTAACCCTTCAAAAGGCTATTTATATGTGGAAAACTTGTGTGGAGTTACTGAAGGGTATGGAAAAAAGGGAAACTGAGGCAAAAGCACTGGTCCTGTTGTGCCCTGCTGTAGCACTAGGAAGGAGAAGCTTCACCACCTATTGTGAAGAATACAAGCAGGTGATTAGCCCATGGGAAAAAGAACTGTGAATGCCTGGAAGAGGGCACTCAAGGCAGGGGGCTGCTTGCACAGCCTCTCTGAAGTCACGAGGGGGCACCCAGGACAGTTACCCTTTGACACGGATCTTAAACTATTATTTTTTATTTTCAAAGGTGTTTTTTTTTTCTGTTTTGTGTTTAATTCAGACCATTACATTATGGATCAGATTCCCAGCAGATGTAACTGGCGTAGCTTCAAAGACTGGAGATATACAGGGGAGGAGCTGGTCACAAAAAAGAGGTTCAAAAATGTAGTTGCATAGAATACTAGGAATATTTGCATCACTTCCTGAATATTGAAATGAGTTCAGCGATGTTTGTTATTAAGGATTTCTACTTCATTTCAGGGGTGCTGGAACCATTTGTATAGCTGGGGTGCTGAGAGCCATTGCCTCAAACTGTAAACCCTGCATATAATGGAAACCAGGTCAAGCCAGTGGGTGTTGCAGCACCCCTAGAATCCCTAGTTCCAGCACCTATGATTCATTGTTGGAAGCACTTTACGGGCAATTCAGTGTCATTGTGTATTTAATGCAGATTTCTCAAAGACAAAACATTCAGGTGCTCAAAAGTTTTCTGTAAGGCACAGAGACATTTAGTTGTGTCTCTTTCTCCCCCCATCCTCCCATTCCTGGTTTGTGACATTTCAGCAGAATAGAATTAGCTGTGTGAGCACTATAACAGAACAGTAATTGCTTATCCTACAGATCTCAATATCAAATAGTCAGTGTGCCTTAAACAGCCTATACAGCTGTGTTTCATTATTGTGTGACTGAACTCACTTTTTGGCATTAAGTTCGTTTTTCATTTGTCCTTTTGTAAGATTTTTTTCAAACTGAAATTTAACATTTGTTTTTAAAAGAGACACCAAAACACACCCTTGTGATTGCTGCCATTCACCCCAGCACATTGTATTACTGCTCCTTTGCTTTTGATGGCAATTACAGGGTTCAGAAGCTAATTTGTAGGAGATATTCTTCCAACAGCAGCTGCATCTGGCTTCTTGGCAGACTCCTCAAGCAGTTGTATTGGTGGCTTTGGAGTTGCCTCTGGGTTTACTGGGGTAATGATGCTGATGGGCTATCTGGGCTGTCTTACGCGCCTGGATGCCATTTTATTTTTTGATTACCCTTTTAATCTAAGTAATTTTGTCCATTTTTATCCATTTATGAAGAAAGTCTGGTACAAACTGTTTTGGAGAGCTACATTCCATTTGTACTAGCAATGCATCACTTGCTTATGCCTGTCATAAATTGTTTTTCTGCACAATTCTAAGCAACAGTCTTAAAACAACCCATATCCCGTTATGCTGGTAATTAATCGTGCATTAACTTCTCTCTCTCTATTAAAAGTAAAATATGAAGGCTGTTTACTGCTGGTCTGAAAACACGCATTGTTTTGCATGCATGTACATAAGTCTTTTCATTGCGAATAGGACCCAAAGTGATTAAACAAGCTCTCTTAATATGTTAATTTATAATTTTAATTACAACAATCTTGTATATATAGTCATTAGTGAATACTAATATAAATATTTTTCTACCTTTTTATTCATAATGCATAAACCAATCATCCAGTTACTTCTCAGCAGTTGACTGTTTTTGTTTCATAATACAATCTTTGTTCTCAGTTATGAATGCATTTTGTTCATTCCTGTCTTGAGTAATCCCTCATTAAGCTAGTCACTTTCTGCTCCATGCTAAAAAGGAAAAATTATCATGCAAATGTGGCATGCCATATTAAAAAGCACATTACCAAATACTTTTGTTGCTGTCCTTCAATTAGTTTCCCTTCTTTGAATTTAATTTCATTTGTTGTTAAACTACTGACTTGATGTATGGACTCATGAATTTGAGGCTGCTGCCAAGAATGTGAAAGGAAAAAAAAATCAAATCCTCTTCAGAAGGCTGCAGAGGGAAAACTGAAATGAATTTGCTTCACCTTTGACAAGAACACTTAAACAGCATTCGAGTCGTCTGATGATTCGGCTTGGCTAATTATCCAATTATTTATTTCAAGAATAAAGGCACTGTTTTACAATTAGAGAACTGTAAATTAATCTAAGAAATTTGGTAATGACAGATGACTTAAGTAACTTTTGAGATAAACAGTATCTGCTCAAACTTGTCTCTCTGAGTGTTCTCAAGCTGTAGCTAGACTGCTCTTTGAGTCTTGGTAAAATAGTAGGAAGCCAAAAGTTGTTTGTTTGTCCTCCCAACATTACACGTCAGAAAGTTGTTCAAATTATTCTTTTGCCAGTGTGTCAAATATGCATGGTTTTTAAGGTATGTGTAAGTTGTATTTCTCTTGATTAAAAGCTTTTGGTTCAAAGCAATAGTTTTTAATTGCCTAATGATATAAGTCAGTTCTTAGAAAAGAACGGTGCATTTAGGAGTTCATTTGCAATATAACTGAAAAATTCATTGCATGGCAGTAAAACAATTTACTGTTAATTACAAGGAGAAGAATTTGCTGTACCATGCTCACAGATTGCCATGAATCATGCAGCACTCCTAGAGATTTATAACAGATGTGTAAGTGGGATGAATTAGCAGGGTTTAATAACAGAGACACAAATCATGCAGACTTCAAGGAGCTTTAATTGATATACTAGAATGTGACGGGCATGAATCACTCAGCCATTCAACAGCACTGTAACATATGGTCAGCTCAATATGCTGCATCTTAAATCGGTTGGTAAGTCGTTGGTTGTCCCATATGGTGGAAGCAATATATTTTTCATTATTTTTTTTTAAAAAACTGTATTTTACATCTATTTTAAAGATATGATTATAATACATGTTATTAAATGGTCTCCTGATACCCATTATGGATGTTTTCTTCTTTGTTTTTATATTAAAATTTCTTAAAAATAAAATCCTAAAAAGATTCTTCTGAAAAAGTCTAAAATGGTTGTCAGAAGCCATAAGTACTATTGCTTCATTCATTTACTATTGACACATTTGATACTGCTTGAAGTGCATATGGAAGCAGTGCTGGTACCAGGAATGCTCTAGCAATTGCAGGGTCCTGTGAATCAAATAATCCATACCAATAATGAAACTGATAGCTGTCTGGCTTTGCATATAGTTTTACATAGGCAAAATCTGGAGACAAATAGGACTCATCCCACCCTGCCAAAAAAGAATTGCACCTACAAAATGGTTGTGAAGTTCACAACTGCTCTGATTTGTATGTGCTACAGTATGAACTTTAATGCACAGCCATCAAAAGCGTAAGTATTTATATATCTTCATTGTTACTTTTTAAAATAGTACAAACGAGTAACACCTTGCTCTTGTAATCATCTTGAAAACCTTAAATAGTTAATTGCAGACTAATACTGATGGGTACAGAAACATCCACCTGTAGAACACCAAGAATTATTTATTCAAACATATACAAGTATGTAGACTGGTAAAGGTTTTGTAGCAGAACTGTAAACACGTTTTTATTGGGACAGGAATCTGGCAGTTCATGGAAAAGCTTTAGCAGTTGTATTAGTAAACCTGACAGACTTGAGAAAGGAATATTGCATCTTTAGAACTGTGGCTGCCAGAATTTAATGTCAACAATTAAAATTTATTTTGATCCTTACCTAGCGTTTATTACTGTTTGTATACACAACAGACCTTACTAATACAGAGATGCACTATTAGATGGAATTACCATCTGTTCAGAATGAAATGCTGGCATCTGTCTTAGATTCTAAAACTAAAATGATATTATTTCAAACAAAAACAAAATTAACTGCTCTTTACTCAGCAACTTCGTTTTTGCATGTGCGCTCACATACTTAGGAAAGGCTTATTTATAATGGCCTATGTAATAGCGTCTATATTTGGGTATATGACTTTAAAATAAGCTGTATGGACCATCTGTCTTTACTGGTCTTTTTGGTGCCCTCTGTTACACAATGGCATGCAGCAATCA
Source organism: Dermatemys mawii (assembly GCA_007922305.1). Taxonomy (NCBI): domain Eukaryota; kingdom Metazoa; phylum Chordata; order Testudines; family Dermatemydidae; genus Dermatemys; species Dermatemys mawii. The sequence goes on from ML677362.1 coordinate 13,075,708, forward strand.
TCGGCTTTTAAATACTGTTTTAGCTTTACAATATATTAAATATGTATTATAGTTCAAGACATTAAAACTACATAATTAAAATACCCAAAATGTGACTTTGAATCTACTAAAATACAGTATGCTCATTATTTTGACAGATGTGTCTTAACAGAATGTGACTGAAAAAAATTTAAATAGATAAAATTATAGTCAATTCATCTTATCATACTAGCTACAGGTACTACAGTGACACCTTTAGGAAAATATATGCTGTATCTTTTAGTCCTGGATATTTTTAATTTCAGCATACGGCACCTTGAAGGCCAATGTTACAGATTTATTTTCAGCTTTTTGGGTGGTCTGGACTTAAGAATAGGTTCTCACTCTGTGCAAGGAGGTGAATTCTCAAGTACCAAGGACATTGTAGTTTAAATACTGATGTTATAGCAAAGACTTTCTGAAAGGCTAGGTTTCTATTCTATATATCACCAAATAATAAATTGTGTCATGCCAGTGTTTAATGCATGTACACAGTGCATTAACTGTAACTGTAGTACATTTATTTGTGCTAGAGGAGACTTGAAAATGATTAAAAGATCAATACTTCCCTGTCACAGAAGCAAGTGTTACGATGCATTTAAGTAGTTAATTGCATAAGCCCCATAAAAGCTTCAAGTTTGGGTAGCAGGGATGCCATAATTACAGTCCAAGCAGCTACCATTTATTAATGGTGGACTTCTGAGGGAGATATGCTTGTTGTCATAAATGTTGGCAGTCTGTGTACATTTTAGAAATAATGAATTTTAGCGTTTCCGATTTAGCATCAGTAACTTGAACAACCTCAGTACTCACATTTAAAATGCTGACATACACCTATTCTCTCCAATGATGAAGTTTTGATTGTTAAGCTGTGTTTTGTGTTTAAACCTCTGCATTTATATTGAAATTCATTAATGTTCTGCCCTACTTATGCCGAGAAAGCTTATGACCTCACACCACACTACTTTAATTTTGACATTGTACATTTCTACCATAACAGTGTGTTGCTAATTAGATTGTGAAGTCATAAATGATGTCTAAGTAGGAATTTACAACACACACCATGTGGTTGGTGGGTTTTTTTTTTAATCCTTTCAAGAAGAGTATTTATCAAGTTGGAGGAAAAGAAATAGCAACATGCTACAGGTTAATGGGAAAAATGAAAAGTATGTAAACAGTCCTGTAAATGCAAGAATCTTTAAAAGGACATCATTAATTCAATCCAAATGAAGGTCTATACAATGAACTCATAGTATATGCAAGGGTATGTTGTGAGGTAATTTGTCAGATTTTGAAGACCTGTATTTCAGTCCAGATCATGTTATTCCTGAAGTGAGTTCAGTGCCTTATAGTCATCATGGAAACAGTTTACTTGAACGTATTTCCATCATATCTCTCTTCTAGTCGCACACAATGAAAGTTCATTTATTAAATCCTTATTTATCAGAGGGGTTACTAACAGTATAAAAATGGATATGGATTCCATTAATAAAGAACTACTGCACATCAGCTGTAGACAATAGCTGGTTACACTGCTTTGCTGAATCAATCCACTCACACCTGTAGGACCATCATTTCATTATCCAAACAGGTCATGCTGCCCTCCAGTGGCTTAGTGTACAGTGTTTTTTAAAAATGTCAGTAGATTTATTTCATAATTCAGCTGTAGAGTGATCATCACAGTTGGCTTGATTAAATAGGTGTCACCGTGACTGTTCCAGTATTGGGAAAATAAAGTAATAATATCAGACTCTGTGACATGATCATACCTGCGAAGTGTCAGTCTTGTATCAGCTTCGTAGTGTCCTACAGAGCACCCGTTTTGAGGCAAGACAAGATGAAGAGTAACTAATTCTCAAATTGAAGAATTATTTGTATACAAGACAACAGCTCATAAAATTATATGTCTGCTTTGAGGAAGAATCTTTCATGGCAAGAGTGAGGATGTGCCAAACTGGTTTATTTGATAGAGTGCAATCATCATGTTGTAGGTCTTCAGTACAAGTACTGGGGTAATAGTTTTGGTTTTGTTGACCAGAGTTTGTTCACTTTGTGTCAGAGTCTGGTTTTAACATGTACCAGAGTGCTAAAATGCAGTTAGGAAGAAGCTACTAAAGTTTGATTTTCTTCGGAGGTTAGGCCCTGACCTTACATTGAGAACCCTCTGGTAGTATGCCTATATAGAGCCCCTTGAGAGCAATGCAGGATGGGGAGCTGAGCATCTAATCAAGGAGAGAACACTAATTCTGTTAAATAGGAAGTGATTCATATTATTAGGGGTTCATAAGAGTTATGTATCATAGTCGGTGTGGGATAGAATAATAGATAATTGTATCAGAAGTTTGAAGATCAAATGAGGCATTACTACAGGGTTGAGACTAGGAGTTTTTTTAAAAACATCATGAACCCTTCCATTAGTATAGTAGCACAGTATAGGGGCTCCATGGAGATTTGCATTTATCGTTTGGTTGACCAGAAACTGGGTCCCTCAGAAACAATATATTACATGTATGAAATTAAGTCCCAAGCAGTCTGGACAGTTGTGCATGGGTAACATTTTTTTTCCCCTACACATAGCTCCAAGAAAACTTGCTGCCCCCCTGCTTGAAGGAGTAAACAGCACAGTGTTAAAGATAAATTGGAATGAACCTGAAGAACTTAATGGGCCTTCTCCCATCTACCAGCTGGAAAGGACCGATTCATCTTTAGCTATATTGAGAGTAGAAGTAATGAAAGGAATCCGTTTCCCAGGAAATGGTTATTACAAATTCCCCAGTTCTGTTCTCCCTGCCAATACATACTTTACAGGTAAATGAATTTAAATTACTTACAGAATGTTTAAATTGTACTCTGCATTTGTTTTACCATTTATTATCTTCTATATCATTTTTATTGCTAGATCTGTAGATTTTACTTTGAGTATTGTGTGATTGTTAGCTATGTAAAGACTACTTCAGTTGTGCTAAGTCTATAACTGAATGCATTCACTTGAAAGTTACAAATTCTCACAAGGAACCCATCAAAAACTTGATCAGATGTGGGATTTTGATTCCTTTGGACTCAGACACCGAGCTATGGAGAGCTCTGCTGCAGATGTGACACATTTCTTAGAGGGCAGTATAAACTGTGTTTTTATTTTTTTTTCCTGAGGTGAGATCTCTGCAGTGTATTCACTATTGATTCTAAAGCATGTTTCCTCCTCTTCTACCGTTTAGTGTCCCGGTGGGGGTGTGAGAGCTGGTAGAAAAACTTCCTCTTCCTTGCTCCTGTTTTGAATGTCTCTAGTATTCTAAGAGTGATGGGACAAAATCTGTCTGTGACTATGAACATCAGTGTTTTGGGTGTGTGGTGGGGGTAGGGGATGGGAGGTTCACCAATCTGACAAATTAACTTGTACCTAGAGTTCTGCTGTTTCTGGGTTGCTGCTGCCTATCATCAGCACTGTCTATCTTTGCTTCTGGCTTGTGAGAGTGAACTTTTCAGGTGGAAAGCCTGTGAAAGATGCTGTGCTCTATTGAAATAATCTGCTTCTGCTGATTCCCTTCATTTTGTGGACCAGACAAGTGTATTCCCAGGGCATCAATGGAAAGTTGAACTGCTTGGGAAATGTCTAAGCCAAGCTGATGATGTTTTCTGGGATGGCAGCTCATGGTACTAATTTAATCTGGTGAAAATGATGAAGGCCAAAGTGATCACTTCTCTCTGATTTCCTGTCGACATGCAGAATCAAGTCACTTTGCTCAATGCTAGTGTGTCAATTAAAAGTCTTGTATTCACTCATTTTGCTAAGTTTGTCTTTAGGTGCTTTAAATTAAACACAGTGGTGATTCACAGGAGTAGTCCCTGACTGTGCATAGCAAGCCTATAACAACAGCTAATGGACTCTTCTCAACACCTAAATTGCTTGATGTTCGTTCCCCTGTTATTAAAAGCATGTAATCTCCCCTGCGTGAAAACCTCCCCTCCCCTTAGTGAAAATCTTTTATTTGCTCACCCCCTTGTCTATCTGTACTGTTGTGGCCTAAACTGCATAGGGATCAAGAGTGCAGTTTTTCTGATTGGGCTATTACTGTCAACTACATCTCTCCAGTGGAGGGGGATATTTTCCACTATTAGTCTGAGGACAGCCAGAGAGTGATGGATATCACTGAATCTCCCTCTGCTCATGCTCAAAAGCCCTGGAGTGTTCCATTTTCCTTAAGTGGGTGGGACAGCTAGCTGGGCTCATTAACATAATCTGTTCTGTTGTTGTGACTTCAGTGCTACAAGCAAAGTGTTGACAATGGGGTAGTTCAACCAGTGGGGTTGTTTGTATTATTGAAACTGTGGACCAGGAGGAAGGAAAAAGTCTCTCTGGAGATGGTTGAAGTGGTCTCTGGAAGGTATAGACAGAAGGGATGGAAGAAGATGTTAAAATAAAATCCCCTTTAATTTGCCATTTTGTAGCTGCTTATGATACAGATAAATGTCATTTATCATCACTTGGGGTTATAATCTTTCTATGGAGATCAGCTATTAGACATAGTATCTGGAGATGGGCTGGGACTGAAATATGGTAAGCAATTTGTCCAGACATCTACCGATAAAGCCTGGCTATCAGGTTAAATCAGCCAGCATGCGACCAGAAATGTAAAAGTCACGTATCTTGATAACTCAATAAATTATCCAGAAATAGAAATGTAGATAGCTGTACATTTAGTCATCTAGATTCAGTACCCCTTCCAAAATATCACTGGGGAAAGGTAGGGGGCAGGGAAATTGAAGAATTAGACCATCAAAAGAAAGAAGTGTATGGAATGTGAAAAATGCTTTTTAATTGTTTTCTCCACATATTCCTTCCCTAAATCTTTCACTTACAATGCACTGCTGAAGTCAGGCATTTGGCATACAGTGTATTCTGCAGATGGAATAGTTTCACTATGCATACAGCTGTGTGCATTTTTATACAAAAGTGTGCCAACTTGTACATGCTGGCTCGCAGACATATTGTGTGTGTGAATACTTGCTGTTCCAGAAAAGCCAGATCAGTTTATTCATTGCTAATAAATGTAGTTGTCTTCACTTCCTCCCTTGATCATTCTTATACTCTGAGGGGCAAGTAAAAGGGGCAGATGTATTATCTGGGAAGTTTTCCAAGTTCATCTTATAAAAATAAGTTAGGCAATAAACATTGGCTGTACAAAGAAGCATCCTTCTGTTTGTAACAAAGCCTCCAGCTGCACAGTAAAATGTGCTCTGAGTATACATTAGGTAGAGAGGAAGTCAGGTATAGAAGAAAATCACTTCTGCCACAGAAGAACTTGTCAGTTCCCAAAACTGTGAAGAATTTTCCTTTATGCAGCTGCATGTTTAAGGCACCTGGAAATAGACTTTTACTGAAGAGGTGGATTGAATTATTTTGAACACTCCTGCCCTACCCTGGAGATAATAAAACGTGTCCTAATTTACCTGCTGATTCTCCGTATTCTGCAAAATGTTACTGGGTGCACTTATTGTTAGTAATTTTGCTTTAGGTGATGCTGCTTCAGGTCATGTCACATCAATGTTGCTGGTACTGTTTCACTAGACTCTTTTGCAGTGTCTGAAGTGCTCAAAATACACTTTGTTCCGTGAGACATACTTAACTGGGGAGGAGGTCAGTGAGGTGACTTCCATGACTCTGGTTATGAGAACATCCAGCAATCTCTGTCTGCAGAAGGTGGAAGAATGGGAACTCCTTTCTGCCTTAGAGATGTTGATGAAGCCAGAGGTCAACGTATATTTTCCCTTTAAAACATTCCCTTGATTCTGGATTTTCAGAGACTTGCTTCGAAATTACTATTTTTGTTAATACATTTTTAGCAATGTGTCCTTATGTTGAAAATTCTCTTTGGTAATAAGGAAAATGGGGGGAAAACTACCTCTGATAATTTTCCAGATGTGGATTTAGTGGCTGGTTAGGAAGAGGGAGGCAATTACAATTTAAAATGTCTTGTTTGGAGAAAGTACTGTTTAGGGGCTGTTTTTCAAAGGGCCTTCCGGAATATTCATTTGTGTGCATTAAAACTCACGTACAAATCTAAGAGATTTACTTGTGCTGGGAGTTTGTGATCGCAAAGAAGGTGACTCTAGATTACAGAGAGGGCATTTTCAGCCATCAAAAATTTGTCCTGTAGAATGTCGTTTACCAAATAGTTGTTTTGTTTGGCATATTTCCAATGATTATTGCTCATGTCTCTCTAATTTAAAGTCCCCAACCTTCCAAAGTTATTGAAGAATCAGATTTAATATTTTTTCTTCCTCCTCAACATACTTGTAAATAATTAACAGTGGTCAGAGCAGCAGAGATGTTGTTGTTGAGGCTGATGTGTTCGCTGCTTGAGATGAGCCTCCAGATCTTTCATAGTGGGAGCATTTACAGTGGCTAGTGGCTTTATTTAGATTTTGCCTTTTTTTCATTGCTATCTATAGTATGTTTAATCCAGAGTTAGGTTCAATAAGAGCTGGGTGTCTGAGTCCATTGCACTCCTTTGAAAATTGCAGCCTCAATGACATGCCTGTGATCAGACAGGACGTCTGTGGTAGAGTTCACATCTATCAGGAGCCCTGAATGTTTGGGAGCATTGCTGAGCTAGAAAGCCTTTAGGGTCTAGTTGGTGGAGGTAGGGATTGATGGATTGAGTTCAAGGCTGTGGCTCACTGTGCTCTATGAAACTCAACCTGGAGTATTTAGGGAATATAAAGGGTTGTTAGGGCTGCCAGGAGCGGCTCACCTGCCACACAAGATGGAAGTTGCCTCTCCAATATTTTTGGTTTTGTCCTGTTCAGAAGACTTTTTTTGGTTATTCATTTGGGGGAAGGATAGCTCAGTGGTTTGAGCATTGGCATGATAAACCCAGGATTGTGAATTCAATCTTCGAGAGGGCCATTTAGGGATCTGGGGCAAAAAATCTGTTGGATGATTTAATTGGAGATTGGTTCTGCTTTGAGCAGGGGATTGGACTATAGGACCTTCTAAGGTCCCTTCCAAGCCTGATATTCTATGACCAGGAAGGGGCTTAAGGACTGTGTCTATTTTCAGTCATGTGAGGACTTTAGTCTTTCCTAAATGGAGAAGATTCAAAAACTGCAGTTGGGTAAGTTGTTGAAGAAATTACAGTGCTGTATGGTCATTTCTAGGGAACAGATAAAAGAAAGTCTGAGTCTTAGTCTATGAATTGAAGAGAAAGTAACTTGGTGGGGCAGGAGAGTTTAGCAGGCCACGCCAGAGCCCTGGACCTGAAATTGGAACTCCACAGTGTAGGGCAGTTTGTAGTTCCCTTCTTTCTTATACTGGAAGACCATAGGTAGCATTTGTGCCCAAATATCCTGAGTGCCTTAACCACAAGATCATATTAGAATGCTCACACATAAAATAGATATATGGTGGGGGAGGAGACATACTGGGCAATGTTAGTGATGCTTTATTCCACCTCTGGAGAAGTGTTTAAAATTTGTATTGGGCAGTGAAACTGGTTGATTTCATTTCTACTCTTTACTGGATGAGGACCCATAGGAAAACACCATTACACAAGTTTAGTTCAGAAGTAGATGAGAACTGGAAATGAATGTGTACTGTATCTAGGCTGTGATGTAAAACATGACTGAGAAAAATGGTTATTGTTTGTCAGATTATGATCCTATGGAACATTTTTAACACTTTTGCTATTCTTCTATTTAGTATCTTAAGTGGGGCATGGGTAGTTGCCTATATAATTACCCACATATTGAATGAGAATATGCTTTAAATTGGAACTGTAACTTTGAGTAGAAACTGACAATTATGTCAAAATATCTTGTGTGTTTTGTGATGCAGACAAATATTCTTTCAGAACCAGTGGGGAAAAAACAGTAAACACAGTTTGTGTATGATCTGAAATGAGACTGAAGCAGTAGGGCAAATTCCATTCAGCACAGCAGTAAATCTTGAACAAACATTTTGTAGTTATTACAAGAAACAAATATTTTCATTGATAAATGGAAAACAAAACACAACACCTCACCCCCAAAACTATTTCAGGCAATCCAGAAGAAAATTCTGGAATATATTATAATAAACTAGGACAGATAGTCACTTTACAAAGATGACATTAAAAGTATCTTTGGGATTTCTGTCAAGAGGTGCTATGTGTTTTCAGACCCCGTTTGATTCTTATGTCAAGCCCCTTGAGTTTTCTCTTCAGACTCAGTCTTATCTTCACAAAATAATCGTTTTAACCCATGTTTTCCTCTTCATTTTACTTCCTTCCACTGAAGGTCTTGTGCCTCCCAATGAAGTAGGTGGTCTCAGTGAAGAGCCATTCTTTCAGGTTTTTTTTTTTCAGATAACCACTCAAAGAACTGTTGCCTGGTCATTCCAGAAGAAAGACAGGAAGCAATGGATGTAATGTAAATTAAGCCACAGTTTTATTCACTTAAAATATGTGGGAGTAATAGGCAACAAATAGCATGATGCAGGAAAAAGGGGGATCGGTTCACCACTGTTTCAGAGGTCTGAGTTTCAAGTTCTTTTCCTCATGCCCTTTAATGGGGCTTACGAAGACGAGGAAGGAGATAATCTCTCCACGGTATGAAATGCAGGAGACCCCCCTTACTCAGCCCCCTTAGGGATGCTTTCCTTCAAATTCTTTTCCAATTCATTTTATCTGATAACTATATTCCTTCCATACTGAATACCTGCGCTAACCTGATCCTGGTAAAAGAGGGCCTTCTACTCTTCCGGTTAGCAGGAAGGATGTTGCAGTGACTTTTTCTCCTGACCTGGCCCCAACTGCTTCCTGCCCTTCCTGTGCCTCCCCAGAAATTTTCTTCCTCTCCCCACCTCTTGTAAGTAGCTTTTAAAGTGGCAATGCTACATTTCTTTGAACTAGTTGGACAAAGATCCTCTTGCATGAAGGTTGCAGTCGGCACATTTTAGCGAGAATTTAGTCCTTACACTTAAAACGAATTCGCAGTTTCATCTGGAAAAAGACGTTCCTTCCTTCCTTATTGATCCCAAGAAGCCTAAAGATCAGGAGATGGGGGAGATGGATATAAAGAAGAAGGAGTGATCCAGCACAACAAAGGGAACTGTGCTGCTTTATGAACAAAACATCTTAAAACATTTTCTAACATGCACAACAGGGACTTATGCAACAAATATTCCAAGCTGACACTGATCTCGCCAGCATTACAGGGGAAATATTTTCACTAAGATGAACAGTTTTTGTTAGGCATAGACATACTTTCTATTAGCATCAAGCATCTGCTTTTTCTATCTCTTCTATGTTGTAAAAAGATTTATTGTCACCAGTACAGAAAAACCCCAATTCTCCACTTGTGTATGAATTCTCATTTTTATCTCTTGTAGCATAGTAGGTCAGTTATCAGCTCAGGCTCTGGCACCCAGTTGGTTTTTTTTATCCTCTGAAAGATTCAAGAGCCAAAGTACATTGTTGGTGGTATTCAGGGACATTCTGCACTGGAAGGTTTAAAATTTATTTTCCTGTCTTTGCATGAAAAGTTTTGGAGTAGGTAGTAACTCCAAGAGCATGAGTTGGAAAGCAATAAATTTTGGTCCTGATTCTGTAACTGGCTTTGTGCAGAAAGAGCCCCGTTCCCAGTGGATCCTTGGAATCTGCCCATGTGTAGCCAGTTGCAGGATCAAGACCTCATTATTTTCTCTGCTAATTTGTGCTAAGAGCCAACATGCCAATTTTGGTTCAAGAACTTCCAGATCTACATCTCTTGTCTTTAACCAGAATAATTTCAACCCACTCTTTGAATCATATCAACTTGATCTTTTTGTTTAGTCTAATTCAGTTATTCTGTCTCCTTTTTGTACTTTTCTTATCAATATTTGTTGTTACAGATTATTGTAACATCTTGTGAACTTTGACATACGTTTTTTTTTTTACAGTTGAGTTCACAATTTGGATAAATTTGCAGGCCCAGTTGTTGCATGTCTTCCACCCTCTTGAATCTTTCCTCAGAAAAACAGAATACCACTATCTGTGCTGCCCAAGAAATCGTTTTACCTTTTATTTGTTCCCATACCATATTTAGCATGTTGTTCTGCTACATTGTTATCCAATATGGTGAAATATAGTAATCATAGTTCTGAGAGGCTAAAACATTTCATTTCACTGACTCTGATCCTTATAAATGCTATCTGCTTTTGAGCTGTTTTGAAGATGTTGTTTCCTCATTCCTAGATTTTGACTTTTGAATAGAACAGGCCCAGACAGAACTACTGAACAAAGTGTTGAATAGAAATGTATGGAAAGATATGCATTGATTATAATTGTGTTGTGAATATGACTGGGAAATGTTCATATGAATATTATCTGTATGTATTTCAGCTTCTAATTGATCCTCCAGAGAGATCAAATTAATACCATGTCTAAGTTTGATGGGCTTTATCAACTGAGTGACTGCTAACAGAGTAAAGAAATTAAAGGATTAAAAATATGTGCTTGTTAGGATTCAGTATCTAAGGTCTAAAATCATTCAGCTCATAGACTGAACAATGCCATCGTGTCAAAGCTATCATTCAGGATTAGACTGATAATTTGGCAGGAAAAATTGCTGTATATATTACATACACAAATCCAAAAACCAAAACCTACCACCTATGTTAAAAAAACATTAAGATTTCAAAATAAAACACTTAAGTTATGAAATGCTGGAATAATGATGCCCATGCAACCTTAATTCAGACACATTTTGCATATGCTATCTCATAATCTTAGTGATATAATAACATGCTATTTTTTCTATATGACTCATTCAGTGCAGAGGAAGGACCGTGCTCATGGAATGGGTAGCTATTTCTTTTTATTGTCCTTATTCAGTGTACGGTCCTATGTTTTATTTATTGCACACCACCTCTGCCATCTAACCTAACAGAGTAACTGATAGCAATAATAGATTGCCTAAGACTAAGCAAACCCATTTTTTCAATCTTCCCTCATAGGTCATGTTTTCTAGACCTTTAATTATTTTTGTTACTCTTCTCCATTTTGTCCACATCTTTCCTGAAATATGGTGCCCAGAACTGGACACCATATTCCAGTTGAGGCCTAATCAGCATGGAGTAGAGTGGAAGAAGACACAAGAAACAATGCCAAGCTTATGGTACTGCTAATGCATCCCAGAATGAGATTTGCTTTTTTGAAATAGTGTTATGCTGTTGACTCATAGTTAGCTTGTGATCCACTATGCCCCTAGATCACCTTCTGCAGTACTCCTTCCAAGGCAGTCATTTCCTATTTGGTATGCGTGCAACTGATTGTTCCTTCCTAAGTGGAGCACTTTGCATTTGTCTTTATTGAATTTCATCCACGCGAGACAGTATCAAAAGCCTTACTAAAGTCAAAATATACCACATCTACTGCTTCCCCCCCATCCACAAGGCTTGTTACCCTGTCAAAGAAAACTGCTGGTTGGTTTGACATAACTGGTTCTTGACAAATCCATGCTGACTGTTACTTATCACCTTTTTATCTTCTAGGTGTTTGCAAATTGATTTCTTAATTATTTGCTCCTTTATTTTTCTGGGTACTGAAGTTAAGCTGACTGGTCTGTAATTCCCCAGGTTGTCCTTATTTCCCTTTTACTAGATCTCTCCTGTCTTCCATGAATTTTTGAGGATAATTGCTAATGGCTCAGATACCTCCTCAGCCAGCTCCTTGAGTATTCTAGGATGTATTTCATCAGGCCTTGGTGACTTGAAGACATCTAACTTGTCTAAGTAATTTTTAATTTGTTCTTTCCCTATTTTAGCCTCTGATCCTACCACATTATCACTGGCATTCACTGTGTTAGACATGCAATTGCTACTAATCTTTTTGGTTATAAACTGAAACAAAAAAGTCATTTAGCACTTCTTCTATTTCTATATTTTGTTGTTGTTCCCTCCCTCCTCATTGAGTAACAGGATTACCCTGTTCTTCGTCTTCCTCTTGCTTCTAATGTATTTGTAGAATGTGTTCTTGTTATCCTTTATGCTTCTAGCTAATTTAATCTTGCTTTGTGCATTGGCTTTTCTAATTTTGTTGCTATGTACTTGTGTTATTTGTTCATATTCATCCTTTGTAATTTGACCTAGGTTCCACTTTGTGTAGGATTCTTTGAGTTTCAGATCATTGAAGATCTCCTGGTTAAGCCAAGATGGTCTCTTGACATACTTTCTAACTTTCCTACGTAGTGGGATAGTTTGATCTTGTGCCCTTAATAATGTCTCTTCAAAAAACTGCTAACTCTCTCATACTGTCTTTCTTCTTAGACTTGCTTTTCAAGGAATCTTACCTGTCAACTCCTTGAGTTTGCTAAAGTTTCCCTTCTTGCAATCCGTTATCTATATTGTGCTGTCTGTCATTTCATGATCACTTTCACCTAAGCTGCCTTCCACTTTCAGATTCTCAACTAGTTCTTCCCTGTTTGTCAAAATCAAATCTAGAACAGCCTCTCTCTGGTAGAATTTTCCACCTTTTGAAATACAAAATTCTTTCCAATACATTTCAAGAACTGTTGGATAGTCAGTGCCCTGCTGTATTCTTTTCCAACAGATGTCTGGGTAGTTGAAGTCCCCCATCACCACTAAGTCCTGTGTTTGGATGATTTTGTTAGTTTTTTAAGAAAAGCCTTATCCATCTCTTCTTCTTGGTTAGGTGGTCTGTAGTAGATCCCTACCATGACATCACGCTTGGTTTTTTACCCCTTTTATCCTAACCCAGAGACTTTCAACAAGTCTGTCTCCTATTTCCATCTCAATCTCAGTTCAAGTGCATAGATTTTTAATATGTAAGGAAATACCTCCTCTTTTTCCCTATCCGTCCTTCCTGAGCAAGTTGTGCCCTTCCAGTCATGCATATTGTCCCACCAACCTGTGATGCCAACTATGTCATAACTGTGTTTATTAACTAGCATTTCAAATTTTTCCTGCTTATTCCCCATACATCTCACATTAGTATACAGATATCTAAGATACTGAGTTGATTTCCTCCCTATGTTCTCTCTTTCTCTCTCTCCCTTATCCCTGCTATAACAGCCCATGCTCCACCCAGATTCTGACCCTTCTCCCAGGTCTCCATGTTTTGGACTTACCTGTGGGCTTTTGTCACCTCAAACCACAAGCTCAATCACACCTTGTTCATTCATCAGGAAGATCACCTTCTTTCTCTCTCAAACTCCCCTGTTTGCATTCCCCTGTTCACTAGCTCAGTGTTTCAGTCAGGATTCCTCCTCAGTCCAAAGCTGTTTCCTTTGTTCCTTTGTCAGGTGTTGTGGATACCATGGGTGGAGAGAAAGGAAAGAATAATTTGGGGCATCTGCTCTACTTCTGATGCCTCTTTCTTTGAGAAGCATCTCCAGCTGGGGTTCAGGAGACAGAAAGTCTGTGTGGACAGGAACCCACAAGCTGTTTCTTTGTCAAGATATAGATTTTTCTCCCATACACTCTTTCCTGTCAAAGAGTGGCATTTAACCAGGTGGTGATCTATTTGATTTTGTTGACACCTGGCTGACATGTCAGCTTGCCTTTTGTCTCTGAGGAACTGGTTTGTGGCTGTTCCCTAGCCTTTGAACATATCTTAGTAATACCACACAGAGGAATCTTATAACTTTATATACAGTGTTGCCACACATTTTACCAGGACAATAATGATCAGCAAATTATGAGGTTTGAAATGACACCTCACAAGGCATTCTTTGAACAAAACTGATCATCTGCTGAAAGGGATGAATACGAATACAGACCATCACCGAGTCTTTCAAGGAACAAGAGGCTAGAGCTGATACAGAAGTAAAACCAAAAATTAATATCTCCTCATTGTCACCATATGAGGCTGTGATGCCTCCTTCACCTTCAGATAATTTCAAACTATTTTAGGATCTTATGAAAAAGTTTGTCAAATTGCTCCAGATACCCTTAGAGGAGGTTTAGGAATCTCCGGAAAAGATTTTAGACATTCTTCCCATGACAGTTTCTGGTCAATGGTCCTTGCAGGTAAATGAGATTTTACTTGAACCCGTGAGGGCCATCAGCCAGCCCTAAGTCACCATACTGCCTGCTTGTGAAAGATTAGACAAAAAGTATTATGTTCCAACAAAAAAACTCAGATTTTTTATTTACCATCCTTCTCCTGGTTCTTTGGTTGTTGATGCCATCAACAAGAATAGCAAGCAACATCATTTGGAAACAACATTTTATCAGAAAGGCCAAAAACGTTTATAGTTCTTTGGTCACAAGGGTTATTCCTTCACAATGCTGCATCTTAGCATTGTGAATTACCAGACACGGATTGTAAAGTATAAGCACATGAACTGCAGGAAATTTAATTTATTTGTTTGAACATTCAGAACAATTTCATTGGGGCGGGACAGCTCCTAACAATGTCCTAGTTACAAGCCTCTCTAGATGGCAGCTGTTGTCATATGTCAAGCATCTTGGCTGAAATCCTCAGGATTCCCCAGTGATGTACAAGACATAGTAGACCTTCCTTCATCAAGTGAATTGGTGAGTCCTTGCACATTCTGGTGTCTTGGAATTTATACTCATGCAAACAAAAAAATGTAGATTGCAGATGGCTCTCAGAGATCCAGGACAGGCCAATTCGCTAACATCCATAGGTCTGCTGAACCAGCCAAGAAGAGATTGAGGCTTCAGAAAAGAAAGCAGTCTACCACATCCACCACTGCCACCCAGATTTCCTCATCACTGAGACATCAATTTTGATGTTTTGACGGATGGTTCAGAATAGTCCCATCGTCAGAATCTACTGTAGCATTACTCTGTATGCCTCCTCCTACCTTTTGGAAACTGTTTTCAATCTTCATGATAACAGATTGTGTTCAACCAATGGATATTGGATATTATAACATCAGATAATTTGTGTATACACAATAGCTGATAGGGATTTAGATAAATATTTTTTTGGGGCTTTCTGTTTACGGAGGCCGCAAAAAGGTCCACTTCCAGGAAACCCCATTTTTTTTAAAAAAGTCTGATTTTCCAGAGGAGGCATGGCTCTTGGGACTGCAGTTCTGGCATTAGTCTTATACCCCAATCTGAAGCTTTCACCTCCCTGAAGGGGTACTGCTTCATTGTCACCTTAAGTGCAGCACCCATAGGGATAATCCTCTAAGGAGGAGGAGCGGTTGCTTACTTTGAACAGTAAATGAAGTTTTTCAAGATGTTTGTCCCTTTCAGAACTCCAGTACTGACTCGCTTTCCTTCCTGCTTTCAACTCTTGTCTACGTAGACTTTGCAGTAGAGAAAGATGGCGATTTACTTGTGTGGCTAAATATATCTTTGGTAAGGTACATGAGGAGGTCTAGAGTGCATGTACAAACCAAACTACTACCAAGACTCTCCAATCAAAGGTGCATGGGGCACATGTTTACCTGAAATGGAACACCCACAGGGACAAACATCTCACTTTCCAGTTTCTGTACAAAATAAATAACTTCTCCTTGTCATATAATAATCCAAAGTGGGGAAGTTCCTGCTATATCTCTGAGCATCAGCAAGCTTTTTAATAAATTAACATACCCTCCAACTTGGCATAAATTGCTACACTTTAATTTGACTAAATCTGTATTAGCTATTCTGTGTACACAAAGTATTCAAATATTGTAATAAAGCTATACCTCTTGATAGGGACCTCAGCAAACAAGAGCAAAATGATGTTTTTGACAATAAGAATGACATGCTATCTCAACAAATAGCCCGTTAATATTTTTTTTCTGTGCAAGTACAGTGTTTTTGCTAGGCTGAACTTAAGGTAAAAATAGAACATTTATTTTAATAGATACTCGTGATTAGGGTTTTAGAATCTCAGCTTTTAAAGTGTTACCTGATTGCTTCACTTATTGTACCATACCATGCTGTGTTTTCAAGCAATGAAAATAAATACAAGTCTCTACAAATAATTGCCATTCAAGTATATAGACATTTTCAAAATGAAGTAACATCACATATATTTTTGTTTCTGAATTCCCATCTCCTTTCAAGTTACTCATGCTTTTTGTGAAATGCATTGGAATTGATACACCATCTCTGAGTCTAAATGTACACTGACAAAATTATTGTTACATTAGGTAACAATGCAGAGTAATAACTGTGAATTCAGAGTGCTACTATTAGCATAACTATCAGAATGAAAACATAAGCTCTGCCAAGCAATGTTGTTCATATAATAGCAATTTAAGTTGGATGGCAGAAATATCATATCCCAAATTATTTAAGGATTTATTGATCTCTGCAGTTTTATTTTGATCATGACATAAACAGTCTTTTTATCATAAGAAAACCCTAAAAAGTTAGGATAGAGTTTTCTGAAATACTGTAAATTAGTCTTATGCCACCTATCGACACCTACAATTATGTTTGTTTGAAGTTTGTTAGAACTGTGCTTACTGACCTAAGATCCATATTACCTTAAGATTAATTGAGAACATAAATGGAGAAGCTGACAACCTGGAACCTTGACTTCTTAAAATTGCTGACCCAATTACTGCTAAACCCTTTGCTGACATGTTAATATGTCTCTTTAAATTGGTAAATTACCACCATTTGGGGTTGTACTGGAGTTAGTCCATTGGATAAAGAAAGATGTAAGTTTAATTTAAATAATTATTGACCTGTTTTGACCTGTTCATTTCACTTGCTCTGCTCTTCTCAAGGTAAGCAATTATATTTTATAGCATACGATGGTAATCAATGTACAGGAACTATCTTTATTGATTTAACCGAGGCCTTTGATCTGGTAATCACCAACTATTGCTATCTAGATTGGCCTCAACTATATTAGGTACAGCCACAGTTCTCTGATTTTTAAAATGAGCAAAGTAAAGAAATTTTATTTAATAGTGTTAACTAAAGTTAAAGGTTTGTGGAAGCCCTTACAAGAAATGTTTGAAGTGCTCATCAATAATTCTAAACAATTATTTTATGCATTAGATACAAACACTACAATTTTAACAATAATAATTTTGGTGCCTGGAAACTGAACTACTTTTTCACCTAGCGTGAGACTGGTTGAATTTATCAATTCTCCTGAAACATGTCATTCAATGGATAAACAGATGGCTTTCGTGTCTATAGCTGGCATTTGAGCACATTTCACATGACAGACTTATAAGCAAAAAAGAATAAGAATCCATTGCTCTAAATATTCACACACACACACAAACAAGCACACCATAATACTTTTGTGTGGTATTAGGGTTTAAGAAACTCTGTTTATTATTTTGCACTCTATATTTACATGACTCTGTGCTCCAAGATTCTGGCTTGGAATGTAGGCAGAAGTGTGAACTGATAAGGAAAACAGTTTTTATGGTATTTCCATTCCTAACCAAAAACTCCCAAGGAAACACGATCTCTTAAGGTTCTCACACCAATTCTGCAGCCATCAAAGTCCAAGTGATCTTAAGAAGTGTTTGACATCTATCATGCTCGTCAAGTGGTACCCATTTGTGGGGTCTCAGAGCACCTCTTGATAAACTCATAACGGAACAATAATTTTAATTTTCTCCTCTCATTCTCTCCTCCTGTACCTTTTCTCTTTTTCTCTTCCTTCTTACCTTTGCCTTTTTTTCATCTTGTTCCTGTTCCTCCTCCTCTTCTTCCTTTGTTTTGATTTGTGTCTTTCGGACGACTGAGGTGAGTGATTTTTTCACTTTGCTTAGAAAGCTGAAAGGTTTGTGGTCATTATGATCTCCTTTTCTAATAAGTTTCATATCCTATGTTCTGTTTTCCAAGAAAGCTCAGTCTCCTGTTCTGATGAGCCTCACCCTGGAGATTGACAGCAGTTGTTGGGAGAGGTTATCAATATAATGAGAATGGTGCGCTCTCAGAGATCTTGAGTAAGTTTCATGGATAGCCTTGCAGGTTAGTACCAAGACCTTAAATTTGACCCTGTATTCTATGGAGAAGCAGTGTATTGAGCAGAGCACTGGAGTGATATATTCTTAGCAGTTAGTGTTAATGAGGAGAATAGGCTGCTGCATTCTGGACTAGCTGACCTTTTTTTTTTAAAAAAAAGGGTTTAAAGAATTTATCTCTTTATGTGGTGAGTTGCAATACTTTAGCTTGGAGATCATCAAGGTGTGGATCACTATGACCATTGCATATTTGATAAGAAAGGGCATAGTCTTCTGATTAGTCGTTGATGATAGAAGGCAGTTTAGTGACCAATGCCAACTAGGTGTCCAGAAGAAGTGAAATTAATGAAACCTATGAACTTGTTGATAGTCAATCACTACATGGGATAATACAGTGGAACTAGCAGTTAAGGATATCATTGCTCCTTCTCAGTTTCTAAATGTTGTAATCTATAGTTCTGCTTTTATTTGCAATAAGACTGATACACTGGATCACAGATTTGTTTTAGATACAAATCCTAGTGTTCCCCAATATCTTCTTCTTGATGACCATAGTCTGATTGCTTGTTTAAAAGGCATCTTGTTTTTTCAGTCCATGTTCAGTTTTTCAGTCCACCTTCTGAGGTGTTGCTTTCATTATTTACTTGAATGATTCTTCTATTAAGTCACCTATCTAGAAGCACTGTCTCTTTGTAATATCCAATATTGTTAATAGATTTAATTGTGCATGCACTCAGAACTGCAAATCACTTCATCTCAGTCTTTCTTATTCTGTCGGGAACCTGACTGTCTCTTAAGACTGGCAAGGATCCCATTTCTTCAGGCAGCTATTGGCCTGTATCTTTAACAAATCAACTTTTCAAAATAACGAGAAGAGCGGTAGCTTTTAAAGGAAGGGAATATAGAACTTTTATGGTGGCTTTTAAAGGAAGGGAATATAGAACCTACCGAAATGGCATATAGGCCCATGCATTCATTTGCAGACATATTGGTGGCCTTCCGTCAGCCTATTATTGATGATTAAAAAAAAAAGAAAAAAGAAAAAAAGCCACTACAGTCACAAATAGGAGTCTTTTTGGATCCCAGTATAGCATATGACAGACTTTGGCATACTAAGCTCCTAGTGGAACTCAGTGAAACATAAATCTGTGGTAAAATGTACCTGTCAGTAAGAGATTTCCTATACCAGTGGTTCTTAAACTTCACGTACTGTGGCCTCCTTCTGATGACAAAAGTACTACATGACCCTAGGACGGGGGACAGAAGCCTGAGCCTGCCAAAGCCCTGCTGCCTTGTGGGGGTGGAGAGCAAAGCCTGAATACCACTTCTCTGGGTGGAAGGGCCAAAACTGAAGCCCAAGGGCTTCCGCCCAAAGCAGGGGGGCTGTAACCTGAGCCCTGTCACCCAGGAATGAAGCCCTCGGGTGGATATAGTGGGGCTTGGGCTTCCGCCCTGGGCCCTAGCAAGTCTAAGCCAGCCCTGATGACCCCGTTGAAATGAGGTTGTGACCCACTTTGAGGTCCCGACCCACAGTTTGAGAACCACTGTCCTATAGTATCAGAAAAAAAGTGGTAAGGCTGAATGGTACTACTTCAAAGTCAAGGCCACGAAAAGTGGGAGTTCAAGGTTCAGTTTTAAATCCTCTTCTTTTTCTACTCTATTACACTTCATATCATGGGTCATGAAATTGATGTATTGGAGAATAAACTGAATGAGACTTGGAAATTGTAACTAGGTGAACAAAGGAGCATAAAGTCCATTGGAATCAAGCAAAAAACAAATCTCTCTACTTCAGGACAAATTATAGAAAGTTCAGCTACTCTTCAGAATTGACATTGGATGGAGAAAGTATTGCCATAGCGAGGAACCCAATATACCTTGGAGTGACCTTGGACATAGAACAGAGGTTTGGACCACAAGTCAGAAAGACGGGAATCAAAACAAAAAAGAGTGTGAATCTTCTACGATGTATTGCTGGTACCAATTGGGTTTCATTTGTTAGAACACCAAAAACAACATATTGCATAGTTTGTCCAATACTTGAATATGCCTAACCTGCCTGGTCATATACTACTCGCAGTAATCTTTCTAAGATCAATATTGTATATTCATTTGCAGCCCACGTGATAATTGGAGTTATAAGATCCACTCCAACAGAAACTTGTGAACAAAAGTTGTATATTCAACCTCTCAGGAATCTTAAAAAAGAATAGGTAATTCAGTATGAAAATTATCTTCATTCCTTACCTCAATGTCATTACTGTTTAGATTTGATCAGAAATTGGATAATCAAATCAAGGTTTAAACAAGTGTCTTGTTGCAAAAAAATGTGTAAAGAGTACTAAAGAAATAGAAGCATTTGATGATAAGAGTGTGTGAAGAAGTGTGAATGCTCAGTAATTTCTCCACATGAACCTATGTGCTTTAGTAAATGTCTTTGCCTTTTGGAATCTTGGTTAAAGGAACATACGCACTTGCCCACACTAAGGAAAACTAGAAAAGACTATTCAACAATATCCGTCACAAGGCAAACAGATGCATGTGTACATGGATAGTTCATCACACAGTCCTTCAAGAATAGTGGCTGTGGTGTCTTCATCCAGGTGCCTAATGGAGAAAGAACAAGAAATAACTTGAACTAGTGCTCTATCACCTCAGATAAGGCGAAACTGAAGTTATTCCTATTGCACTGCAAGGAATAAACAAAAAAAGACATGGAAGTTGTGATGTTTGTTGACTTGCAGGTGGGGATCCTCGGTTCCTTTAGAAGAAACCAGAACACTAACAACAATGCAATTCATAAGAAGGCTCAGAGGATGGGAAAGTGAGACAAATTGACTTTTCAATGGTTTCCATCACATGGTATATACGGAAGCAAGGTTACTTAGCCATAATTGAAAGATCAGAAACTTGGGTTGGAGGGACAACTGGCTGAAGACGCTGATGCCCTATCAAGAAAAATATTAGCAACAATAAATGTTCAAAAGATAAGACCTCTGATATCATAGAATCATAGAAGATTAGGGTTGGAAGAGACCTTAGGAGGTCCAACCCCCTGTTCAAAACATTTCATAAAATAACATCCACTATCGTGAATTGCAGATGGGGCACGCTGCAGGAATGAAAATCAATAGAGATGATGTCAGATTATAGCCACTCTGCAAGATGTGTCAGGAGCAGGCTTTAAGACCTACCCACACTTTCAAATCTAATACTGTAAGTGAAGCTTTTTGGATTGAAGACCCTGAAACAAGACTTTACAAAGAAAGCTGTATGTGTTACTGAATTCATTTTGAACTTCATGGCCTGATACGTTTAGCATGAGAGAAAATAATGACAAACTGATCATCTTCAGAGTGTTGGTGATAGGCTAGAGCATTGCAGGTGGGGAACCAGGGTTGAGAATGATCAACATGCTTGGAGAATCAGCATTATAAATCTAGTCTTAGGCCTTGTCTATTGGAAGGTTTCAAATTGGGTAAGCTGCTTTGGTGCAGCTCCTGATGTTCATGGTTGTAGCATGTCTGTGTTAGAGTTGTGCATTGATACAGCTACACCAGTGGCTAAAACTCCCATATTCAAAATAAAGTTCTGATTTCCTGGAATTGTTGTAAGTGGCATAAATTGACCCAATTCAATATTTTGTAACAGTTCATTGTGTACATTTTTTATGGCTGTGAGAAATGTTGACATCATAAAGGATTCAAGCTGGTCTTTCGTGTTATAGCTACAAGAGTTTTCCCATCTACTATTTCAGAAATGTTTCCAGAGCAATCTTTTTTCTTTCCTAATAACATTCTATGTCTGTCCATTCTCTAATTATATCACAGATTGGTTTGACCAGGCTTTTTGCAGTTTTGAAGGGGTTTTTTCTCTGGCTGTTCTATCACAGTGTGTTGTCTGTAGAAATTTGAATCTTTTTCAAGTGTTGGTCCCCCTATGTATTCCACTGTGTGTATGCTTGGGCTCCATGTACCTGAGACTGGAGGATTCTTACAAGCAGTGTCCGTTGATTCGTACCTGCAACCCTGTCCTCCTTGTGCTCCATACTGAGGTTATAAGTGGCAAGGTGAACTGACCACCTCTCTTATTCCTTCTTACAGTCACATAGCCTGAGTCAGAGCTTCCAGTGTCTGGAGCTTCTCCTTTCTTTTCAGCCTTGTCTTCAACTGTAAATATTTCAAAATGTTATCTTTAGTGTAAGTAGTTGCAACAACCACCAGCGCTGCCTTGTGGAAGTGCATATCTTCACCAGCTGTAGTATTTGTTGCTCCGTCCCTAGCCATACCTGGCAGGAACCAGAACGCTGGCTTAAAAAACACCTAATTGAAAAGGCTATGAGGCTCCAGTCAAACCCTCACATATGTTGGTCAGAGCCAGTGAGGAGTATGCCTCCTACCATGTCTGACTCACGAGTGATGGAATTCAAGCTCACAGAAACTCCATCAGGGTCTCATTAGCAATTTGGGGAATGGTCTTGTGGGGAGTCTGCCCCACTCCATGGGAAAAAGGGCTAGAACAGGCCAGAGAGGCTGCGCAGACCAGCAGCCAATCATCAAAGGCCTGTGGAGAGCCAATCAGGGCCGGGCTGGGCCCTGTAAAGACTGCCTAGCAAAGGAAAGGGGAGTCTCTCCCTGACTAGCAAGGAAGAACTGTTTGCTGAAGTAAGGCAGTAAGCACCTTGGACAGAGCTGTGCTGGGGAGGCTCAGGAGAGCAGAGGAGAGTTCCAGCCCATTACCTGTCAGGCTGTGGCCCCTGACTAGAGGAGTGGAGAAGGTGCAAGGGGTCAAAGGGGAAGTGACCCAGGGAAGATAATCTGACAAGGGGAGAGAAGGAAGGCAGAGACGCTGCCAGTAGAGGATCCCTGGGTTGGGACCTAGAGTAGCGGGTGGGCCTGGGTCTCTCTTGTACTGCACCTGGCCATGAAGGAGTGGGGCAGAGACAGACCTCAACATGACCCTGAGATGAGGGGCTAGATTTTGGGGTTGTGGTTGGCCGCTAAGGCAGGTGCAAGCCGAAGGACTGCTGTTACCTCTGTGCCCCTGAAAGGGGTGAGAATGGAGTAGTGGGCAGTACTGTAGGACAGTGTCCTGCAGCGGACATGCTGATTGGTGTGCAATGTGGGTTCCAAACCAGCAGAGCAGACACTGATCAAGACACCACACACAGAGGGCACTTCATGGCTTATAGAGCTAATTCCCAGACTGACCAGCAGGAGGCATTGCAGTCGTGAGTCCAGAACGCTGTTACTGGTCTCATAAACACAAGAGCAGACCCCACTCTGAAGAGGACAGATCCAGCCCTGTCCAAGCTGGGCATGTCCTCACCCCCAGTGCCCAAGGACTTAGAATGTTCGAAGTTCCACAGTCATGCTAAGAAGTCTCATGAGAGTACAGCTCTGTCATTACCAGACTCCACACTGTCAGAACTGATACCAATGACACCACCCAGGTTGAAAGACTGAGAACTGCTGGTACTGATGAAGGGTACTCATCAGGAATCTTAGCCACCTCAACTCCATATGGATCTGTCGATAAAGAACCACCTACATTGACTCTGTTGGTACCATCAGACAGAAGCTCATGCTCTCCAGGGAGAGCAGAGATACACCACCCCTCAAAGCATATTTGTTCTCCAAGACCCACAATCTCTTCTGTTATCAATATTGTCCCTCACCAGAGAGATTTTGACCCTGCCAAGGGACACAGGCTACGGAGAAATCCTGTCTATTAGCCATGATTTTTCTCAGATGGAATGATCGCCACTGCCAGTTAAACCAGATTGGGTCTTTTCATCATTAGTTTATAATCCCTCCTTAAAAGTCATTGTTTCTGTTAACCCTACAAATGTTAACTGTTCAGCACTCATTTCCATACTTACATTAAAAGAGATGTTCTAAGAAAGAATGATTATGGAATCATTGGAGTCCCCCACTTATCAGAGTGAAGGTTCTTTGAGACCAAGACAATGTCTTATTCAGTGTCTGGAGTAGCAGGCTCCTGGGGGAATTCTTCGCCAAAAAAATTAAAAATTCTGCTCATAATATTTAAAATTCTGCATGTTTTGTCAAAATAACACTATATAATCATGCCATTTTCAATTAGTTTGGTATTTATTTAAAAATACCTATCAGCAATATGTCTGTAACAACAGACACAACAATAAAAGGGGAACAGAGAGTTAAATAAAGAAATCCCTACAAGAACCCAGTGCCTGTTTCTCTTCCCCCGAGCCCAGCTGGGGGGCCAGATACCCACCCCTCCTCCCCACAAAGCCCAGACACCCACATCTCTCTCCAGAGCCCAACTTATGGGTGTGCCCCCCAGCCCAGACACCCACACCTCCACCCCCCCAGAGCTTAACTATGGGGCACCCCAGCCCAGACTCCCATATCCACTCCCCCAAAGCACAGTTGTGGGGCACCCTCCCCAGCCCAGACTCTTTCCCACTCTCCCCACAGAGCCCAGAGCCTGAGCTCCCCTGGCCCAGCCACCTACTCCCCCTCCCCTCGAGCACAGCCATATGGCATCCCTGAGCCAAGATTTGCACATCCCCTTTCCCAAGAGGCCAGCCATGGGGCCCTCCCAGCCCATGAACTGGCACCCCCATCTCCCAGAGCCCAGCTGTGGGGTGCCCCCACCAGCACATACACACGTCCCTCACTCCCTTCCAGAGCCCAGCCACCAGTCCCCTGCTCCTTAGGTGTACTACTTTATTAACTATTCCCAAATACAGATCAGCCAATTTTATCTGTGTTTATAAAGCTGGCATATCTGTTTTGTAATTAATCTGCCTTTTTAACAGAATGCTGGGATACCAATCATATGAAGTGATTTTAGAAGTTTATATTGCACATACCATGTATAGAGAAGAAGGGAAGCATAAGCCAAAAAAAACAACCCCCCACAAAAATTAAACTTAGTCCTTAGGGTAAGTTTTCAATACAGTATATGGCATTTAACCACACAAGTCCCATTAATGTTGATGGCCCTAGGCTTTCTTTTATTCATCACAGTACTGATAGCACTTGGTCAGCTTTTTATCAGCTTGAAATACTGTTAGTAAGAAGAGGTGTTCCCTAACCAGGCTTGACTATTGCAATGCTTTTTTTAACTTGGTCCTCATGCAAATACTCTTGTAAATGGGTTTATTTCAGCAGATCCAAAATACGTCAACCAGATCATCTTACCCTGGTGCTGGGCTCTCTGCATCGGCACCGGTTTGTAAGACTATTCATTTTAAAATACTGATTGTTAAATTATAAAGCACACTCTGGTTCTGTACTATCTTATTTATTTGATAGCATTTTTTTAAAACCTACACTGCTATCTCAAATCCTACCTTCATTTTTTTAGGAAATAAGTATTTGCTCCGTGTGGTCTTTATTAAGATTTCAATTCTGAGGCACTACTATGTCGAAACTGTACAACTTTTGTATTGTGCTGTTATGTTTTGTTTTGTTCTTTTTGCCTTTCCCCAGCTCTAACTTCAAAACTTGTACAAGTGTTTTGCACAAATTAAATTGTACTTCTGGATTTATTCATTGTGGGTTTTTTTCAGGTATACCCTTTTTTGTGGGAGTAGAGGACAATATACACTAACATGATGTCCATGTCTTCTCAACTTTTTATTATTGATTTATATATTTTTCCTAAAAATAAGGGGAGAATAGGAAAAAGGACAAAAGAACAAAAAATAGCAAAGGAATGGGAAGTGAAGAAAGGAGAGCGATATCTTGGTTTCCATCTGCTAGGGAATAATCAAAGGTTTCTGAGATGTTAGACCAAATCTTCTCAAACTTGTCTGATGCCCTTCTTCTCTGGAACGTTTGGATGCCAGGTTAGCAAAGTCACAGAGCCAAGCTTCCATCCACAGGTGCAGTCTGCTCTTCGATCTGAGCAATCTGCAACTTTCTAAACACAGCTTCAAATCACAATACCAGTGGTAGCCATTAAAATCTATTCAATATTGCCTTTAATAATAAACAATATTATTATTATTTATTTGTGTTCATAGCATTCCCTATCAGAAGTTTAGGAGTTCTACAAATATAGCAGTAATGTTCAATACTTTAAAAAGTAATTTTTTAAAGATTTTAATAAACCCCAGTACTGTATAGAATGTTCAGGAAGAAATGTTACTGTATCTACAGTCTCAAAACATAAGGCAGGCTACAACAAATCCTGGAACTGAACTCCTCACAACACTTTGGGACTCAGGCCCATCCCCACACAAAAATCTTCATTCTGATCTCCTGTTTGCACAGATCAGGAGTAATTCCACTGAATTCAGTGTGAACAGAATCAAGCCAAAATATCTTTATATCAAAAGACAAGTAAGGGGATAGAGGGTGGATATTTTAAAATCACTGCGCATATGAGACATTTCTTTTCTAACCTTTGGCATTTCACTGGTGCTGGATTATATTGGTTTATTATAAAAGTCACTGTTCTGGGCAATTTCAGATGACATCTGTGGCACTGGAAAATGAAACATCAACAGCCAAAGTACAATCAATAACATTTTGTGAGATGGCATAGTTGTTGGTTAGGGAGTGTGATTTTTTGTCAGAGTTCTAACTGACATACCTATGAGAGAACACTTTTAAATGTAGACCAGGCCTTAATTACACTGGGAGCCATTTTGTTTTCACAAGGAGCCCAAGACTGAGAAGCACAAAGGTAGCTTCTAGCCTTTTCACCTCAATCTTTTCAGCTGCATTGAGGACTGAGCCTTTAAATTTTTGAATGTTTGCTTAATTACACAGATTTGATGTTTTTCTATAATATTAAGTGTTTTTACATTTAATATACATACACCCATTGGGACTAGATATTCAGAAATGCTGTGCACCTGAAGCGCCCATTGATTTCATTTAGACATATGTGGGGCTGACAGGGCCAGCTTCAGGAACCAGCATAGGAAGCATGTGCCTGGGGTGGCACTCTGTAAGGGGCAGCATTCTGGCCAATCTTGGGACGACGCTCCTCTGGCCGTGCTACCCCTCCCTCTCCCCCGCTCCAGTGGCACTTCTCCAGCTGCCCTTTTTTTTTTTTTTTTTTTCCTCTTGGGATCGCAAAAAAGTTAGAGCCAGCCCTGGGCACTGAGCACTTTTACAAAATCAGGTCCCACAAATGTGTTTCCCATTGGAAGCTGGTTCTCTAACCTAGCTGTCCCCGCAAAAGCAGTCTTACCCACTCTTTTAATTTTGTTTATTTTCAGATATGTTACAAAAGCTGTGTATTGTGGTTATATTGGAAAGACAGACAAATATAGAACAGAGTATGATGCCTGTAACCAATATTGTATGGCCAGTCATCCAGCTTCTGATTCATTATATTACAATATTGCAATCAATCATAATCTTCCACGTTCTATAAAGCCTCACATCTATGAGCAGAAAGAGGGGGGAAAAGGAATTAAATGATCAGTGAGTTTACCACCAGAGGAAAAGAGATTTCCTTATTATCATCATTCAGGATTAGTCAGTCATGTATTTGGCAATCATTCATGTTTTAAGCAATAAATATAAAAATCAACAGAAAGGTAGGAAACAAAGACATTGCCTTTAATTCAAGTTTGCCATAAGGAATTAAAAATATGCAGAGGTAACATAAAATCATTTAATTTCTCTTCTCAAATCTCACAATGCATTGAGGCCAAATTATATCACTCTGTATTGAAGAAATACCACTGAGGAAAAGAAAAACTATTTCTAATACTACTAGTATTAGATCTTCATCCAGTTCAATTTGCCATAATTCTACTGACTAGTGTCTTAGACTAGTGTAATTCATGAGCCACTCCATTGAAGTCAATGGGGTTTCAGCAGCATAAAAGAGGTATGAGGTAAAAATCCAGTATACGTTTGCATGGATTGGAAGCATCTTCCTTTCAGGTTTAGATCAAATAATATCTATGTATCCTTTTTTCTTTCATTTTTTTCTACGATTCTGAAGTCTATGACTCCAACAGATTCCTACTGACACCTTTTGGTTTCTGTTTCACTTTGTGTTTTTCCAGCATATACCTCCAATACAGGATTCAATAAATGGTAGCTTTGTAGATCTTTTTTTTTTCTTTTCTGTTTTGGCCCAAATGGCCAATATGAAAAGTCTAAAGTTATTTGATCTTGCAAAGAAATTCCAAAGGGTGTCATATAACTTTCTGTTCTTGTGTTTGCCATTATTTTATAAGGCAAGGAGTTCCAGCAAGTTGAATTTGCCTGCCCAAGTCCTTGATTTCAGCAGTTGCAACCCCAACTTTTCTGGCTTTCATGGCCTGGAACAGAATGTCCAAATGTTTTACTTGTCCCTCTTAGAATATTTCCTAAAGTGCACTTACTAAATATCTGATTAACAAAATGTAAATGGTATACAGCACATGATGTCAGAATATAGCCACTATAGTTTTCCCCACATGCTTTTCTTCCGTGCATGCTTTACAAGTACAGTGAGTCCAGAAGTTTGGGTCTTGGGAATAAGCCAGACTCCAAATTGGTGCTAAACCTTTCACAGCTGGCTCAATGCACCGTGGTCATGTTCGTGACACTTATTTTGTAGAAGCCAGGCAGAACAGAGATGATAGGGTGAATGTTGCCTAATGTATTGTGACTAACATAAAATCCACTATCAGATCATCGGTCCATATATTTGTGGTGACATGATCGTGAACATAATATAAAGAGAGAGTATTTATTAATGATGAACAGCTGAAAATAATTTTAAATGACCTTTTTAAAAGCAATTCAAATCAGCACTGGAGCTGTAACATCTTCCTATTGCCTTTCAGACCCCTACATATGGGGTCACTGTGCTGGCCAGCCCATGCACAGAGATGCTAGCTGGAATGGAAGGAGATTCTTGTCTCCTCTCCCTCGCACATGCTTGTACAGAGGTTGACTGATGTATGCTATATTTAGGGCCACACTCCTCCATTACTTACATGGATATAACTGTCTTTGGAGGAGTGTCACTTGTGTTAAAGAAGACAGAATTAGGTACTAAATTATTATACTACATAGTAGTTTTGTCACATTCAGAATAAAATATTCTGTACAATAGCAGATGTCTTGTTTTGAAATTGAAAATTGTTGTACTGCTGACAATAGATTCTTGGTGGTCTTAACTTTTATTTATAACTTTGAGCATCAGTAAATAGCCATTCAATCATAGAGATGTAAGGCTAGAAGGAACCTTGAAATGTTATCTAGTCAAGCCTCCTGTGTCATTTAGTCAACCCTCCTGTGCTGAGGCTAGGGCAAGTATACCTAAATCAGCCCTCATAGTGTTTGTCTAACCCAGGTGTGGGCAAACTTTTTGGCCCAAGGGCCACATCGGGGTTCAAAATTGTATGGAGGGCCGGGTAGGGATGGCTGTGCCTACCCAAACAGCCTGGCTCTACCCCCTATCCGGCCCCCTCCCACTTCCTGCCCCTTGACTTCCCCCCTCAGAACCCCCGACCCATCTAACCCGCCCCGCTCCTTGTCCCTTGACTGCCCCCTCCAGAGCCACCCCCCCAACTGCACCCCCCAGGACCCTCCCAACACCCGTTGCTCCTTGTCCCCTGGTTGCCCTGACTCCATCCACCCTCCCCCACTTCCCCAATAGACCCCTGGGACTCCCACGCCCCATCTAACCCCCCTGCTCTCTCACAGACCCCTCCAGAGACCTCCACCTGGGACCCCACCCTCTGTCCAACCCACCCTGCTCCCTGTCCCCTGGCTGCCCCCACTCCTTATCCTTATCCTTACCATGAGGCTCCTAGGAGCGTGCCTGGCTCCTTACAGAGCCAAACACACTGCCCCATGGGAGTGCACATCCCCAGCCTCCCAGAGTGCTGCACGTGTGGCGGCATGAGGAAGAGGGGATGGTAGGGGAGGGGCCAGGGGTAGCCTCCCTGGCTGGGGGGCTGGACAAGACAGTCCTGCAGGCCAGATGTGGCCTGTGGGCCATAGTTTGCCCATTCCTGGTCTAACCTGTACTTAAAAATGTCTGGTGGATTGGATTTTACAGCCTTCCTTGGAAGCCTGTTACAGTGCTTAAAGGTCTTACAGTTAGATAGTTTTTCCCTAATATCTAAGCCTAAATCACCTTTACTTCAAATTAAGCCCATTAGTTCTTGTTCTGTCTTCAGTGGACATGGAGAACAATTGATCACAGTCCTATCTAGTACAGTCTTTGACATATTTGAAGATTATCAGGTTCGTCCTCACTGTCCTTTTCTCAAGACTAAACATGCCCAGTTTTTTATATACCTTTCTTCATATGTCAGCTTTTCTAAAGATTGGATCATTTTTTTTATTCTTCCCTGGACTCTCTCTACTTTGTCTACATTTTTCATAAAGTGTGGTGCTTAAGCCTGGATACAGTGCTCCAGTTGATGCCTCACCAGTGATGAGCAGAATGGGACAATTCTCTTCTGTGTCTTACATAAGAACCCCCTGTTAATATACCCCAGAACAATAGTAGCCTTTTTCTCAACGGCATCACATTGTTGGCTCATATGCAGTTTGTGATCCACTATAACCTCTTTTGCAGCAGAACTGCTGCCTACCCAGTTAGTCTCCATTTTATAGTCGTGTGTTTGATTTTTCTTTCCTGGGTGTAGTACTTTGTGCTTGTCTTTACTGAATTTCATCTTGTTGATTTCAGACCAGTTTTCCAATTTGTCAAGATCATTTTGCTTTCAAATCTTGCCCTTCAGAGTGCTAGCAAGCTCTCTCAGCTTGGTGTCATTTGCAGATTTTATAACCATACTCTCCACTCCATTATCTGAGTCATTTAATGAAAATATTAACCAGTACGGGACCCAGCACAGAAGGACCCCATTAGACATTTCCTCCAAGTTTCATAGAAAACCATTGATAATTATACTTTGAATGGAGTCTTTGGCCAGTTTTCCATCCACTGTATAATAATTTCATCCACGCCCCATGTCTCTAATTTTCTTATGAGACTGTCAGATGGGATGGTGTCAAGTCTTACTAAAATCAAGATGTATCACATCATATCTACAGCTTCCTCTTGCCCTCATTCACTGGGCCAATAACATTGTCAAAGAAGGAAGTTAAATTGGTTTGGGATTATTTGTTTTTGAGAAATCCATACTGGCTATTTGGTATTCTCCGATTGTCCTCTAGGTGCTTAGAAATTTATAGTTTCATAACTTGTTCCAGTATCTTTCCAAGTGTTGAAGTTAGGCTGACTGGCATATAATTTCTCAGGTCTTCTGTTTCCCTCTTTTTAAGGATAGGTCATATTTTTGCCTTTCTCCAGTTCCGTGGGATGTTACCCATCCTCCATGTGCTCTCAAAAATAATTGCTAACTGTTCCAACATTGTTTCAGCTAGTTCCTTAGTACCCCAATGTGAATTTCATTAGGTCCTGCTGACACAAAAACATCTAACTTATCTAAATATTCTTTAACCTATTTTTCCCCTCTTTTGGCTTGCATTCCTTCCCTCTTGTTGTTAATACTAATTGGGTTAAGTATCTGGTCATAATTTACCTTTTTAGTGAGGATTGAAGTAAAATAGTAATTAAACACTTCAGCCTTCTTGATGTTTTCTGACCTACACTTTCCTTCATCCTTTTCTTGCTACTAATGTATTTATAGAACTTTGTATCTAATTATACATACAGCATCAATAGGTATCCTGAATGCATCTAATATATTAAAACTCTGTTGCAAGTGATACTGGTTGCTTCTCATTGGATTTTATTTAAAAATAGTGATACTTAACTACAATATAGAAACATCAAAAAGGAGCAGTGATCACCTTGAAGATACCATTAATCAGTACTTTGGGGAAAGATTTTAATTTTCCATTTCTCCACTCCTCTTCTTCTTTTTCCTTGTTTTGCAATGGTGAAAGACAATTTCTGACAGCAAGTGCTACTTTTTACAGTTACCAGTGTCAGCCCCATTCAAACAAACAAAAACAAAAAAACACACACCAGTAGTGAGGCCTGAACTTTCTAGGTTTAAATACTCAGGTCCAAAGAGAAAACAACCACCATTTTATGGAATGTTGATCTCCACTGCTGTGACTCAGGACCAACTGCACTTGTAAAGTGCCATTCTACAAGGTTCAGAGTATCTCTTAGGAGTTGATGAATGCCTTATCTCTCATTGAAATTAATAGAGGTGGAATCTCTCAGCATTTTTCCTCAGCGAGCCTTTAATGTGGAGTTTGCAGCATATATGCAGTTAGCTTGGTTAAATATTTACCTAGCACATTCTCCCTCAAACATAAATTAAATAGTTTGTTGTCTACAGATAAGACATGGAAAAACGCTTCTTTGAGTTTATTTCCTCTAAATGAACCCAGCTTTTTTAGGTTTCTTCTGAAGAAGGTTACTATGTCAAAAATAATTAGGAGAAGGTTATTGTAACTGCTGTTGAATGAAATAGTGCACATTTCTTACTTTCAGTTATTCCCTCTTTGTTTGAATCATTAACATTTGTCAGTTGCTGAGTTTGTTGTTCTGCTTTGAAACTTTGTGTTAGCCTGGATATGTTTTTAGCTTGATCTTGCGTTTCTTTCTGAGATTCTAACTTGAATTGCTATATTTTTGCTGAGCTTTTGCTTTGTCTTATATTTCTATCTAAAGTTTTTTTTCCCCCTTCATCTTGTTCAGTTCCTTCTTTGGCCTATTATATATCTCAAACCACTCATTAGGCTTCTTTTAGTTATCCTCTTATTTAGTATG
Source organism: Dermatemys mawii (assembly GCA_007922305.1). Taxonomy (NCBI): domain Eukaryota; kingdom Metazoa; phylum Chordata; order Testudines; family Dermatemydidae; genus Dermatemys; species Dermatemys mawii. The sequence continues at coordinate 13,108,327 of ML677362.1, forward strand.
TACATCGTCTAAACAATACGCATCCTTAGTTACTGTAGGATTTCCATCTTACTGTACTTCTAACTTCTCTGATACCGTGTGATGGGATTCTGGCTTGGCTAGTGTGCTGTTGTCTAAATTTGCTGTGTTTCAGATCATTACACTGACTTTAATTTTGATGTATTTGTATTTTACCCAGTTCTAGTCATGCTCTTTTCCCTCAATCAGTTTAATTACTCTCTGCCTGTGCAACATTATGTTTGTACTACTGCTGCAAATACTAAAGGGTTATATTTGATCTTATATCTTTAATCACTGAACTCCATTTTTTTTGTGGGTTCACTTCATGGTGTTGTACTTTGATGGTTTGGTTCTTGGATCTCCCAGAGACCTCTTCTCTCTCCATGTAGTTCCCAAACACCTGTATCTAGAGGTCCCAGTCAGGAAGTAGGGCCCCATTTTGCTAGCTACTGTATAAAGAGGGAGCAAAAATACAGTCTCTGCAACAATGAACTTAGATGGATATTAGAAAGAATGCTTTATCTGACAGTCCCTATATTTCAACATCAGGGGTTGAAGTCAGGACATTTCCAGTAAAGTGCCCTTTATTCCAGAAATTACTTTTCTTTTCTTCCAGCAGAGCCTCAGTTTGTTGACCTTATGGGTGCATTACAGGTCCTACCTACTTAATCAGGCTTTCTCAGAGAAAGTGTTGTGTGCAAAGATTTGGCTGTCTCTTTTCTTTTCTCCAATTTTTAATGTACGTACTTTTAAAACATTGTTAATATGAATTAGGGTGGGTTTTTATATGCATTGCATATTGTTATGCTGTGATCTGGGTTGCGATGACAGGTGCATAATTACTTAGATTGATAAACCAAAAAAACCAGATGCTACCTGAGAAAAACAGTAGATATTTGAGAAGCTTCCTGATTTCTGCTCAAATCAGACAATAATATAGAAAAGCTCTTCTATGAACTTGTTCATGCAGATTACCACTGCCCTGTGTTTGCCCTATAAAACAACGAAATTACAACTAGCGTCTACCTTGTGCAAATCTTGGCCTTGCGAAGGAATCTAGGATAACTATTCCCTTTCATTGAAATCCCATTCTAAAGGTATAATCCTGGCTTTGTGCTGTATCCACAACCAGACAACTGAGAGTCAGACCTCCTGAGATATTCCTAGACTTGTTTATTGAACTCAGACAAGACACTTAGCTTCTTTAATGTGTATACTTCTATGCATCTGTGTAAATGAATGCGTATTGTAAGCAGATATTGACTTTAGTTGAGGAGAAAACCAACATTTATTAACCGAAGAGGCAAATATTTGTCTTCAGGGACAAAAACCCTGGCTTTTCACTGAAATATGAATCCAGCATATGTACTAGAAATATTCACAAGTAGTTAGGCTAGAATTTCAGTTAATTACATAAATCCCCTCCAGCTTTTCCATTCCTTTAAATGAATAATATTCAAAAGGGATTATTGAGTTAGACCTTCAGAAAAACTTTCTTACCTTCTGGAACATAGGGATTGCTATACCTGAGGTCCATCTAATCCAGTATCTTATCTTTACAGTGACAAGCACCAGATGCTTCTTAGGATCATGTAAAAATCCTCCCAACAGAAATATGTGAGATAAGCTGACCTCCATATTTGGTCTCATCCTCACCTCTAATAGTCAGACTGTCTTAAATGCTGAAGCATAGGTTTTATATCCCTTCTGAAAAGTCTGTTATTAATTAAGATGATTGGATATTTTTATATCCACATGAGTGTCCACTCCCTTTTTGATTCTTATTAAGTTATTGGCCTTGATGACTTCTTGCAGCAGTGAGCTCCACACTTTAATTACATATACTGTGAAATTGGGTTTCCTTTTATTTGGTTAGAACTTTTCAACTTTTAATTTAATTGAATATCCCCTTGTTTTTGTATTATGAGGCATGGAGAACAGAAACTCATAATCCAAGTTCTCTATACCGTTCATTATTTATATACATTTATCATGCTCCCTCTTATTTCTCTCATCTCCTGCAGTGACAGTCTTCTCAGTCCCTCTTACTTCATGAGAGTTTTCCCATGGCCTCGATCATTCTGGGAGGGAAATAGAACTCACAGTGTGTGCTTATTTAGATATGTGTGCTGCATTCCTACAGGACCTTAGTATTAGCTGCCTTGATGGAAGTAAATAATAGAAATAGATTAACTCATCACATGACGGTTTGCAGCTAGTCATGAGTCAGGATTTTTCTTTTTTTTTTTTTTTATATGACAGGTGTACCTACATCTACAGGATGTTGTGAGACTTCAATTAATTAGTGTTTACAAAGCCCTTGTTGACTCTAGATTGAAAAGTAACTACTGAACTGCAAAGTAATATTAACGTGGAATGAAATGCCATTATTTTCAGGGAAAACTTTTGTGATTTGCAATATAATGGACTGCATTTACATAGGATTCTACAAGAACACTTTTCCTGGATAAATCCTATTCCTCAAATAGAAGAATAGAGCTAACATTCATGTAATTTTTTCATGTATATTTGTTTGAGTTTGACAGCTTTGGTATTTTTCAGTTGATCTTTACAACCCCTCTACTATTTCTCCCAATGTGGTTGATTTATAAACATTAATTAAATCTCAAAATAATCCCGCCATCTTATGCAAGCACTATTAGACCCTGTTTACAGAGAGAAAAAACTGAGGCAGAGAGAAATTAAATAACTAGACAGAGGTGACCTGAGTCAGTAGCGGGGTACAGAATCCAAATCTGCTAATCACTATATCTTGGCTTAACCGCTAGCCATTGCTTCCTTCCTGAACAAAACATCACTTGATTGTGAGGAGAAAGTGCTACTAATACATCAAATCTTATCAAATGACTAAACTTATCTTGGCTTTCTTTTCGCCTAGATTTGCTGTAAATCTTACTAACTAGAGAGTAACAGGATTGGTGTCCTTGCTAAAAAGAGAAGGTTGATTTACTATATTCATACTGAACCAGCTGCTTGCTATGAGTATATCATAATGAATTCAAAGCCTGTAGTTTTTACTCCTATGTGACACTTAAGAAGGCCTTCAAGATTGGAAAATATTATAAAAGTTTATATGACAACAAATTTAGAAAATTATCTGAAGCTGTATGGAATAACTGCATGCACTCTTTATTATGTACAGTTTTCCTATTCTTCACATATTCTAATTGATTGTTCATTGGGCTCAGTCAGCCAAAAGTAGAGAGAAACTTTGTACAGACATCATTAGTTTTTCTCCATTTAAAGATTAATCATGAAGAGCTCTGGCTCTTTAATTCTGTAATTTGTATATTTAATGGGCTGCTGCAGAATCTATGACAGTAATTAGCATAGCCTGAAAACTCATTAATACGCAACAACATGATTAATGCAGCATTAATGCAAACATGACTGAAGTTATTTGGGTTATGTAGTAAGAAGATTAAACCTAAAATGTCCTGTTTGTTTTACCAGTAGTGGGCATAATGGAGTGGCAAAAAAATAAAATAAAATAGGTATCAAATTAGTTACTTTAACATAAAGTACTGAAATCTAAATCACGGTGATTTTCTCTAGCTCTGAAACTTGGGATTTGTAAAATCTACTAGAGTCTCTCCTTTTATTCATTCATTGTACCTGTATTCAACCTTGTTCAACCTTTAAGTTTGACCTATTTAGCTTTTTGGCAGATTTAGATGATATTAAGATTATATCAAAAACCTCTTCAAATTATGCCATTCTTCAACTTTAGCTGACATTATAACATAAAGCTCTGTGCAGAGGCAAATATAAAAAGCAAAGCAAAAATGTCTTCTTATTAGAGTTATTAAAAAGACAAATAACAAAAAATATAAACAGAAAGATTTGGAACTGTGCATTTTATTTACAAATTGCAACAGTAAAACATTCTGTCCCTATCTGGGGTGTGTGTGTGTGTATAGATATTTGTACACTTAAATATACACAATTATTATGGACATTTAAAAATATTTTTGAAGTCATTACAATAATTGCAGAAATACATCATCTTCCCCCTTCCTGAGGGACAGGATGCAGGAGTGGGCAGAGAGTTGAGAAACAGAGCTTCTAACTCCCTTTCCCCTCAGAAAGCAAGAGCAGGAAGGCTATCACAAATTTTCCCTTAAAAAAAACCAACACCCAGTGGAGGATCCATCCAGTGATAAGTGAAACAGGACAAATTTTAGTTTAAATATAGATATTCCTTACACACACACACACACACACACACACAAAATTACTCCTTTGGCTGATACAAATAAAGTTGGACCTTTCAAATCCTCAGGAACACTAATTCTTCAGCCAGTACTTACAATTGGACGACTTGTCTTGGAAAAGTGAAAATCCTGTTAATCTTCAAAGACTCCTATAACTTGTCAGAAATGATAGTTCTTAAAAGGCTCTGTGACAGGGTGTTAGCAGGAGAACTGCTTAGCCACCCTCTGTCATCCCAGCTACACTTCAGAAAGGTAAATTGGAGCTGTGGAGGCCACTTGGCCCTGATTGGCAAAGCAGGAACAGCTGCTGCCTTTTCATACTGGGGCTGGATAAAAGCCTCAGAGGAAGGCAACTGGGGGTGAGGGGAGGGTCTGGATGAGAAAGTA